>JAJLQT010000045.1:0-414820 GCA_024516245.1 Peziza echinospora | reverse complement strand
CGACATGATGAAATGGTCCGTGGTTGCTGTAAGTCCAATAAATAGATTGAAAATATAGGTATTGATAGATAGAAATGCGATATTGCGTTGAATCAAACTCCCGTGTTGTTTTCTTGTTACGAGTATAGTAGAAATGAAATTACAACCATATACTCTATGCGTTGGCAAATTGCTTGGACATTAGCCCCTGAATGCTTTTCTTAGACATTTTTGCATACTTACTCAGCATACGTCATAACCACACTAAGGACTACCCAAATAGGCATGTATAACAATCACAACTAGACTAAATTACTAGCCGGTATAGTAAAACCTCTATACACTATTTGAGATCCTAACACGACACCTTTATAGAGTAAATATTAATAGAGATGGGAGTCAATACAATTGCATAAGCTTTTAGTTGCAAAATTGGAATAAGCTAATATTAAAGTCATTTGTCAGTGAAATTTGGATATAGGTTAACCACCGGGAAAGTGGTTTTATTTTAATTCAAAGATAAGTTATACACTTCCGGGTCCAAAATATCCAAAAAATGTTAACGTGAGATCAAAGCTATAGCATGAACTTTTAGCTGCAGAAATGGAATTAACATATATCAAAGTCGTATTTAGATGAAATTTAACAATAGGTTAACCACCGGCAAAGTGGCTTTATTTTAATTCAAAGATAATTTACTAACTTCCCCATCCAAAATATTCAAGAAATGTTAACAGGAAATCAAAGCTATGGCATGAACTTTTGGCTGCAAAACTAGAATTAGTATACAACAAAATCACATTTAAGTGCAACTTAGCTATAGGTTAACCACCGGGAAAGTGGTTTTATTTTAATTCAAAGATAAGTTATACACTTCCGGGTCCAAAATATCCAAAAATGTTAACGTGAGATCAAAGCTATAGCATGAACTTTTGGCTGCAGAAATGGAATTAACATATGTCAAGGTCGTATTTAGATGAAATTTAACAATAGGTTAACCACCGGCAAAGTGGCTTTATTTTAATTCGAAGATAATTTACTCACTTCCGCGGTCCAAAATATTCAAGAAATGTTAACAGGAAATCAAAGCTATGGCATGAACTTTTGGCTGCAAAACTAGAATTAGCATACAACAATATCACATTTTAGTACAACTCAGCTATAGGTTAACCACCGGGAAAGTGGTTTTATTTTAATTCAAATATAAATTATACACTTCCGGGTCCAAAATATCCAAAAAATGTTAACGTGAGATCAAAGCTATGGCATAAACTTTTGGCTGCAGAAATGGAATTAACATATATCAAAGTCGTATTTAGATGAAATTCAACAATAGGTTAACCACCGGCAAAATGGCTTTATTTTAATTCAAAGATAATTTACTAACTTCCGCGGTCCAAAATATTCAAGAAATGTTAACAGGAAATCAAAGCTATGGCATGAACTTTTGGCTGCAAAACTAGAATTAGCATACAATAATATCACATTTAAGTGCAACTTAGCTATAGGTTAACCACCGGGAAAGTGGTTTTATTTTAATTCAAAGATAAGTTATACACTTCCGGGTCCAAAATATCCAAAAAATGTTAACGTGAGATCAAAGCTATAGCATGAACTTTTGGCTGCAGAAATGGAATTAACATATGTCAAGGTCGTATTTAGATGAAATTTAACAATAGGTTAACCACCGGCAAAGTGGCTTTATTTTAATTCGAAGATAATTTACTCACTTCCGCGGTCCAAAATATTCAAGAAATGTTAACAGGAAATCAAAGCTATGGCATGAACGTTTGGCTGCAAAACTAGAATTAGCATACAACAATATCACATTTTAGTACAACTCAGCTATAGGTTAACCACCGGGAAAGTGGTTTTATTTTAATTCAAATATAAATTATACACTTCCGGGTCCAAAATATCCAAAAAATGTTAACGTGAGATCAAAGCTATGGCATAAACTTTTGGCTGCAGAAATGGAATTAACATATATCAAAGTCGTATTTAGATGAAATTCAACAATAGGTTAACCACCGGCAAAATGGCTTTATTTTAATTCAAAGATAATTTACTAACTTCCGCGGTCCAAAATATTCAAGAAATGTTAACAGGAAATCAAAGCTATGGCATGAACTTTTGGCTGCAAAACTAGAATTAGCATACAATAATATCACATTTAAGTGCAACTTAGCTATAGGTTAACCACCGGGAAAGTGGTTTTATTTTAATTCAAAGATAAGTTATACACTTCCGGGTCCAAAATATCCAAAAAATGTTAACGTGAGATCAAAGCTATAACATGAACTTTTGGCTGCAGAAATAGAATTAACATATATTAAAATTTTATTTAGATAAAATTTAACAATAGGTTAACCACCGGCAAAGTGGCTTTATTTTAATTCGAAGATAATTTACTCACTTCCGCTGTCCAAAATATTCAAGAAATGTTAACAGGAAATCAAAGCTATGGTATGAACTTTTGGCTGCAGAAATGGAATTAACATATATCAAAGTCATATTTAAATAAAATTTAACAATAGGTTAACCACCGGCAAAGTGGCTTTATTTTAATTCGAAGATAATTTACTCACTTCCGCGGTCCAAAATATTCAAGAAATGTTAACAGGAAATCAAAGCTATTGCATGAACTTTTGGCTGCAAAACTAGAATTAGCATACAACAATATCACATTTAAGTGCAACTCAGCTATAGGTTAACCACCGGGAAAGTGGTTTTATTTTAATTCAAGGATAAATTATACACTTTCGGATATCAGTTAACCGTTATATTAGCATGATGCAAGAGCATCATAAACAAGACTGACTAGAAATAAGAACTTAACACTAGTATATATATATAGAAATTTAATTGAAAGTTAACTTTGTGGATACAGTTAACCTTAACATGCATTAAGACTGCATATAGTCAATTCGGTTGTATACTGCTTATTATATGTGTAACGTCTCAACCCGAGTACTAAAAACTAGCCCACCGTTACCTGCAGGACCCGGCAACCAGGAACCGTTAAGCCCATCTGCTAAACCTTGTCCATCTTAGTGCCCCTTTACTAACACAACTACGGCTGTTCTGACTAGAACAGTTTAATATACCTACCGTGGATTACCCTATCTGTCCAAGATTTTCCACTCTATTGCGTGGAATTTTTTATAGATTACCTTCTCTGCCCAGTGTAATTGAGGTTAACTATTCCACTGAATAGTCACCTTAACTATAAATTCAATCAATATTAGTATCTACTTACACGTCCTAACAATTATTTTAAAACAAACCTTAACTTGTTGGAAAAATAAAATCATTATTTCCCTCGAGAATAATTTTTAATAACTATATTTTAACTTATGCATAGATGGCACTTGAACGCTTCATACCAGCTTTAGTTTTGTGTGTTTCGATTAATCTGTAGAATACCGCATGCCACCAATTTGGTTGCTACGTACTAGTCAGAAACTAGTAAAGCACTAACACAGTACTTAACCCATGTTCAGGTTAGTGGCAACCAGCTAACATGACCCTCGCACAACTGACCACCACACTTTTAACGCTTTGACAACTGGGTTACCCGGGTTACCCTAATTTGTATGTGTTTTTCTACCCATCCCGTGGGAGTTTGTATGGGACCGCGGGATGGGTAGTTTTTGGTGCACACAGGGGGTAACCCAGCCCACTTTTTGTATGGGTTACCACAAGATGGCCCCCCATCCCACCGGGGAAAGGTCCAAAATATTCAAAAAATATTAATGGGAAATTAAAGCTATGGCATGAACCTTTGGCTGCAGAACTAGAATCAGCATATATTAAAGTCATATTTAAGTGCAACTCAGTTATAGGTTAACCATCGGAAATGTGGTTTTATTTTCATTTAAAAATAATTTACTCACTTCCGAGGTCCAAAATATTCAAGAAATGTTAACAGGAAATCAAAGCTATGGCATGAACTTTTGGCTGCAAAACTAAAATTAGCATAAGACAATATCATATTTAAGTGCAACTCAGCTATAGGTTAACCACCGGGAAAGTGGTTTTATTTTAATTCAAAGATAAATTATACACTTCCGGATATCAGTTAACCGTTATATTAGCATGATGCAAGAGCGTCATAAACAAGACTGACTAGAAACAAGAACTTAACACTGGTATATATATATACAAATTTAATTGTAAATTAACTTTATCAATACAGTTAACCTTAACATGCATTAAGACTGTATATAGTCAATTCGATTGTATACTGCTTATTATATATGTAACGTCTCGACCCGAGTACCAAAAACTAGCCCACCATTACCTGCAGAACCCGGCAACCAGGAACCGTTAAGACCATCTGCTAAACCCTGTCTATTTCAGTGCCCTTTTACTAACACAACTACGGCTGTTCTGACTAGAACAGTTTAATATACCTACCGTGGATTACCCTGTCTGTCCAAGATTTTCCACTCTATTGCGTGGAATTTTTTTATAGATTACCTCCTCTGCCCAGTGTAATTAAGGTTAACTATTCTATTGAATAGTCACCTTAACTATAAATTCAGTGAATATTAGTATCTACTTACACGTTCTAACAATTATTTTAAAACAAACCTTAACTTGTTGGAAAAATAAAATCATTATTTCCCTCAGGAATAATTTTTAATAACTATATTTTAATTCATACTACAGACGGCACTTAAACGCTTCATACAAGCTTTAGCCTTCTGTGTATCGTTTAACCTGTAGAATACCGCATCCCACCAATTTGGTTGCTACGTACTAGTCAGAAACTAGTAAGACACTAACACAGTACTTAACCCATGTTCAGGTTAGTGGCAACCAGCTAACATGACCCTCGCACGTCTGACCACCACACTTTTAACGCTTTGACAAGTGGGTTACCCGGGTTACCCCAATTTGTATGTGTTTTTCTACCCATCCCGTGGGAGTTTGTATGGGACCGCGGGATGGGTAGTTTTAGGTGCAAACAGGAGGGTAACCCAGCCCACTTTTTGTATGGGTTACCGCAAGATGGCCCCCCATTCCACCGGGGAAAGGTCCAAAATATTCAAAAAATATTAATAGGAAATTAAAGCTATGGCATGAACCTTTGGCTGCAGAACTAGAATCAGCATATATTACTGTTACATTTAAGTGCAACTCAGCTATAGGTTAATCATTGGAAATGTGGTTTTATTTTCATTTAAAAATAATTTACTCGCTTCTGAGGTCCAAAATATTCAAAAAATGTTAACGTAAAGTCAAAGCTATGGCATGACCTTTTGGCCTCAGGACTGTAATCAGCATACATTACTGTTACATTTAAGTGCAACTCAGCTATAGGTTAACCACCGGGAATATCGTTTTATTTTTATATAAAAATAATTTACTCGCTTCCGAGGTCCAAAATATTCAAAAAATGTTAACGTAAAGTCAAAGCTATGGCATGAACTTTTGGCCTCAGGACTGTAATCAGCATACATCAATGTTACATTTAAGTGCAACTCAGCTATAGGTTAACCACCGGGAATATAGTTTTATTTTCATTTAAAAATAATTTAATGGCTTCCAGATATCAGTTAACCGTTATATTAGCATAATGCAAAAGCGTCATAAACAAGACTGACTAGAAACAAGAACTTAACACTGGTATATATATATACAAATTTAATTGTAAATTAACTTTATCAATACAGTTAACCTTAACATGCATTAAGACTGTATATAGTCAATTCGGTTGTATACTGCTTATTATATGTGTAACGTCTCAACCCGAGTACCAAAAACTAGCCCACCGTTACCTGCAGGACCCGGCAACCAGGAACTGTTAAGCCCATCTGCTAAACCCTGTCTATTTCAGTACCCTTTTACTAACACAACTACGGCTGTTCTGACTAGAACAGTTTAATATACCTACCGTGGATTACCCTATCTGTCCAAGATTTTCCACTCTATTGCGTGTAATTTTTTATAGATTACCTCCTCCGCCCAGTGTAATTAAGGTTAACTATTCTATTGAATAGTCACCTTAACTATAAATTCAGTGAATATTAGTATCTACTTACACGTTCTAACAATTATTTTAAACCAAACCTTAACTTGTTGGAAAAATAAAATCATTATTTCCCTCAGGAATAATTTTTAATAACTATATTTTAATTCATGCGACAGATGGCACTTAAACGCTTTATACAAGCTTTAGCCTTCTGTGTGTCGATTAACCTGTAGAATACCGCATGCCACCAATTTGGTTGCTACGTACTAGTCAGAAACTAGTAAGCCACTAACACAGTACTTAACCCATGTTCAGGTTAGTGGCAACCAGCTAACACAGACCCTTGCACGTCTGACCACCACACTTTTAACGCTTTGACAACTGGGTTACCCGGGTTACCCCAATTTGTATGTGTTTTTCTACCCATCCCGTGGGAGTTTGTATGGGACCGCGGGATGGGTAGTTTTTGGTGCGCACGGGAGGGTAACCCAGCCCATTTTTTGTATGGGTTACCGCGGGATGGCCCCCCCATCCCGCTGGGGATTATACTTAGGGTTAGGTGATAAGGCAGACATGGTAGGTAGTGTTCCTACGAGAATGTTGCATTAGTGTTTAGGGAATGAGCGTCTATTGGATCACAGAATTCCACGATAACGATAGATGTCGATACATTCAATCATTGTCAACAACTGAGTGTAACTTAAGAAAAGATATCATAGACAACGCCATTGTAGTTTTCTCTCATTGCGATATACATTTCAAACATTATGCACCTGTTAGTGTTCCTTTCTTCGTGCACTCCGCAAGAAATCCTCCATAAGCGGTATTTACTACCTATAATCTCATGCATATTCGTATCAGTTAATACATGTCATAACTTATACCCGAATTTTCTCATGTACTACAATGTCGTGTTGTCAATTAATTTAATTTTCACTTTTGATGCTAAAAAATTATTGACTCAGCGGGCTAATAACTTTCAATTCACTACATCCGTGTAGTATAAATATTGCACCGAATAGTACAATACCATTTATTTGGCGTGTGAGTAGCCATACCACCTGCTATTATGTGTCAGTCTTACTAGTTAACATAGTGTTCCCAGGGGCTGTGTTAGTGACTTGTTGAATATTCGTTGTTGTTAGTGCTTATATGTACACGCAATTCGTGAAAAATGCCTGCCTATTGCACATTGGGGTACAACCTGCGCCATACAATCGTGAAAAATAGCATTACCCTTGCAAGTAAGGCGTGACAGATTCTGCATGGCAACCACCTCGAATGGCTACGGCGCACATTGACCTGGGGATGACCTTGCCAAGGTGGCAACAGGCAGGGATACTTCCCTAGCTTCATAATAGACTCAGAATACCGTGAACCTTATTGGTGAATAACTGTCCAATATTATATACACATGATTGTATATAATTATGTATTCAGATGGAGGAGAGTCTAGGCTTTCCAATGGCACCTTGGCCTGGGCAATTGGGTAGGGTTTAGTGGGAAAAGCGTTGGCAGCCGTGCAGGCCGTTGGGCTGCCGTTCTGGACCATGTTTGGACAGGTGGGCCCCGGCAAAATGTGTATGGCAAACGCCTGTCCAGACCCTGACCCACGCCTATATAGAAGGGCGGATTAGAACTAGCTTACCTGACGCCGTAACATCTGGACCCTTACCCACGCCTTTATAGACTCCCATGTAATACCCCTTGAGAGTGTTCAGCTTGTGAGTCCTCCACATTAGAATCTCCGGATAATTGCGTTTTAATATGTGAGATCATTTGAATTCATAAATGAAAGGCATCAATTTCTGGACTCACAGTGCGTTGTTTTAAGAATTGACAGTGTCATTACTGTTCATTCATTTTTGTATGGTATTTTCGCATCTCCTTAACACTTTGCTTTTTCTTTGTGTGAGTAGGCTTGGCAGAGCCAGATGCATCACTCTCAGAGAAAACAAATATATTGGGGTGTTTGCGTGAAATGTGCTATAATCTATATCACTTATACCCAGCCACTTTTAAGTCAAAACTCTCCCTAATGAATAAAATATTTACTGCATCGACAATCAATTCGAAAAAATTAAACCAAGGGTTAGGTAGTTGTGAATCACTATTGAAACAAGCGCACCCACTCATGCTGGACGTATGGAAAATGCATCTAGCGTGTAATGGTTAGCTGGCACCACAGCGTAATGGATCTGCAGCAAAACTATATTGTGGGTGTACAACTTCACATTATCATGAGTTTTATTTCAATTGCAAACAGCCGTCATTGGTGGTGTTCAATAATTAATGAAATATCTAAATTGTTTGAAATATTGATGTGGGGTGAATATATGGATGGAATGTATGTTTCGATGTGGCATTCATATTCTAAACAGTTCATTTATATGCTGCATGTAATTGAACAACTATATATCTACCGTGTAGTATCAGTGTATTGGAAAAAGAATTGATCAACGGGAGCGTGAACAACTAGTTCGTAATGCAATAGAGGACTAGGTGCCCTAGCTGCCTCTCTGACCTAACAGCTGTTGGTGCTGATATGTGCTTCCAATTCGGGAGAAATGCCCACCATATTGGCAATAGGTTTGGTTGCATGCCATATGAATGGGAGAATGAGATTACTAGTAAGAGTTAGGCGTACCACAATCTTAATGGCAACCACGGAGCATTGCTGCAACGCATGATGGCACAGGTATGGGGCTGCCAAGGTGGCAATGAACAGGCATATCCCACTAGTACCACGTTAACTTAAGAATTCCATCAACTTCAATGGTAGATAACTGCACATTATTATATTCATACTATAAGATATAAATATATATTCCGATAAAGGGGAGTCGAGGTTGTCAATTGGGTCCATGCCCAAGGATATCTGGTGTGTTTGAGTGAGGAAAGCATTGACCGCCCTGCAGGCTGTTTGGCAGGCTTTCTGGCCAATTATTAGCTAGGTGCGTACTAGCAAAATATGTATGGCAGACCCCTATCCAGACCCTGGCCCACGCCTATATAGACCAAGTATTATGCTTGTAGCATCCAAATCAGGTTCCCATGAGTGTAACATTGTGGGTTGAGGGCTGCTGGATGTTCTATTTCTCTGTGCTAGTCAATGGTGCTTGATTGAGTGACAATATGTCCTTATGGAGCTGATAGTATGACATAAGGTCTATTGGCCTTGAATACTGCAGTGAGAACGAGTTCATTGTTTGTATTGTACATGTGTATATGCTTGTGGGTCGCCTCTATCTTATAGCCTCGATTTCTGACAGCATTCCATAAAAAGAGGCTGTGTTGAAGAATTGGGACATGCATCACATTATGGCGTAGGTTCACATGTGTGTGTAAATGTTTTGTCGAGCAGGGTTGGGATGGGGAGCAAGGCGCGGATGATATGTATCACAGTATTAGCCGTAGTCCATTATAATCACACGAGTTTATTCTAGCCAGTGCCATATATTGTCTCTCATACCCTCCACGTCGAGAACGAACGTGGTAATTTGGAAAGTTGGATAAAGGTTCAAACAGGTAGGACATGTATATTCACCCTTCTTCGGTAGAACGATACCATTCTCGAGAAATCTCAAAGAACGACAGAAATGGAAGCGAATGCGATGAAAGGGTAATACAACTATACAGATCGATCTCGGGATATCCTCCACACCCACCATCGGACAACAACAACCAATGAAACCTGACGAAGAAAACAAACAAACAAACGCGCGAACAACACTTCCGGCATGACCAGCGGTGCCAGAGCAAGGCACACACCTTCCCCCCCACGCCCTCAAATTCCTCGTCGCCACGGCCACCACCCCCGGCGACCGCCACAACACCAGCCACCATCGCGCGCAGCAATAAACACCGCGGGTGCCAGCGTGCCGTCGAATTCCTACGCAGGCACGCCCAGGGACAGGCAAATTTCAACGAAAGCTTGCGCATAGAACGCCCTTGCAAACACCTCCTGACCGCCTTGGACCATGCCCGCCGGCGCGCCTGCGGGGAAGACAGCGGAGCAGGAGTTGAGCAGTTGGATGAGCAGAAGTGCGGCGACGCGCACACACTCCTTACGGATATTACTGCGGCAGTGCTGAATAATCTACGGTACGGTGGTGTTCATCATCCCTCATTCCGTTTCCCCACCGTTCGCCAGCGCTAATGTCGCCGCCATGTGGCTGGAATGCAGCCTGCGTCACATCGCCTCCGCCACGCCCCTCTGCTGGTATTGCGCCCCTTGCCCCGCCGATTCACAACGGTATCCACCAGTTTATCTTTGAAAATCGCCTCGCCTCGCCACCACCGCCGTCGCAACATGCGCACGGCTTCTGCCAGCATGGCCTGCTCACGCCCGCAGAACTGGCGGACATGACGGTCGAGTTTGCGACGTCGGTTGCGCTGCCTAGGGGGTCGGCGGAGTTGGGATATTCCGACCCGGCGATGCCGTTCAGCGGCGCAAGGGGCAAGCCCACGGCGGAAGGGACCGGCTGTGCTGCTTTTCCATTCCCCTGGCCAAGCCGAACAAAGACGGAAAGCGGTCGCCGGTGCAATGCAAGCTGACGATGACGATGACCCTGCGGTGACGATGACGAGAAAACCGGCTATGACGATGACGATGACCATGACCATGACGGCGATTGGATGGATGAAGGTGAAGACGAAAATAAAATTATCCAAGATGCCGAAATCCAAGGACCAGCGCCCGCAGCCCTAGGCCTAATCTTTATACAGGTACGGACCCCTCCGCCCACGACACTAGTGGAAATCGGCTTGCCTGAAACCTACGAGTACCTGCTTCACGTCTGCCGTGACTACCTCGTCTCCTCCGGCGGCCGAGTCCGCCTCGCCATACTCATCCACGCCGAGCCAACCCAGTCCACCACCAGCAACACCACCACTCCAACCACAATCACCTCGAGAAACAGAACCCTCACCCCGCCAACGCCTTCTGACCGCGGAATCACCTTATCCTCACCCCCAACATCCCCAGGCTCGGACCATTACGACACGCTTGCAAGGGAGATTGCCAGCCTGCCAGCCCCACCTTTGGACGTGTTACTCGAGCTGTGGGAGGCGGTCCCATGGGCAGGTTGCACAGCGGGAAGAAGCGGAGGATGCCCACAAATCCAGCAAAGAGGGGAGAGGATACATATCCTGCGCAACGGCAAGATTCCCTGTCGCCCACCAGCACCAGCGCCGGCTGCCTCTTCCTCCCACCGGAAACGTAAACGAAAGCCCAATGCCAATCGACAGTCACGACTCGGCGACCGTACCCTCGGCGTGCCGTTCCGCATAGAGGATTTCGGTCTGCAGCCGCAGCAACCCTCCACAGCAGCGCAGGCACAATCAAATAACCCTATACCATCCCCCCTGGTGATGGTCGACTGGACGCCGTATGCGGTGATCCTAAAACATGCAAGTTATAGGACTGCATTGGAACGGCGGATTTCAGGGCGCAAAAGACAAAGGGCTGCGGTCAGGGTCAGTAGGGGTGATTTTGGAGGCGAGTGGACGCCCCGTGAAGAAGATGACAAGGAGGAGTAAGACCGGGGGTGAATTGAGGTCGATGGGGCGGGTGGTTCAGTTAGAGCGGGTTCGCCTGGGACGGACAGCAGCAGGCAGATTAGGAATAGGCCATGTCCCGGCATTATTATGACACAAGGCAGTGTAGGAAGCAGGTTTATCCTCATGGCGGTTGAAATGAATTGCTTCCCGGGATTGGATTTGTATCAGGAATGCCTACATAGGTTGTCGACGAGATGGGCATTCATTTTCTTACTCGGATGAGATTATATGAGATACGTTTTTTTTTCATGTTCGCGACTCCGCAGTATATATTGCACTCCCGTTTTCTTCTCACAGTTGTCATTTTTCTGCATTTCTCATGACCTTGAAATTCCCAGAGCCGGGTTCATGCAGCCTGAAACAGAATTTCCAAAACAACAGTTCAAGTAATTTCCCGCAATTGAGAATATTCAACGAAACGCATTTTTTGCAATGGATTGCAGTAGTTTTCAATAATATGTAACTATGTGTTTTTTTACGGAATATATTTTGGAAGACTGTTGATCACAACAAGATCTGATTGGTGAGAGAACCCAGGGGTATTTTCAAGAAAGGGTATAATTCCTTGTTGGGTTTCGTGTCGCTTGAGATTTATTCCAAAATCTCCAGATTTGATTGATAATGTGTTTATGTCAAAAAAAACGCTGAGAGAAAATGGACGAGAAAATAGGACAAACTCGTTCCATTTTTTCTGCGGATTGTGCGGCTCAGTAATCTCGGGGACGTGATATCACTGACTGGAACCCTTGATCGCTGGTTGAAAGGCCAGCGACGTGTTTAAATTCTCGATAGTCAACTATACCGCCTCGCCTAAGACCAGCTGTTACACCAGTAGACGAAGGACACCCCTTCCACGTAACGTCTATTCCACCACCTCGCACCATGTGAATGTTGCAGGCACAGTATTGAAATCCCATCTTCACCCATCCTAGTTATCCCACCCTCCCCGCACCGAAACACGCATCTTTTTGCCATCACGAATGAGTGACAATCGCGCTAGCGGTATGCATGTTAACCATTTAACTCTAACCTGATCCAGGTAAAACTTGATTCTTAATGTTCGTGTGTCCGAGTTACATGTCTGCTAATGGTCCATTCCATCCGTGGAATCTCTGTATTCCAAGCTTCAGTATCGAACTTCATAATTTCAGAAGCTTGCTACCCGCTCTCGATCAGGTCTCCAGGATTTAGGAACCCCCCAGTGAACGAGTCTCGCATGCATCTCTAACCTCCAGATGGTGAAAATATATAATCCCAGGACGAACTATTATGTACAGAAATTTACATGGCATCCCACGGAATCGATGACTCGAGGCACAGCTGGTCGAGTTGTCGATTCTTTGCGATTCTAGACGTCTTTCGACGGACAGTCTATATCAATGGATTTTTTTGGCAGTGAAGGGACACTGCGTGCGTCGAGTGGCTCAGCAGCGGTGCCGATTGATTGTTGCTGTGGCGGTAGAGAGCCCCAATAGGCGCCGTCGTGGCTGTGGCACCTCGCTTGCGCTGCGCGAAGACAACTCCGGAATATCGCAAGTGCAGCCTGGCCTGCATGGTTGCTTGCCGCAGCACTCGAGGACTCCAGGCCCCTGCCGCTCTCGAGGCCTTGCAGCCTGTATACATGGAAAACCTCATTAAAGGCAACTTTATCTCCTCGGGAATTGAAAGCCGGCTTCCAAAGCAAGCTTGCGTTCGTTATCGTAGTCGATGGGTTCGACACTTCTCCGTTGGGTATGGAGATGTGTTTAAATATTGCTGGGGTGTCGATGCATAACTTGCGGTATATTATATTCTAGGAATTACCCATATAAACAAATTGAAGTTCAGTGTCACAATGGATTTGTGAATATATCCACAGACTGTCAGAGGTGCGGAATTTGAATTCCAAGGTATGAGACCACGCCGGCTGATTTCCAAAACGTACCTACCTGAGCAAGACCAACCACGGCGGGGAAGCACATTCTCGGCCCCTGATGAGAGAGACTGTAGAAAAAAAAAAGGGGGGCCTTGAGGAAGAGAGCGCAGGAATGTCACGGAAAAAGAATTAGGGCTGCAAAAAGAATGCAGAGGATAGATACTTGGCACCGGCCCACAGCCAACGTCAACCCTCAGCTCACAGACAGAATCCCCGACTCACAGAATATATCGTCATGTGGTGGTGGAATCACGGGCATCCCCCAATGTCACGGCTAGAAAAATTGGACGAGGGTAGGGGAGACAAACCTGGAGGCCAAGGTCATGAGGCCCAATTGAAATGGCAGAAAAGACATCCAACAAGACAAGACCGGAATACCGGCAAGAGAGCGAGTTCAAAGTCACAATTGTCAGCGATGAGCCCAACGGAGAGCAAGGAAGCGAGAGCGGTACCAATGGGAAACATGAGCAGATTCCTCAAAGAGATGTGCACGAATACTGGCAAGGCATACATCCCCCATCACGAGTATCGAAACCTACCCAACGCGAGATTCCCACCAGAAGTGGGCCCAATCAGCTGGCGCGGGGTCAGGTACCTGACTTCCGCGAGCACACGTGGGGCAGAGCCGACGAAGGAGGCGTCTTGGACACAGCTGCCGTAGAAGGGGTTCGGTGGTTGAGAACGCAAAACCCACCCGACCCAACCAAAGTGACCACACAACCAGAGGGCCATCAGGATGGAGACCCCTACAAGCAGAAGGACAGTACCATCCACATGCCAAGCGGCAACATGGTTTAACAAATTATCCCAAAGGGCTGCAAATAGTTCGGCTTCGTGAACCAATTCCTGGCATCACAGGAACGAAAATCTGATGGAACGGGGAGAAATAGAGGGCACTCTATATCTGAAAATAACCCAAATACACACGGTGATGATTGCACAAGTGATGGAGCAAGGGTGCGGAGGCAGTGGTATCCGCTTTCTAACAAGAAGAAGCGGCTATTCCCGTAAGCACAGCAGTATAAGAGGAGGAAATCACATACGTATCATCGCATGAAACCGTGGATCGCAAAAAGTGGAGAATCTACACCCTGCCCAGAACGGCCACCAGAGAGTATGTACATATGTACACAAATCGGGGGCCAATGACCAGCTGGCGAGAGCAAGTGCTAGAGGGGCGGATTTGGATGAATGTAAACTATGCAGAGTGACTCAGGGAGGTGGTGGGTTTGCCCGCGAAACTTGGAAGCGCGGTAACGCAACCCAACGAACAAATCGCAAGAAGGCTACAAGCTATCGTCTTTTTCCAAGGCATTACTAGTGGCGGCAAAAAAGGAACGATGAAAGAGGTGCGCGCATGACGGGTTCCATCATATATATTATTTCATCATGGGTTGTACTTAGAGCGGCATTGGGTGTATTAAGCGGGTGAGCATAAATGAGATCTTTTAGAAAAAAAAAAGGAAATGACGATCCCCCCAAATCCATCTCCAGCTTATCCATCCCTCCATCCTAACCAAAAAATGCCTTGAGTTTATTCTTTTTTCCCAATTCTTGGCGCCTAACCGTCGTTTATGTGTTTAATGGTAAACGTGAACAGTTTCTGTGACAGCAAAACGAAATGGCAAAAGTATACCAGGTCGAGAGGGATTCGGGTGGAGGCTGCGCTTTCTGACTCTCGGTATTTGAATGACCAAAGGCCTTTCCTTCTGGCGGAGGCCGCAAAGTCAACAACTTGTGCCTTTGTCGTCGAATGCAATACAAGGTGAACCCGACGCCTCCGCTCAGGCCACGGAGATCCAAAATAGGGAGGTTGAGCTCGCCAACTTCTATCGCCTGCACAAGCTTGATACCACCAGCCAGAAGACAAACAATAACACGCCTGCCATGCCGACCTTGCCCCGTCCTCTCGGTAGGGACCACGGAGATTTACATGCGTATGGACGACGTGAACGCTATTTCCTGATAGTAACCCCGATCCAAAACAACCCCCCAACCGGTATTGCGTTGGACCTCTTCTTACGAATTTTATCCACAGCAATTATCCTGGTCCCAGGGTTTTTGCATATTCTGTAATCCGTCCGCTACCGTCATGGCGCTAACCCTCTCGAGGCCGTGGCAAGGAGTTGAGAAAAGGTTATACTCACCTGCTCGTGGGTAGAGCTGGCGGAGCATTGAGCAGAGCCCAAGCCTGGCATGGCACGTTTTAAGGAGGTAACAACGGCAATCTGCCTTGAAACAAGTGGTCGGAGAGGGCAAAAAACTGAAGCAGAGAGAGCAAGTCCAGTACAACCTGGGCTGGTAGTAGCATATCTGGCAAGGAAAACGAAGAGGGAGAATGGTCAACAGAAAAAAAATTGGTTATGGCGACACGCATGGAGCGATTCACGTAAAGCGTGTGTTCTAATTTTATTTTTTTGTAATCAAATTTCCGCATTCGCCTTTGGGCATTTGCCTTCCTAGCCAAGTTTATGTAAAGAGAGAGAGAAGGTGCATGTGAAAGTTTTTAAAAGAAAAATATTTACAAAGGGGAATTAAATCGTGCGATTTATTCCTGCGTCCTACTCACACGGGGTACATCCTCCCCGTTTCGCCAGGTCTGTCCAGCTGAGCTGATTACTTCCCTAGCGTTCTCCTCACAGTCTCTTTGGTTTGTCCATTCCCCACGCCACCTATATGGGGTCTACTCCCTACTTGACATTTCCAGCCTCCTCAACGTGGACACACCTCAATCATTGATATCCCGCTTTGCTTCCCCAATCCCACACACTGCTTGCACAAATATTCGCACCCATACACCAATGTACTTTATCCCCCTCACCAGGACCAAGGATATAATGAGATCGCTTGCCACAGACACTGCAACCTGCAACCCTGCGACCTTGGCTTGTGGCAATATCGTCCATGCAAGTTCGCGGTTCGCGGCGTCTAGTGGATCCAGTCCACGCTAATCGTTGCGTCCACTTGAGGGTAACAACCCGCATGCAGCCGCTAGAGGTGAAGGGAGGCGAGGCCGGTGAGACCCTTGAATTGAGGGCGATGTCAACTTGCTCTAGCACGGTAGTATGAGTTGAAGGGACCTTTGAATTGTTACTACAGTCATCCTACACATGACGGTTTCTGAAGCCCTTGAACAGAGAAATTTTGCTTGGGGGCTCCTGCTGAAGAGGAAGGATCACGAGTCTTTGGACCTTGGAGGAAGCGGCTGGACCGCAGACAGAAAGGGGTACGAGGAGGGCAACCTGCTCGCGCTGGGGGGATAACCCTTGCCGTTTCCGAGCAACGATTATTTCCATCGACTGCACGAGTGAGGGGCAGGGCGTCTGCGACCACATTTGGTTTTTTTTCCCCGGAATGATGGGAGAAGGGGTGAGCGAGGGGGTGGCGTGAAAACCGATTTCACTTACAACGGTGCAAGGCGTTGGTTGTTTTCACCAATGTCCGACTGCGGACCGGGTGGCGCGGCGGGGGCAGAGTCAGTAAAAACGTTGACATGTTCCCCACAAAAAAAGTTCCGGATGCCGCTTGATGTAGGCGATGACTGCAAAGATTTCTTTTTCAGAGACCATCCACAGCGCCCCCATGCAACCTTGCTGGCGTCGGTGATCAAAAATGAGGGTCGAGAATTGTCGAGTGCAGCAACGGAGCAGAAGGCGGCCATGGCCCTTCATGGCTTTTTTAAATGATCTTTTGAAGGGAAGGATCTTTAGCGGCAATGGCTTTGGCAAGGCGTTGTCGGCGTTCCTCCTTGATATCTTCAATATCAAGACGCGAAGAATGGGGCCAGTGGTAAAAGATGAGCATGCCATGGAAGCACTGCCACAGCTGGACGGAGGGTCAAGTCGAGCATTCCCCCAACAATGGACTCCAGGGGCTTATAACTGCCAGCTTTGATCTAGTGTCCCAGGAACTTGGTTTTGGTTTGCCCCGAAATGCACAGTTGGTAGCTTTGAGGTGGACTTCCGTTATTGTCCAAGGTTCTCAATACGTCGTCCCAAGGTTTTGTCGGTGCTTGCTGCGTGGGGGAGCGTGAACCACGTTGTCATCAAGATGGACATTTACCATGCCAGTCGCTTGACCGCATTAGTCTTTCCATTGAAGCATGGGCTGAAGCGAGACCGTGGCTGAATTTCCTGCGCAGGTTGTGGAATCCGGTGTGGAGGTCCATGACGGAAAGGACGGGCGGAGTTGCTGACTTCCGGGATCAGTTCGAAGAGGGTGAGGCTGGTATGATATGATTAGTTCCAGCGCATCCGTCTGCCGGACAAACATCATGGACGACACGGAGGGATCCACCATAATTCTTTTGGTCACAATGTGGATTGACAACACAGAAATGCATTGCAAGGTGGGCTGGCATTCGGTGGTGTCGATGAATATATGTATGAGGCCCTTGGCGAGCAGGGGCCTTTTTTCTTCCCTCCTGGAGCTTGTCGAGTTTTTCAAGATTTGTTGACCTTGATTTTCCCTGTGAAACTTGTGGGCGGATTGGGTCACCGTTTTGCATCCAACTTTGCATTGTGGCTTACAGTCCAGTCAGGGGCGTGATGATGGGAGTGTTCAGGGTTCGGACAAAGCGTTTTTGGAAATGCAGCCAGATATTGAGGGTCAGGCGTGGTTGTGATGACTGGGCTTGAGCGCCGGGGTTTCTGAGTTGATGATGGAGAAGAGCCTTTCAGCCTCCCGTTTGATGCTGACGGACATTTTGCGACATGACTTGACAGGGTCATGTTTGCGATGCTAGTCAATTCCCAAAAGAACCTGTGCTTCGAGAAGCGAACCGAGAGGAACATGCTTGTTTTGGACAACAAGACATTGGATAGGCGTAGAGACGCCGTAAATGTTGTTGATGATTGTAGTGGAGCCAGGTGACGAGATTCTCCCCGTCTCAAGCCCTTCGTTTTCCTCTGCATTTGCCATGGTTGGGCCGGTGCCCACTAGCAAGCTACCATGGAGCAATCAGCGCCATCGTCATGAAAACAAGGATTTTGTTTCTTTCCAAGGCGTGCTTTAGCCACGAACTGCAGCGTGGAGGAATTGGTGGAGAAACAGTTTGGTGATCGCAACGCACGAATGATGGTGGTTCGTTGAGAACAAGGAAGGCGAGAGACAGGAGCAGAGAGGTCGTTCGAGGCAAAGCTCCTCCCTGAAATCAGGAGTGGGGGTAGGAACAACAAATGCACTACGTTGTCAAGCATATTACAATTGCACAGAGTCAGGCGGGAAGATCAAACCGAATATTGCAGGAGGGCAAGAAAGTGTAAGAATTCCTCAAGATTCAAAGCAAGTAGTAAGGTAAAAAGACTTTCGTCAGTGAGGTGTGCGATGCATCGTTCGTTCACCAGGCAGACATTGTTGGTCAATTCCAAGGCACGAGACTAAATTCAAAGTTTTTCGCGCGAAGCCGGATGTGCGCATGTGGCCCGTCAGTCAACGTATCACGCAGCACTTGCCCTGGCGCTTGCCCCGCCCCAGCTTCTCCTTACCCAGACTCGCAGTATCACCTCCACAACTACATCAACATCAACATCAACAATAACAACGACGACGACGACGACGACGACACGAAAAACACAGTAGAGGGAGCAATGTTCCCCTAATTTCCCAGCTCTGCACATGGAGGCAGTATCGCTTGCGGCCGCGAGGACACTAACTCCATCCCGAGGTACATTGCACCTCAGCGTGATTTGCATGGGTACCGCAGCACTCCCACGCCCACAAGCCTCACCTGGTCCCGCCACCGCAGCCGCAGCCGCAGCTGCAGCCAAAGGTGATCATCATCCGCCAACCCGCCGCACCCCTCACGCACACGCACACGCTTATCCAAGCCCCATCACTGACGGTGTCCGACGTTGAGCGGCTGGTGCGGCTGGATCCGGAAGCGGAACACGTGGTGATGCCGTGCTTGTCGCTTGAGCAATTCGAGGCCGGGAAAGACTTGCCGGCTGGACCACAAATCTTCTCAGAGCAAACAACCCACCAGTCCTCTGTTTTGCGCACAATGCTTGAATTCCGCCCACACGACTCAATCAAAGACGTGGGCGATATGCTGGTCAAATGTCATCCCTCGCCGTACCATGAGACGGCCTGCCGCGCAATCTGGCGGGAGGCCGAGCAGGGCGTGTTTGAGCGCCTGGGCGGGAATCATCAGCACAACGCTTGCCTCCGGTATGCGGTTCTCAAAGGTGGGTGATATCCCTGCACATGTCCCACGCCTGCAGAAGCTGATGGGGTGTAGAATACAAGGGTTTCACGCCCACCGCTACTCACCACGACGTCCGGGTGACGGCAACTCGCATGCCAGTCGGGGCAATCACCCCGGCGCCAGACCCACGTGCGCCGATGGCTGGGGCCACATGTTTCCCCACACTCACCATTGAGGTTGCCTTCACGCAAACCCTCGACTAGGCCGTGCTTGACGCGCGGCTTTTCCTCGAAGGCATGCGCGGCTTCAAGCAGGTGGCACTGCTCATCGACCTGGTGGAGGCAAAGCCCTCGTCTGCCGAGGCGAAGGGCAAGGGCCAATAGCCGACCGCAGCATCTCTCCATAGCGGGGCAGCCGCCGTCCTGCCCAACGCACCAACTCCCATCGGAGGCTAGCTACGACGACACGCTATACGCCCTCCGTGATTGGTACGACGACATGGACATCCTCGGGCTGCTCACCCCGGCGCTCGTTGGCCCAGTGGAGGGAACGCTGCACGTCTACAGAAAGAGGCAGGGCGGCAATGGAGAGGCAACGCTGGACAGCAAAATCCACTTCATGACACGCGTCACACCCATCCCGAACGCCACAATCACTCTCCGCCTGGCTGATGTCTACGGCCCTGATCACGCCGTCACGCGCGCTCCAACTCCGCTGCAACAGCCGCAAGGCGTGGAAATCAACTTCACACGAATGGCTGATGAAATCGTGCTCGAGAGGGATGGAATGCAGTGGCGCAGGGCATTTGATCATGCAGAACTCGTGCTGCGGAAACACCACAAGGCAAGCACACACGCATCCGACGGCCCACCCACCACCACCACCACCACCACCAGCACCACGACCACGCTGCCAGCACGCCCTATTCTTGTGGATATTACGCAAAATGCACAAGACAATGCCGCGGCGACGGTTCCACCAGAAAACTAGTGGGCCACGCGGCTGTTACGCAAACGGCCGTTAACCTCCCCAAAGCCCTATGGCTACGCCAAGCACAGCGTGCAAGATGACATCTCCGCGCCTCGAAAGTGGAAGCAAATCAAGCGCGACAAGCTGGAGACTGACCAAGCACTGGACGAGTCGGAGGAGGAGGAGGCGGAGCCCTGAGGAATTCCATCTTGGCAACGTGAAAATTGTTATACCCAGGGGAAAAAAACAACAACCAAGAGTTTCTAATATCTCCCGCCGCGCAAGAATGTTACCTACCTACCTTCTGTTTTGGCCACAATTCTATAGTTCCGTCGTTCTAGTAACCCTGTTGTTGCATTATGGACGTTTGTCGTTTTCTGTGGTTCTTTTCATGTAGCAGATATGTATAGTACCAATTCTAAAAAAGAACTCGAATTGTTTCCAGCGCTTGTCCATCATGCTTTCCAATGAGATTAACTCAGCGTTCATTCCGGAACGGAGCATATACCCGTCTATGAATTCTGATCCACGGTAAGGTTAACTCTAGGTTCCGCCAACTAGCCACCGAATGTTGTGGCCATCTCCTTCGCCCCCCACCGCGGTCTTGTGCTCTCGGGCATCCATCCAAGCAGACGGACAGACGTGATGGAGTGCTCCCCGCATCTCGAGTACGGGTATTCTTCAATCCCTTTCGATACAACCCCCCCACCCCCACAGCATACGCTCGATGCCTGGAGCCAAGATTCCTGATGTACGTTGTACGTTCGAGTCACACCGCGCAATGCATTGCACGTATATGGATGGTACTGCGGATGAGGAGAGACAGGCTGCGGGGAAATTGTGCGGATCTAGCTGTGGCACCAATGCTACAGTCGACATCCGGGAGTAGAATGCAAGCGTGGCAAACCACGTCATGCTTCACCTACAAAGACGGAACGAGCAACAGCAGCACAAAACGCAACCCTATTGCTATGGCGCTGCAGGAACGACGCGGAGCTACATGGGCCCAGGTGATGGCCGTGATAATGAGATTTGTGGGCGTGAGTATGTCTTCCCGATGGTCCCGTCAAGGTGCATCGGGCCATTGCTGCTGCAACAGGCAGTATCAACATCGCTCATTGTTTCGACCATGATTGCTGGCAGCATTGCCATAGAGGGGTGTGAATGATGTTGATTGGTGCTTTGAAGTGAAATCAATTTGCATTTTGTTTTGCTGTTTCCTTGTATTGCATATCATTCCCAGTGGCGATTACAAATCGCAAACAGACTGGGGGGTAACCGCGCTGCTATATATTCTGGACAAGCATCCGTGGCAGCGAAAGAGACAAAAAAATTTGACAAGGCGGCGTGGGTGGGGTTGTAGCACAGCCAACGTTTTCATGATATCCGTAATTCTCGCCATGGTTGGAACTTTGCCCGAATCGCTCTCTCCCCGCGATCAAATGGCTGGTTCCGCCTCTCGTACTCTTTCTCTCTCTCTCTCTCTCTCTCTTTCTCTCTCTCTCTTTCTCTTTCTCTCTCTCAGTCTGCCCACTCTTCTTTTCTCACTGTCGATACCAGTCCTGTGCCATCGTCCACCAGCAAAGCACGGCATGTCAACTGTTTGAAACCGTACCACCTGGAATACACATCCACACACGTAAACCATTAACAACAACGCCACAGTGTACCTACATGTGTGCAAGTGTGTATCGGAGTGCAACCCCATTTTTCCCCCGTGTGATGTTGATATACTCGCAAACCAACACCGAAGGAAACCTTGAAACTTTGGATGCAATCATTACAAACGCAGGCTTCATGTCAACGGTCGCCAGAAGTGGTACGGAGGGTACAATTCGGATCATATCTGTACCGCTGTATAAATCACGGGCTTGCTACCCGGGCTGGGTAGGTGAAAACATTGCGGAGGCAGTAATCCACAACATGTTGTCCCATTTTCCTCCTTCCTCCAGTCGTGGATCCTTGTGGCCTAACTTTCTGGGGTTACAATCGTTAACCCCCGCCAGGACACCGTACATCTTGTTTACATATATAATTCAATAATTCATCGACCGACGCCCTCTCTTTCCGCAACTCAATTCCGGTAATCGGATGCTTGTCGCCGTCCCTATATGGTTACAGCGCTGACGGCACACACACACCTAGATATTACCCACACACCTTGCTTCGGCTGCACACGATCCCGTGAAGAACGGGCGCAATGTTCATACACTTGTGGTAAAAAATGGTAAAATTAGCTAGCTATTAGATTTGTCGGCCGCTCATGCATTCGCCACATATATTTACGGTTTAAGCCTTAAATAGGTGGAGTATGCGTAGATGGTGCAGGCTTCACTAACCTGCTGCCGCTGGCCATTGTGAGATTTGCATGCACATGAATTAATAAGGCACGCAGAAGAAATTAATACTATCAAGAATCATCATCAAATGGTCTATTACATGAAAAAATGGCTTTGAAATATTAAGGTTTAGGTTAAGGGTAATTCCATATAGGCGTGGGTTGGGGTGAGGCCTGGCCTGCACAGCCAACGAGTAGCCCCAGAACGACTGCCAAACGACACGCACGCGCGCCAATGCCTTCCAAACTCAGTCAAACCCAATACCTCTGGGAGCGGTGCCATTGGAAAGCGCACCAGGCCAGCTTTCGGAATATACAATAAGATAATGTATCACCATAGAAGTTACCGGCAAAATTGACTGTGGAAATTCTCAGCTATTGGAGGCTAAAGTGGAGCCAGTACTCCAACCCTATCCGTTGCCACCTTGGCAGCCCCGATCCCAGCATAGACATCCGGCAGGCACTGGCCCCGTCGCAAAATACATCTGGGAACGTTACATTCCCAATTAGGAGAAACTGCGTTACCTCTGCGCTAAATGTCAACTGGGCTGATCGAATACAGTTATCCTGCTTCCCGTACAAGGGATCATGAGTCATGTCCGACGTTCGGTCCATTGCGCACTGGTGCCTGCCGGCCACAAGGACCCCCATGGTCCTGCGAGGACGCTAGGTATGATTCAGGCAATTCATGTAAACACGATCTCCGTCAGGTAAGCCATACACTACTTAAACTCCAATATGACATTAAATATATGTTGCATGAAATGTTCTTTCTGAGTGTTTGCATGTGATATTCAAGGTCCCACATGTATCACTACCCAGTTTGCTTATGATGTCATTCAATCAACATTAAATTTGATTTACATCACGAAAAAAAAGTACTATTGCACCGTCCGGCTGTGTCGTTGCAACGGAGGGGATCGTTGTGGCTACTCTTTGCGTGGCAACGTGGTGTGTGAAACAATCTCTGCTCATACCGTTGTAACTGGGTGCGTTGTAGGAGCTCACGTTATCACGGTATCTGTCCGACTCCAGGCGCTACAACGCATCATGACATGAAAATCACGAACAATTGCACCCTGGCTCCATTCCTATTTCCACCCCGGAATCCATGTCTGAATCCACCACCAATCGCCGAATCGTACCCGGAATCATCACCGAATTCCCCACTCAATAGGCAAAATGTTTGACTACCTTGAAGCAAAAAGCGGCACTCGCACTTCCACAGAATTCCACTGACCTCATCTCCAGGCTTCCACGAGCCTCTTCCGTAGATTTCCACAAGCCTTCGCCGCAGGCACCCACGGGCCTCTATTCGCTTTCACATCTAATTTTCATTTCCTCACCTCATTTCCTGACCTTGTTCCATCCCCGCCTCACCGCCGAACCACGTTTCCTCACCTCGACTCCTCACCTCGTTCCCTCCCTGCATTTCCACCCCGTGTTTCATCACTGCTATTCCTCACTGGTTTTCCACACTGCTTTTCCTCACTGCTTTTCCTCACCGCGTTCCCTCATTGCTTTTCCACAATTCTTTTCCTTTCTCTGTTTCCTCATCCCGTATACCCACCGCGATTTCTCACCTCCATTAACGACTTCCCCCTTTCTTCGCAGTATAATTGTGCTAACTTTGGAGGCATTGATTCGTCGACAACAGCAACAATTATGCATTGGATCCGACAATGGAATTCACGGTGGAAATAGCAGAAGGTTCCGCGTGTGCTTCCGTGGTGGAAGTAGCCTAAGCTTCCAGGTGCACTTTAGTGTTGAAAATAGCAATGCGTTCCAGGTGCAATTGGAGCTCCAAATTACGGTATATAAGATACAATATAGCATAGAGATAGCAGTGTATTCAAATCATTCAATCATATTGCATAATTCCGCAAATTCCGAGATGTCTGGCGCCAGGCGCCTAAATCTTAGAGCTGAAATGCTGGCGACAGAATCCGTCTATTAGTCAATCTTGCAACAATCTACGACTACGAGTCACCATTGCGACGGAATCGGCATTCTAGGCCGTGTTGCAACCGAAGTCGGTTTAAGGCGCCGCGTTCCAACAGCGAGTTTGTGTGATGACCGTTGTGTGGGTTATGACCTTTGCAACACAGAAAATACAACGTCGATTTAAAACTGATGAATATATTATTCTGGATAATACTTCAATGCTGTAAACACAAATTTGTATTATGATGAAAACAATGTATGTTGTACCCTTAAGGCCACTGGTTGGAATCTAGTCGAAATTTAATTACATGTTCCCACAGTGCAAATGTATATTTGCGTATCAGGAAGAATTGACTTAATATGTATTTTGCAAGTATTATATTATCCATTGTTCATTTAATATAATTGCAGTTTTGGAAATAACTTGCTGTACTGCAATCATATGTGCACCAGGGTTTGGATTTATGAATTCCTATATGCTAATGTGACCCAATCGAAAGAATTTGTTATAAATACCATTGGATTGAATAGATTGTAACAAGTAACACAATATGTCTGCGAGTTAAAATATAGAACGATTGATATGGTGTTAAATTTAATAAGTTTCAATCACATTTGATAGGTTTATGTTATGATTCCCTAATGAATTCACCTTTTGTCTTCTGTACCGAGTACTGAAAAGTACAATAGGAACAATATCAAGTACCAAGTACTGGAAATTGCCAAATTCCAACATGAGTGGAAATCAGATAATGACTTGGAACAACACTATGGGCTCATCATTCAAAACGCAGTGGGCAGTCTGGTATTAATCATCACCAAGATGTAAGTACTGTTGGAACACCGCACTGGAGCGTTGCAACGGAGCCAATCGTTGTGACCACTGTGGCGTTGCAATGCGGCATGTGCAATGACGTCCACCCATTGCGTTGCAACCGGCTGTGTGGAATGAAGTCCCGTTCTGACGGCATCTGTCCGACTTCAGACGCTTCTACCCATTGACATCGAACTCATCTCCAATTGCACCCGGAATCCACTGCTATTTCCACTGCGGAATTGCACCCGGTATCGTATACTGAATCCACTGCTTTATCCACTACAGAATCGCACCCGGTACCGCATACTGAATACACTGCTATATCCACTACGGAATCTCACCCGGTATCGCATACTGAATCCAATGCCATTTCCACCATACCATTGCACACGGTATCGTATACTCCTATTTCCACTGCGGAATCACATTCTGAATCCATCGCTATTTCCACCGCGGAATCGGATACAGAATCCACTGCTGTTTCCACCTCGGAATCGCATACGCAATGCACTGCTATTTTCACTGCGGAATTGCATAGGGAATCCACTGCTATTTCGACGGCGGAATTGCACCCGGTATCGCATACTGCTATTTCCGTCACGGAATCGCACCCAGAATCATCACCGAATTCCCTACTGTATTGGAAACAAGTATAAACACTTTGGGTAAAAAAGCTGCTGTCGCGCTTGCACAGGATTCCGCGGAGCTCCTCTCCAAGCTTCCACGGGCCTCCGCAGGGTTCTACAAGGTTCTGCCGCAGGCTTTCACGGGCCTTTTACGCTTGCACATCAAATTTTATATCCTCACCTCATTTCCTTACCTCTCCCACACCGCCTCACCGCATTTCCTTACCGCGTTTCCTCACTGCTTTTCCCCACCGCGATTCCTCACTGCTTTCCCTTACTGCGATTCCTCACCTCGAATCCCCTCTACGATTCCGCACCGCGTTTCCTCACTGCTTTTCCTCACCGCAATTCCTCACCTCGTTTCCAAACCGCGATTCCTCACATCCATTACCGACTTTCGCCCTCTCGTAGTTGTAGAATCGTGCTAACTTTGGGGTCATAGATTCATCAAATTCAGCATCAATTGCGCAGCGGATGCGACGGTGGGATTAGCGGTGGATTCCTGGTACAATACCTTGGTAAAAATAGCTTCCGGGTGCGATTCCGTGGTGGAAATAGCAGTGGATTCCGGGTGCATTTCAGTGGTGGAAATAGCAGTTGAATTCAGGTGCGATACCGTGGTGGAAATTGCACAAGCTTCCAGGTACGATTCCATTGTGGAAATAGCAGTAAAATCCAGGTGCAATTGGAGGTTAATATTGCGGTATATAGCATTGAATAGAGCATAGTTATAGCGTTTAATTCAATTCATTCAATTCTATTGCATAATTCCACAACTTCTGCAAGCCCTGCCGTCAGGCGCTGTACTCTCAATTCTAAATTGCTTGCGACGGAATCCGTCTACCAGTCAAGCTGGCGACGGAATCCGTCTACCAGGCTCCGTTGCTACGGAATCCGTGTAACAGTCTCCGCTGCAACGGAAGCAGGTCTACCGCGCGGCATTATGATTGCGAGTTTTCGTTATGACCGTTGTTTGCGTTGGAGCGTTGCAACGGAATAAATGCAGCGTCGACTTCTTGCTCATGCTACTATTTTTTCATCATACTAATATTTTTAGCTGAAATCTATCTAAGTACCTATTTCCTAGTATTGATAAAAGTTATATGTGAGTATATTCTCCTATCCTTCCAACAAAGAATTAATAACCAAAATAATATAGGTACTACTATGAGTATGGCTATTGGGTAGGTCCCAGAAAAGGATGTATCAAAAGTATCTGTGGAATAGGTACAATTGTACTACATGTGTTTTTGACTTCACTTGTAATTCAATAGCGGATAAGTGTAAATACCATTATATACTTGTAATATTGTTGGTAACTGGTGAGTTGCTTGTCTCTTCTCTGGTGGGGGGAATGGGCTTCTTTCATGGAACATCCCATGTGCTAATTAGGCCTAGTGCCTGTCTGGTATAATCTGTGCCACTGTTGAATTGAAATCAAGAAGCTGATTTCAAATCATGATGTTATATTAGGTTCACTTGATGTATTCCCTAATACTTGTTATTTATTGAATAATATATCATTGATTTAATCCGATTAAATTTATATAATAATAGTCATTTAGCTGAAATGTATCTGTGTACCTATTTCATTCTATGGATTGAAGATATATGTGAGTATAATTTCCAATCCTTACAATTGTTAATGGATACTGAATTCGAAACAGAGAATTCTGTATTGATATAAAGCAACTTATTACAACTACAGAATCCAAATTGTATTGTAGTGGTGAGTGTTCATACTGGGGATTTCTGATCTGGTTTTGAATGCAATCACACAATCAAGTGAAGGATTTATCAGAGTTGAAGTAATAACACTTAATCCACTGATTCCCATCATTGCATTTCATCAGACAATAGTATATTATTCCATCACAGCATGTCAAGCCAATCATGTTAATAATATATCATTAGATAACCAAACAGGTATGCAACCTACGGTTCTGAGCAATAGAAACAAATTGATAGTAATTCAATTGAAAAGCATGCATCATGGATTTATACGTGACAGTATAAACCTTGAAGTGATGCACCACTGAGAGGAGAGAAACTGTCCCAGT
The DNA here is from genome assembly GCA_024516245.1 of Peziza echinospora. NCBI lineage: Eukaryota > Fungi > Ascomycota > Pezizomycetes > Pezizales > Pezizaceae > Peziza > Peziza echinospora. Next base: position 386,485 of record JAJLQT010000045.1, on the reverse strand, counting down.
TTTGCGATCACTCAATGCAAGTATGTGCCATTTCCGTCATATATTCCGGATTCTGCTGAAATTCGATCCTTTGATACTTCATGGGTATAGCTACCATTGGCTACAGCATGAGCTAATAGGGTTCATCATAGTTTGGATCATTCAGCTATATACGTCTACAACACCATATATATGCCCTTCACTATATCCACACTAACCAAGCCATTAACATACATCAATTGACATCTGATTTGAAGGTAATTTGAAGTTGAAAATGTACTTGATAAATCCATGGTGGCCTCAATCGAGTGGTATTGTTACATTGAACTGTGTACAGGTCTAATTGAAAGCTTCCAGAAAGCTTTGGCCTCTATACAACAGCTACCACGCGCACCACGGCTCCCACCCCCACCATTACCAGCAGCACACGGCTACTCAATAACATTTCCAACAATTAGTGCATTATTCGCATTCTTCCTTACTAGTTTCATACCGACAATATGAGTAACTGCTGCCTGTTTCCCTTGCTGCTCACGCAAATGATCACAAGCCATCACTCATGCCATTGATACAATTTTCTTGTATATTCCAACTAGCTTTCTGCCCTTGCGGAGTTGCTCATTCCGCTGCTCCTATATTACTATGAGATTGTGGTTCTGCTAGGTCTCATTCTTTGCTGGTATTGTCACATGTGTTTGCAAATCAATATCGGAAACTGTGGGGTTGATCAGTTGTTTCAACAGAAGCCTAAGCACCAATGGCTTGATATCCTACCTCACAGATCGAGTTTGAGTCAGTAGAATCAAAGTATCTGAAGCTACTTCGAGTCGTGCTGGATGTGGTGTTCAAGCATTGAGTTGTGATATTACAATCAATTATAACTATTGTTAGATATAGTCAGTATTGTATGCTTTTTTGCGTATGTGTAAGTATATATGCAGGAATTCAGCTACCAGAAGCTTTTCCTGCTTACCAGTGTCATACGGGTATAACCAATAATGGACCCTGTCTCAATTGTAAGCTTGGAGGCAGCTGAAGGCCTCGACATCCAATGGCGGTAGCTTGTATATCAAGTGGGAGGGTAGGCATAGCAGCCGAATGTGGTTCAAAAGGCAATATTGCAGGATTGGCCAAGTCATAAGTGACCTATGCCCATCATCATTGAGTATGTGGTGGGCTCTCGCACTGGCTGTTGCTGCTGCAGTTTGCTCCCTGATGTGATTTGCAATATATTCCATATCAAGCTCCATGTCCATACTGGTATTGATTTGAACTGCAAAGCTTGCTTCAACCTGTGCAACTCCCAAATACCAGCCAGTTCAATGTTGAGCTCCTCTTTATTCGAAAAGTGGCATTACCACATTGTCCAATGCAGAGATTATCTCCAATGCAGTGACAGACTGGTGATTGTGGATTCCCCAAGCCTCATTGTGCCTTTGTAGGAAATCAATTGTTACAATTTCCTATGTTCATGATACAGAACCCATAATGATACTATATTCATTGCAATTGAAGTACTGTGTCAGCGTAATATGATATAACTATGATTGATTAGCAAAAATGGTAGGGATGGGCTTGAAGATGTTAGGATCTGCCATGGACTGGCCGTGTTGCCAATTAGGTTGTTGGGTAGGCTTAAATACAATCTTACAATACCTATGCATGAAACGCTCATCTCATTTGAGAGGCTTATGAGAGTTTGAGTTCTGAGTTGAATTGTTTGAGCTAGTGGAGGGTGACAGCCCATTACAGAGCACATATCTGCTCATAGAGCTTAAAGAGTCATACTTTATATGGAATCCCACTAGAGTGAAGGGAAAAAAAAAGTCGCCTATTCCATTCCCTGCTGGTATCGTAAGCAGCTGATGTATCTCATCTGCTTCAAATGGTTGTTTCCATTGGCCAAATACTAATTTGTATAGCATGTACTGCAATATTCAATAGGCTTCAGCATCATGTTGTATTGAATTATGTTCTGCAGGGGAACTGCGAGGATGGCCAGTTTGATAGATTGTTTATTAGCTTGTGGCAGTCCTGTTTCTGCTGATTGTGTCCATGATATGAAGTCAGAATGGTGTATCTATCAATACGTATGCTGTATATTGCCATGTACAAAGCGGTGGTATTTTTTTGCTTCACTTTTGATTTGTTTTCCACTTTCGGGTATTTACTAGTAGTAATTCAACCTGTATGTAACTATGAAGTGATGTATGAAGCAAATAATAATGTTGAGATTATATAGTAATACATTTACACAAGAATAAGTTACATCTGAAAGAACAGCAGCCTTCCTTTACTACATTTCCGGAATTCAGTCCATATGTGTAAGGATAAGAAATTATATTCACATATAACTTCTATCCATACAAGGAAATAGGTACTTAAATACATTCCAGCTAGAACAATAGTATTATATAATTAACAATAGGATTAATATCAATAGGATATTAATCAAGGAACCAATTATCAGGGTATACATTAAGTAAACCTAATATGACATCATGTAGCAGTCACAATCATGACATCATGATTTGAAATCAAACTTTCTGATTTGAAATCAACTTCTTGATTTCAAATCAACATTAGTATTGTTCATATAGGACAGGCACTAAGCCTAATTGGGAAATGGGATTTTTTATAAAAGAAGCCCATTCCTCCCTCCAGAGAGAGGAAGGCAAGCAACTTCAGAGTTAGCAACAATACTAAAAGTTTACAATGGTTAATACACTTCTCCACTATTAAATCATAAAGTGAAGTTCAAATACATGTATACCAACTGTACCTACACAACAGGAACATTTGATACATCATCAACCCAACCATTCCCAATAGCCATGCTCATAGTACTACCTATATCATTCTTGTTATTACAGCTTTGTCTTTGGAGACTTGAAGTTATTTCTAGAAGAAGATATATCTACAGATCATATGATAGCTACTAATACTTATATCCTGGTAATATAGGTGTTAGTCATCTTATAACTGTACCCCACTTTACAATATGGATGCCTGTTGATGCTTGCAAGGCGCTAGGATACAGCAAAAATACTACATAGATGGCTGCCACCTGATGAACAAAAGCCCCATTTTCCTGCATGTTACTGATATTAAATCAGCCCCAATAGTAGTCGTAACTGATGACACAATATGATGGGATTGCATTTAGCCAATAGCGCCCTAAATTGGAATATTGACCTTAGTGAATTAACACACTGTGTTCCAGATAATGCTTCTGGACATCCGAATTTGGTGAATCTTGGCATCCAAACATGATGATACAAGATGTAAGTGTTGATCAATTAAGTTTAATGGTTACCGTTAAACCAAATACAATAACAGCTGCGTTGAAAAATATAAACTACCTATGTGCCTATTGTGCAGGCCTGTATTTTATATGAAGTAATGTTACCAATATCAAGTTATCATGCTAGACTTCCAGCAGCACCAGTGGAATCAACATCTTACTAGCAAAGCATGGCAATGTTGGAAGATGTATGTGACCAAAATGAAATCACACAGTCCTCGATGAGATCCTTCAGAATTGTATTGAAATAGCGACTTACATTGTAATCAATATAATTGAAAGATGACAAGAATCAAGTGTGATTAAACAAGTTCCTAGCTTCAGCCCCGAACACCCCGCACCCAACCACCGTTGGCCCCAGCCTCACCACCAGCCACACTAGATCCACGTCTATCTGATCCTAACCCCTGAAGAGTTTCACTTACTATTAGTACAACTCTATTTCGCAATACACCTAGCCTATGCACTAGCCCATTCCTGGTGAGCTTTGCAACAAGACAACCCACATCCATGTTACTGCTCAACTTTATACTTCGGGACCCCAGCGAAACCGCCACAAGGCTCTAGTTTCACAAACCTTCACTGCGAAATAGCTTTCCTCATGTTTTAATCATGGTCCAGTTCTTTTGATTGCGCAGTTGATTTCTAATTTCCATAGACTCATGTTCCATGCACTGCCGTCGCACATCCATTGAGCAGACTGCGACAATGCGATCCTGTCCATATCTATCTTGTTCCATAGTTCAAAATAGATATCTATATAAAGAGTCGTTTCTCCGTCTGATCATGACTATTCCCCTCTTCCGCTTACGTAACAACTTGCCCCTTTCCTACATCTGCATCAACACAAGTTGTGATTTGATTATACTTTATCACCTGCTCCTCATGGCCTCGGGAGCCCCTCTTAACCTCGCCTTGACCACCCTCAGCTAAGTTATACATCCAGGCTCCTACCCAGAATCCGTACCTGTTCACCCATGCAAACGAATCAACGCCCACACCCTAGTCCTCCTCGAGCACTGTTACCCCTCTTTCACTCACGCCTACCGTTTCCCTTGGCATAACTGTAACGGTACCTTCATACACCGACGAGATCCTACCACTGGGACCTGGTCATCACATGAATGAGCTGTGGAATAATATATACAATTTCACCAATATTTCAGCCGACATGGGATAAAAACACTATTGTTGTTAAGCCCCATACAAATGGTGAATAATACTTTGTCCATTGATGCCAGAATGTAATTGAATTAAAACTTGTTGTATGGACAATGCAATGCATTACAAGGCATGGCCATTTAATCTTTCATCATTTTTACTGACCCAATTGTATACTTCAACTCTCACATTTAACAGATTGTTGATTATATCCTATATATCTTAACATATCACTCATGACAAAATATATTATATTCCTGAACCATGGGGAAAGTGTATATGATCTTCTCTTGTGTGAGAATTATAAGTGTTTATGTAAATCTGTCCACATTTCACTTTATCCTCTTCAAGTAACATGCATCAGCAATGCTCAAAGGTGGAGCTTTCGGCACATGGTGCTATGAATGACTTCTCCAGTTAAGGACGCCAGTTGAAAAATCAATTTCCCCACAGCAACACCCACGATATAGAAAGTCGCCATATTGCCTTTGGGACGACGATTATCCGCACAGAACTATTGTAATATTAATCAACAGAACAGCCATGCCGATTAACCCCATAGCGACATCAATTAACGCCATCACATGATGTCGCCACTCTGCTGTGGCGGTATCCGATATTGGGCTTGTCACTGTCAAACCAGTAGAATATGTACCCATTGCGGTTGCGTCCCATGAGGAAGAGCTTGTCTTTGAGATGCCACTGAAGAGTGTGCTTGTCACTGTATTGCTATTTGTGAATTTCAATGTGGCTGTAGCACTTGCTGTACCTATGGAGGAGACTTGTTCGCATGGCATAAAACAGAGCGTTTTTGATGCCAGAGCATTTGGTTCCACCATTGCAATGATTGAACGATATCTTTCAATTTAAAACCAACTGTTTGAATATACATCCTCAATGGCTTTCATATTGGAATAACTGAAGACATGAGAATCCAGTATTATAATACCATTGCATGAAATGAGATTTAATGCAGGCATGTTATGCCAAACCATTCTGTAATAAGTACACATTTATATAAAACAATAACTGAGATTTTGAGATCCACCCCAATAAGGAAGTATTTTCACTGCCATAGAGTTAGGATATGAGTAGTAAGACATCACATGAGGCCTCACTATGATTGTAAGTGATATGTAAGTGGGGGAATTGAGGGATTGATTGGAAACAATATATTTACTTCATTGAAGGACATGGTATTTAATTTCACTTCCGCAGAGTAGAATATATTATACTTATTTGATTGATGTATCATAATCTCATGCATAATCTATCAGGAACCAAGGATATCACAGACTGCAGACTACAAGCCAAATGATATTTAATACTAATCCAAATGCCTGAAATCAGTATTAAATATTTGAATTCAACTGTTATATCTTTTCCTAGCTAAATATTCAAATTTGTTGACAAATAAAACGAATCTAACCCTAAATCTGCAATATTTGTCAATGATGTTCAGTTATTGTTCTTGTCACATGATTCCTTGGTCCCTTTAAACCACATTCTGAATGCATTATGTTTTTAGCTCTTGTTCAGTTGTACTCCTCCCAAGTACATCAAGCCAATTGTATATGACAATTATATATACTACCTGATACTTTCATATTGTTCTGTCAGATTCTTAACCTTAATTTCATTGCTGTTGCAAATATAGACTTGCATCTGATGATATGCTGCAATCCAAATATTGTAACTAAGTTTGTCATGTATTAAATGGCATTATAGGACTGACTTTGGAGTCCTAATAGCAGATATTGAATGGATTCGCCTATGTTGAATTGTGATTACCTAGGACTTTCATTTCTCTTGTTTCCTTCATCCTTTCTGTAATGAAGTTGTAACCCTTTACATTGTTACATATTCCACACTTGTACATTTCCCAAACGAAGTCGTGAGAGCCAAATGATTAAGCAGGCTTTCAATACCTTTTCATTATATACACAATAGTGTATTCATATTTGAATATCTGACAGTTGTACTAATTTGACATAGTCATGGTTTCTATGTTTTTTAAGACCACATCAATGTTGACTGCACTTCAACAGTGAAGTAGTATCATCACTCCAGCGGTAGTACTAAGATTCATCAGTTGCCAATAATACTGATTTGGTAATGATAGTTCAATGATTCATATCAAGACTTCCAATAGATATCTTATACAATCACATTGTCTGCTGAATTGTGAAAGCACCGCCATACCCATTGCCTGTTACAAAAGGGCATATGTAAAGTTGGGGTACAGTTATAAGATGACTAATACCTATATCACCAGGATATAAGTATTAGTAGCTGTCTTGTTATCGGTAGATATATCTTATTCTAGATATAACTTCAAGTATCCAAAGACAAAGAAGTAATAACAAGAATGATATAGGTAGTACTATGAGTATGGCTTTTGGAAATGGTTGGGTTGATGATTTATCAAATGTTCCTGTTGTTAAGATACAGTTGGTATACATGTATTGAACTTCACTTTATAATTTAATAGTGGAGAAGTGTATTAACCATTGTGAACTCTTAGTATTGTTGCTAACTCTGAAGTTGCTTGCCTTCCTCTCTCTGGAGGGAGGAATGGGCTTCTTTTATAAAAAATCCCATTTCCCAATTAGGCTTAGTGCCTGTCCTATATTAACAATAATAATGTTGATTTGAAATCAAGAAGTTGATTTCAAATCATTTGTCATGGTTTGAAATCAAGAAGTTCATTTCAAATCATGATGTCATGATTATGACTGCTAAATGATGTCATATTAGGTTCACTTGATGTACACTCGAATAATTGTTTCTGTGATTCATATCCTATTGATATTCATCCTAGTGTTTATAAATAATACTATTGTTCTGACCACAATGAATCCAGGTACCTATTTCCTTGTATGGATAGAAGTTATATGTGAATATAATTTCTCATCATTACAGCAAAGGTCAGTGATTAGGTTACTCATTGTGGATTCAAATGATGTGCCAAATGTTTTAAGTCCATGTTGAACATGTAAGTTATGTTATAAGGAGTAATTCACTAGTAAACATTTGCAATATCGTATAATCAACTGGAAAGTCAAATTATCCTACCTCAACACATTCCATTCATCATAACCTGTAATTTTGAAGCTTTTAGCAACAAGAATGCTGACCATGATTTGTGTCCCGCCAGTTGAACAGATTCAGCGGCTTTCACCAGATCTGATTCAGGTACAATGGGACAATAACAATTTCCCTGTTGTTTGTCTCATCAGATTGGTGAATGGTGTTAAACGCTGGTATTGTAGGTAATAGTATGAAGTATATTGATGTGACAGGAATGGCGGCAGTTGAGATGAATTATTATGGACCACACAGGCAATGTAAAGTTTTAAAATTGGTGACACCAGCAGTGTTCGAGGAAATAGATGTCTCATCAGTTGGATGAACCTACTAGTATGATACCATTAATGAATTGAAATGAACAATTGACTCTACTGCGCCATTGAAACATCACATGCTTGCCTTGATTAATCTCACTGAAAAACAGTTGAAGCAATACATCTTTCCACAACACTATTGTTACAATATAGAATTATTTCATTTCTGTATTGCAAATAACTATTGGGGTGGTAACTAGTTCCCATGCCAAAACCGGAAATAGTTGATGATAGTATTGCCAAAAAATATGGGATGAACAAATGAATTAAATTCAATACACAGAAATTAAGTATCAATCATTCTGCGATGTCAGACAAAGCAACTAGTAACATAACCGATCAATTGGAACATGATTTAGACTGGACACAAATCGAAACAGTACAGCATTTCCAGAATCATTGTTGTATTCAGTTCTTGGTGTACTATCATGATCTTAGATTTGAATCAATTATTAATGGTTATATCAGAAAACAAACGTTCACCTCATTGAGGTTAATATGAGCGAAAATGATGAAAACTATTGTAATATGACAATTTTATTCCTCCATTGAAATCAATAGGATTGTTGTAATTAGTAGGCCCTTTTAAAATATGATTGTGCTGGTATGGGTTACAATTCAACATTTTTGACATGAGAAATATAATTACATTGACATAGTTGTAACAGCCATATTAACAAATTAGATGTGAGTGTCAATTGATGTTGTAATTGCACCTTGTGTACACGTCTTTCTTCTAGTCATTGGAGTTCAATCAGGGCCTCTGGGATAAACTTGTGTCAATAGTACGAGACTGATTGTTCTGAGTTTCTACAGGTAGTGGAAATTGACATTATGTTGATATTTAATCATGATTTTTATACATAATTAAAGCTTTCTCCATAGGGTCATGTATGTATATCCAAAGGTATCATTTTGCAAGCATAATAAAATCATTTCTCAATGTCTGTATACTTGAGTACAGTATTGATGATATGTTTTGTATTCAATTCAATATTTACAATATTTTCTGTTGCTTGTATTACTTCAAGCAAACAAGTTTTACTACTGCATCATATTGAAGTGTGATACTTATTACATGCTATCTCTCTCTGGTAACTTCATGTGCAACTTCAATAATGTTCCACATTATATTCAATTCAATTCCCCACATGAATGTATGAAATCTCAGTTAAATTAATATTGTATCCCAGGCCTTGGTTCCGTTGGATGCGGATTACAATAATGCCCACTTTATTACAATAGAGGAATGCATTTGAAGAACTTCAGTATGAGTAATGATTATTGATGATAACCTTTCATGGAAAGTTCTTGGAAATTTTAATATAATGATAACAGCTGACTTTTTATTTCTTCGTTCCTCTCCTTATAATTATACCTCCATTGGCAACAAAAATCAGCTTTCTGCATGTATCTTACATTTTTGTGACACTCTAAGCTTCCTCACAACCCTCGTATGAGTCTTGTTTCCCTTACACAACCCCTATTTTCATTGTATGTGAGAAAAAACTTTGCTACCATATACTGCAACTGTATGATTTAATGAGCACATCATTTCATCATGGCTTCATAATTAACACAAACAGATGAAAAAAACAGTAAAGAGAAACACAATAATTATCAACAATATCGGATTTGATAAATGATTGATACATTAAAGATCATGAAATTCAAAAATTAAAATAGACAAAAATACTACAGTTGGAAAATCTCAGATTATTTAGATCGATGCCAAGGGATGTAAATGAAGGATGTAGGGAAGGATGCCTCCCCCACGTATCATGCATCCGGCCTATATTGCCAGACACCCGTGGCATAAACGAACAACCCCACGACAAAACAACACCAAATGCACTCACCTTTGTATGATATTGCCGTACGCCGCTCGCCCCCCGCCCCCTGCCCCACCCCCTTCTGCCTTTCACACTGTCCCTGTGCTGATACGCCCGTCGTGTGTATTGGTAGACTAGATCTCCCTAATGTGCATTACAGCAAGCCCGCCCCCTTCGGCCACTGGCTCTGGCAACGCATGTTTCCTGGCTTCCGAACACCTTGGTGCAGCATTTATTGACTCGTTCGAAAGCAGCAAGACCTAGACCTGGCTATTAGACACCTTGCCAATCCAGAAAATGGTCTCAAAGGAGCTGCTCAAGCTGATTGGCACCGCCATGACCTACCACAACACCACCCCCGTTGCACTGATCAATATCAAATGCAAGACAGACTACTGGAACAGCGTGGTTGCCCAGGTCGCCCATGACCTCCATGCGGGCTAGGGAGACGACAAGCCCATGGCCTTGGAGATGAATGGCAAGGGCTCCTGGATGGAGAAAGTTGAAGTCATCCTACAGGGGAGTCTCCCATCCGTCTCCATGGATTGATGTGTATGTACATGAGGCGGACGATCCAGCACTATAGTGCACATGGATATCTTCAAAACCTTCTCAAGTAGATAACGTTCGTACGACTGGGTAACTGTTGCGATGCTAGCACCTCCCGAATCGTGTCTATTCATTCTTTCCAATCACTTCGATCGAATGTCTGGATATTTGTCACTGCAGGTAGACTCCTCCGATCGGCACGACATGGATTGTATTCTATGCATGTGGTGCGTGGCAAGCAAAATGCATCGTCCAAGGGGGGGCAGGGGGGTCGTTCCCATGTGTCGTCCCCTCGCCTTCACACCCACCCGATTGCTAGCTGGGATTGTGAATTGTGTTCTCACTTTAACAATATGGCAACTTTGCCATCCGGGAAAGTTGGGAAAGGGGGCATTGTGGTGAGCAACCCCCCATTTCACATCCCCCTGTCGTGGTATTGATCAAGGTGCTCTCCTAGGTTGGTTGACTGAACCCTATCATATCCGCTTTTCGGATGTCATTAGTGCTTACGGACAATCCCTTGGCAAACTCCATTCCAACTGCACTCGACGACTAGCGCTTGGACAAACGGAAATTAGCACTCTTTATTATTATGATGGCCATCAAGACGAATCTCTCGATTTTAGCTTCAGTGTGGGCATCACCTTAGATTGAAAGAGAGGGCCAGAGCATCAGGGTAGTTACGTATTAGGCCACTACACTCCAGAGCTTGAGTCTTTGCATGTAGTCAGTTATCCCTGGGGCGTTTTATTGTGCTTCTTGTCACATGATGTGCTTGAATGAAGTATTTGATTAATGCACGTATGAATATTTATACATTGAAGATGTGTTTAGATTTAACTGATTTGTTCCCCCCATCGCCCAATCCTGGCGAGCAGAAGACTGCTCGTGCTGTAAGTAGGCACTGCCATGTACGACTCGTGATGACAGAGCCAGTGAAGCCCTCGAGCGCGGGGCTGGAGAGCTCAATAGAGTTATCAATGCCGTGGCAGGTGTAATCATCTCCAATTTACAAAAAGTTGGTGTTACCCGTATGAAAAGATAGTTACTCTTGTTTTGTTGGTAATGCTATTTCATAGCGCATGAATTTCAGGATTCGACGCTGTGTAATTTGTTAGTTTGGTTGAATTTCAACGCTTCGTCGACCAAGTGTGGAGTTTGACTGTTTGTTGCTACAGAACGGGCCAGAGAGCCTATCGATTTGACCGTCATGAATTCAATCACGGAAGGTAGTACCTGGTGGCTTAATACTGGGTGGGCAGTCACAATGCATGTCAGGCCAATTTGCCAGCAAGTCCACTTCAACATGTATCCCAACGAAACATGACGAGATTGGGCAGCACACCGAGACGTTGGTCCAAATGATTGACGGTGGGGCTCAGGTTGACGTACGGCCCATGCATTGGGGCATATGTTTAAACCGATGCAATGTAGCAACACGAGCAGCCGGGTTGACGTCGAACCAACCACCTCCCTTTCACAGCCAATCCCTAGTGATACTGCGCAAGTACCATCCATTATTCTGGAAATATTCATGCTAGCCCCCGCCCCCCTGGACTGGCGTCGAGAAAGAGGTGGTGGCTGGTGGGCTTTGCGGGCTTGTCGGGGGTGCATACGTCGAATTGCGCACAGCAGCTGGGGGCCGTTGATAACACTAGGGCGGCATATCGGCAGGCAGGGATATGTGCTGGGGGTGGTCGTCTCAGTGCAGAAATGAAATGATATTTTTGTGTTTGTAGTTGTTTGGGGTGTAGTAGTGTGAAGGTGTAGTGATGTGTAGGTCGCCAATGTGGGTGGCCTAATTGAGGTGTGTTTACACTGTATTGTTCGTTGTTTGTAGTGTGGAGAGGCTTTGGATCCCAATGGCGTTTGGATGTTGACTTGGTCTAGAAGACTCAAGTTCGTTCATTGCTACGCCCTAACGGCCAAGTCCAGGATTGCCCCGCTGGAATGCTTGCCACAGCAGCTTAGGTTTACATCGAAAAAAAGATGCACCCACGCCCCTACATCAAACAAACGCTGTCCTAATGGATCCCCAGCCCAGAATCTGCAATGTCCAATCGGTTATGGTAACATGGGACATCTGGAGCTGGTACTCGCCCTTGCCGCGGTTGGCAGCAAATAAGCTGAACATGTCCTGGAACAGGCCGACGACGGTCTGCCATTCCACGTGCGGGATCTGGGTGGACTGTTGGATAAATGATGATGTAGTATAGGGCTAGAAACTGGTCGAGGGAACTCGATTGAGTGTGGTGTGGGGGATTTCGCCTCATCAGGCATAGTAGCTATAGAGAGCTCGAGTCTTGACAATACTATAACAAAATATAATTTGGAGGCTGTTGCCGTACCGTGCATAATTGTCAAGAGAATAATGCCCATGTACCTAACGTGACTTTGCAAGTCCCCCCCATGAGCGAACTGTACCAGGGTGTAACCCACCCTCACCTATTGAGATTAAGCAAGCTGAGGACATCTGTCTCTATTGGTATAGGAAAGACATATCAATCATTCATGTATTTTGTATAATGATGGTATCAGCACAGTATATCTATCTATAAATGAAGGCTAAAGTCAGCAAGAACCATAACTTGCCAATGATGTGAATAGTCTACAACCTCCAAACAGTTATATTGGTGCAATTCAAATAAACTAAAGAGAGAAAGAATTACTATGCTAAATCATTGATTGACATTATATATGACAACAACATGCCATAACAATTCATATGAATATACCTTGCAGCAGAGCACTCCAATTGCTTCCACAACGGACAGCCATATATCAACAACACCGTATAATATATCCTCCGGAAACAATAGTTATAAGCTATATTGATATTGGCAATCTAATATGATTCATCTCTAGACAAAAAGAAAATATAAATTGGAATTGGGCAAAGAAAGAGCTTGTGACGGTGTCACTACAACCATGCCGTCACAGCTGATAAGATACACAAGTAGTACTGCTCCTTATTGACCAGGACGCCTCTCTAACCCTGGTGCTCTGTCATTACCAGTCTAAAGCACCTCTCTCCAGTATTTATCTCTTACATACTTTTCTAGGAAATAATGTGCTTCTGCTGAAGATTTATAGGCCGGGGCAGCTTGGAACATACTATATCCCACCAGTTGCATTGCCAAGGTCGATTCTCACTGCAGCCCATTAGTGACATCCATTCAAAATGCAACACATTGTTGCAATTCGTGTTCAAATGATAATAATTGCTGACGAAAAAACTGTTTCGATTATGGGTGTGATATTGGGCTTGTATTAATGCTCTGGGGGAAACATGTTCGAAAATTATTTAAGGAAATACAAACTTGATGTAGATCGTCATCGATGCCCTTTAATGCATGCCACGAAGGTCTGTAGTAGACAATCATCTTTGCCTGAAAACGCCTGAGTTAGCCTCACTAGGTGGTCAGTATGAGTACAAGAGCACCATTATGACTAAACTGCGCCACAAGTTCGTGAATTTAATATGTCATTGTGTGATTGTAAGAATAAGAAATTCTATCCACATATAACTTCTATCCATACCAGCAATTGGATACTTAAATAATTTTTTGTTAGGACCAATAGTATTATATATAATATCAGTATGATAAATATCAATAGGATAATCAGCAAAAAATGAAGCATTCAGGTTTACAATCAGTGAAACTAATATGACATTATGTAGTAGTCTCATTAATGACATCATGATTTGAAATCAATTCCTTGATTTCAACTCAACCCCTTGATTTCAACTCAACCTTGTTCTAGATCATATGGAACAGGCACTAGGCCTATGTAAGAAAATCGTCCCTTACATCCCCTTTCTGCTACTAATTCCCAATTGGGTAGTCACTTCCCAATTAGGTCAGCCTCATGTATTTCCCTTCCTGGTAGTCCTATTAATTCCCTATTTTCTCTATGTCTTTTCTATTACTATTTCCTATTAATCCTGTCGTCTTACATGCTCTGGAAGCGTCTGTATTCTTCTGTTGGGCCTCCTGTTATGCCCTCTGACTTGTGACATCATCACACAGTCATGACATCATCTACCACCTGTTATTTTCCTGTTTTATCATCATGAGTCTTGTATGATTCTTTTCCTGTCACAAGAGCCTTTGAAGCGTCATGCTTCTACTCTTCATCATCATGTATCATTTCTTTATCATCTCTACTCATACTCCTGTCATTCACTATCATGTCAATGAGCCATTATGGACTCATACTCATACCAGCAAGTCTCTATAAAAGAGCTATGGTTTGGAGACTTTGAAAGGGCAGACAACACAAGCCCAACCGACGAGATAGCATCAGAAACAATATACTAGCTACACTGGTAAATCTCTGTTCACTTTGGCCCTAATAGGCCCTCCAGTAATCCCCCCAGTACCAGGTTACTAGCACCAGAACTCCCAGCACTTAACACATACAACTCAGACCTCTAGGGCGATTCTAAAGCCTTCACAGGACCTTCAGAATCGTCACAGAAGTCTCCTCTACCTCTTAGGTGTCAGGGCTGTTTGTCACAGGCTTGGCAGCTAAGTTGGTAGTACTTTACATTTTTTTTACCTACAATAAGCTGAGTATTCTCAGTACCAATTAACCCCCCATACTAGGGCTTGATCAACCCTAGGAGACGTGATTAATTCACACCAGAACACACCAAGAACCCCCAGACACCTCAGATAGGAATTCCCACCCAGAAACACACAGAAAATACCAGAGCTCCTTGCAGGCTAGTGAAACAGTGGACCCTGTTCTCCCTGCAGCTTACCAGGCACCCAGAAGCAACAACAGCACCAGCAGCACGCCTCTAAGCAACAATTAACCAGCAATAACATCAGATCTATCTCCTGACACACCAGCAGTAATATCATTAGTCAGATGATGACTTCCAGGCCATCCCAGCAATCCTCCAGGCACACATCCAGACATCCCTCTAGGGAATCATCCCAGCATCCAAGCAGGGACCATTCCCCCTCTCTAGACGAGTTCAAATCACCCCAATCCTTCCCAGAAAACACCACAATGGAATCCTTGAACCTAGGCCCCCCATTGCAGCAATCTAGAGCTCAAAGCAGAACCCAAAGCAGAGCTAGCCTCAGAGGCATCCCAGACATCAAACCTGAAGACCCCAGCACCTTTGAAGGCGACTCAACAGTACACATCACCCATGATATCCCCCCTTCAGATCCACCCACACCTAAATGGCATATTGGAATGCCATACAAAATGCTAAAACAAGGCATTTTAGGCATCAAAATATTGGAGAATGCCCCTACCAACATGAAAGATTATTTCAGCACTCAAGAATGGATTAGAGACGTCCATGAACTACTTGGATTAGACCCTGAAAGAGTCACTGATGACCAAATTGATTTGTACTATACCAAGGCTATTTTGGACCCCAAAAGAGATGATCCTGCAGACCCTAGCTACTACCTATCCAGAATCAAGGTTGGCAAAGGAAAGAGAAGATCCAAATCGTTTTCAGACCCTGAAGAGACCCCTAGACCATCACACCATCACCACAGATCTTCATCCCAGCCCCCAGCCCTGAGTGGAGCCCTTGGCTTCACACCAGCCCCCAGACCAAGCCAACAGGCCCCAACTCAACCTAGCCTTATGAGCAGAATGCTCAATCGACCAGATACCTCCTTCAAACCAGGGTATAGACCACAGCCACCCCCCCAGCCTCCAGCAACACCCCAGCAACATAAGCACCAGTCCAAATCCAGAAAGAATAAGCACAAAGCTAGCCCCCCTCCATCTGATTCATCATCATCTGACAATGACTCAGATGATGGCAAGGATGATTGGAAGTGGAGAGAAGGCACCCCAGCACCCTTTAAACGAAATAACAGCTCCACACCAGCTCCCAGTAACCTCCTAAACTCCTCAGGTATCAAACTAGGCAAAATTGAGAAGCTTGATGGAAAAGGAAAGTGGAGGCAGGCAGCAGAGTTTGATAACTGGATTCAGACTTGCAGGGACTATCTGGGTATCAGTGGGATAGATGAGAACTCGTTTGAGGCCATGATTTGGCTAGGATTCAACCTAGCAGGTGATGCCAAAGACTTGCACACCAACTGGAGAAAAGACCCCAAAACAGCAAATCAAGGCCTAGCCAAGTTCATTCCAACCCTTAGGAAGTACTGCATATCTTCTGTGAACAAACAGAAGCTTTGGGACGAATTTCAGGCAATCAAACAGACCTCAGGAGGCAGAACAATCCCCATCCATATCCTAGCCACCAAGCTCAAAACCATGCAAATCAGGCTACCACATGTTACAGATATCCAACTGTACTACAAGCTGAAAGAAGCAATGGATCCAGAGCTGAAAGCGAGAGTGAACCCACATCTCAAAGAAGAAATGGACTGGGATCAACTAGTTGAGATTTGTGAGCTATATGACTCCTCCATGCATGAGGCTAAGGTTGCCAAATCAGGAGGAAATTCCCAGAAGTCACACAAGCCACCAAACAAGACTTTTAAACGAGATTACAACAACTCCAACACACCCCAGAAGACCCACTTCACCCCCAACAACCAACAAAGGACCAACAGACCCCACAAGTTCAACAAGGGTACCCCCAGGTTCAACAAACTAACCCCAGATGAGAAGGAGAAATTGAAGAAATCAGGTCACTGTTTCAAATGCAGGAGACCAGGACATATGGCTAAGGATTGTCCTCAGAGAGCGTCGCATATCACATCTGCAGCCACCAGTATCACCCCACCAAAATCAAGCACCCCCTTGACACCTGCCCCCAAAATAATCTCTGCAGCACAAACCCTGAAAACTAAGCAGTTTACCCATAAAACTGATTTGAAATCAGCCCCCCAACCGAGATTGGAAACCAAGGATGCATCATCAGACCACCTGCTAGTCTCAACCAGGATCAATGGCCACCCTGCTAAGACCCTGGTAGATCATCAGACCACAGGTGGAGACCTAATTTCCAACAAGTTCTGTGCCATCTATAATCTCACCCTAACACCCCTACCTGAGCCTATTACAGTCAATTTAACCATCAAGGGATCTAAGGGTGTGGCACACCATTTTGTGACAGCTGAAATCGATTACAATGGCCACAAGGAGCATAGATCATTCTATGTAGTCTCACTTAACTACTGGGATGTAGTATTAGGCCATCCTGCACTAAAATCTCACAATGCAATTATCACCTTGCAGGACATGAGCACCAGCCTACAACCAACTGGCAAACCGAGATTCAAGATGACACCATGGACCCACACACCATCCCAGAAGACCCCTAGGCATGCACAGCCCCCTCCAGATCTGTTAGAAGATCACCCAATTTCACATGCATACCAGGGATCTCAGCCATCCAACAGGACTATCACTTCAGCAGCCACAAGATTACAACCTGAATTGAACCCCTTCAACGAGTTCCCAGATGTATTCCCACACCAGAAGATGCATACCTTACCCCCACTAAGAACTGAGGAGCTCCAGCACAAAATCCTGCTAAAGGATCCTACCCTGGTTCAGAAGCCTAGGCCTATTAAGCCCAAGGAGAAGTTCCTACAGCAATTGTATGACAAATTGGCAAAAGAAGAGGCCTCAGGGCGTGTCTACAGAAGCCAGGACAGGTCAGCATGTGCTATGTTCATGATACCCAAAATGGATAGCCCCATGAAGCAAGGTTCTTGCATGACTTGGTGTAAGGATAGGAAATTATATTCACATATAACTTCTATCCATACAAGGAAACAGGTACTTAGATACATTTCAGCTAGAACAATAGTATTATATAATTAACAATAGGATTAATATCAATAGGATATTAATCAAAGAAACAAGTATTAGGGTATACATCAAGTAAACCTAATATGACATCATTTAGCAGTCACAATCATGACATCATGATTTGAAATCAACTTCTTGATTTCAAAGCATGACAAATGATTTGAAATCAAACTTTCTGATTTGAAATCAACTTCTTGATTTCAAATCAACATTAGTATAGATTATATAGGACAGGCACTAAGCCTAATTAGGACATGGGATTTTCTATAAAAGAAGCCCATTCCCCCCTCCAGAGAGAAGGGCAAGCAACTTCAGAGTTACCAACAATACTAAGAGTTTACAATGGTTACTATACTTCTCCACTATTAAATCACAAGTGAAGTCAACTACATGTATTACAATTGCACCTATTCAGCAGATACAATTGATACATCATCAACCCAACCATTCCCAGTAGCCATACTCATAGTACTACCTATATTATTCTTGTTATTACTTCTGTTCCTTTGGAGACTTGAAGTTATTTCCAGAATAAGATATATCTACAGATCATAAGACAGCTACTAATACTTATATCCTGGTGATATAGGTATTAGTCATCTTATTACTGTACCCCAACTTTACATTTTTTAACCTATATAAAAACCTTACCCAAAGGACTAGACTGATCACCTAGAGCCTCTTTACACTCCTAAGAGAGGAGAACTATCTAGATAGTATTAGCATTATAAAAGAAATAATCTAATATTAAACAAAGAAAGACCTTTCCTACAGAGAAGGCAGAGCTCTAGCAAGCAGTGGAACCCCAAGAGTATCATACCTCCACCCTTGTTCCAACATCCTGGAATACCAATCAAACTTGGCAGAACAACAACAATTCTCAGAACCACAGGACCCATCCTTACACCTCACCCAACTTTCAGAATCCTCATAATACAAAGTTAAGAAATCCAACAAATCCTTAGGAGAATACCAAAACAATACCTGTTTTTCCTTCTTCTTATACAACCTACACCTATCCCTCCTAGGATACCTAGTCCTAGCCTGAGAACTAGCACTAGCACCATTCAAGTACCTGAAAGTCATCTGTATACAAAGGACACAATAAACAATTAGCAATCATGACTTCTACACCACCACAAACTAGAAGTAGAGGGGGATCCTTACTGCAAAAATTATCAACACCAAAAAGGAAACCAAGACCAAGTCAAAAAGGAAAGAAGCCTTTGAGAAAGACACCCCCTCTGGAAGAAATTCCAACAGTAGTAACCTGGACAACTGAAAAAAGACAAGTTGAGTTAACACCAGAACCATCATCATCAACTACAACAACAGGACCACTTTATGTATCCACAATAAATCAAATACTTACAACACCAGATCTAGTATTTAACTTAGTAGTTAAAGAAAAAGTAGGCCTATACAAACAAATGTTAGCCAACAGAATACTAGAAAGCAAAAGAGTGGCACAAGCAGATGGATTCACCTCAAGAGAAGCAGCAGTCTTTCAGAATATAGTGGCTAAATATTCCCTTAATGAATGGGGAATAACTGCAGATGCAGTAGATACAGCCAAGAATTCAAAATATGAACTCCCACCAGAAAATACAACACTAAGCCAAGAAGAGATGACAAAAAATATCACCTTCTTGATGCTAGAAGAAACAATGGAAGAGTTAGACCTTCTAGACAAAATATCCCCATACACCCCAATATTCACAGCAAATGAAAATGGAGAATTACCTTGGATATTCACCAACTGGTACAACCTAATGACTTATGAATATAGAAGAATAAGTCCAGAAACAACAGAAGATATTCCTATCCCAGAAGAACCAAAAGTTAGCTTTGCTGCAACCCCAAGAAAGAAGGAAGAACATAAGAAAAAGAAAAAGCAGCAACAGGATAAGGAAGCAAGTGAACAACTCCAAACTCCAGGAAGAGACCTATTTGGAGCCAAAAGGAAAGGAGATGGACAATCAGTAGACAGAGGAATCACCATCTCCAGTTCTGAGGATGAGTCAGACTCAGAAATTGGAGGACTACCCAGCAATAGCCCTCCTGAACCACCCTCATCAGATTCCAGCTCAGACTCATCAAGTGATGAGTCATCATCCTCTGGCAACTCATCAAGCTCATCACACACCAGAAACAAGAAAATAAAAAAGATGAGGGAAGAAAGGGAAGCCAAGGAAGAAAGGGGAAGGACACCTGCCCAAAAGGAATGGGAATCAATAACAGGCAAAATGTCCAACAGAGCAAGAGTCCCAAAGAAACCTTCAAAAATCAAAGTACAAATTCCACAGAAATTAGGAGATGATGCAAAATGGAAGAGTGCACCAAAATATGATGAATGGTGTATCTACTTACAGAAGTATCTGAAACTGAATGGAATAAGCCTTAAAGGACAAGAGGCAGTGGATAATATTGACTTTTATGTTGAAGGTGGACCTAAAACAGTACTGGATGAATATGTTGCAAAAACAAAATCAAAAAACCTGGACATCTTCCAAGTCTTTATAGAAATCAGAGCACACCTTATCCCTAGTACCAGCAAGGATGAACTATGGAAAGAATGGGAAAAATGCTCACAATACAAGAATGGAAGAAAGATGACAGTGCATGAATTTGCCAAGGAACTTGATAGGATTCAAATCCAACTAGTGGATAAAGACAAGAAACAAGCTGTCACACACTATGTCAAGTATCACAAATTCAGGAATGCACTAGACAAGGATCTACTTAAAGCTGCAGGAGCACAATTTACAGTAGATACCCCATGGAAGGAAGTCATCACCACCCTGGAAAAATATGAGGCCAACATGACACCATCCAGCCACACCCAACACAACAAGGATAAAAGCAGGAAACATGATTGGAAATCAAGAATGACTCCACCTGCAAGGATCCAAGATATAACACAAATTACCAGGACCAAGCCTCAACATAAAACATATACTAGGGAAGAATATAGAAAGATCAGACCACCAAAACCTGATTCCAAACCAACATCCAACAATGCAGGAAATAAACCTGCTTGGAACCCTAGTAAGTTCAAGGCTAAATTACCTGGAGAACTCAACAGAAACATCAAGTGCTATAACTGTGGAAAAATGGGTCATCTGAGCTTTGATTGCAAATCACCAAAAATTAGCTCAAATGCACTATCAATCATCCTGGAAGAGGATGATAACACCCTAGGCACAATTAACATCCATGCAACAAAAGTAAAACAAGTTCCAACAGTCACTAAAGGAAACAAATTACTCATGGATGCCAACAGCAAGTACAACCCTAGATTAAAAGCCACAGACCACATGATGACAATGACAAAGATCAACAACCATAATGCAGTCACACTAATAGATCATCAGACCACAGGTGCAGATCTAATAAGCACTAAATTCTGTACTCTATTCAATATACCCATGATCAAACTCACAAAACCTGTTGTGATCAACACAGCAATTAAAGGAAGCAAGGGTAAGTGTGAATACTTTGTAAAAGTAACCATTGATTATGGCAGGCATAAGGAAGAAAGAACATTCTGGGCAGCCAACCTCAGTGACTGGGATGTCATCTTAGGACACCCTGCACTGTTGGCAAACAAAGCTATCATTGACATCAGCAGAAATCTGACCACTGTCACAAGCAAGACAGGGGAACAATATATCCTTGAACCCTGGAATGGAGGAGAACCTGAAACAAAGAAAAGAAGACAGGAAATTACTTTCTATGCAACAACCCTGGAAGATACTGGAAATCTCACACCATATCAGGAAAGAGAAGTAATTCAAACTTTAGCCATGAAGATCATCACAAATGATCGACAATTCTACCCCAACTGGACACAAGATTATACCCAGATGGTTGAAGTAATGAACCTACACAACAGCTCATATCCTAGTACACAGACTATAGGCCTATTCAATAGAGCCTATAACAAAGTACAGGATTATGTAGAAAGTGGAGAACATTACATTCAGGCAAAGAATGAAATTCACAACCAACTAAGATCTACAATATCAGTTATAAATCTTATGACATTAGCAGATGCAGATAATGTAGAAAACTGGTTTGAAATTCTCCTACAACTACAAACAACTTACCACAGCCTATATACAACATTACCAACAAGGCTAAATGAGGACATCACCCAAGCATTTAACCATATCCACAAATTAAGATATGCAATTAATGCCCAAAGAAGAGAGATCCACTCATTCTCAACAACTGTGGAAGCAGAATTTGATATTATAGCAGAATTCCCAGAAGTCTACCCAGATAAGAAACCAACAGAATTACCCCCACTAAGAGATATTAATCACAACATTAATATTGCTGATGAATCAATCACATGGAGGCCAAGACCAATAAAGCAGAATGCCAAGTTCATGCAAGCCTTACATAAAAAGATTGACTCAGAATTAAAATCTGGCAGAATTGTGGAATCAAATGACCCATCATCATGCTGCATGTTTACAGTACCAAAGCATGACAAACCAAATGAGCCTAGATTCCTCTTAGACCTGGTGGAAAGAAATAAGAACACCATTAAGGACAACACACCACTTCCCAACCAGGATGAAATAAGAAATAGAGTAGCATCACATAAGTACAGATCCAAGATAGATTTGACTGATGGCTACCACAACATCAGAATAAACCCTGACCATGAAAAATACACCTCATTTAGTGTACCCATGGGGCAATTCAGATCAAGAGTCATGCAACAAGGAGATTGCAATGCACCTGCCACTATGGTAAAAACCATGAGTCATATTCTAAGACCCATGCTAGGCAGATCAGTAGCAATCTATTTAGATGACATCTTTATCTATAGCAACACTTGGAATCAACATGTGAAAGACCTGAGACAATTACACAACATATTAAAAGAAAACAAGTTTTACATCAACAAATCCAAGTCTCAAATCAATCCCAAGACCATGCAGATCCTAGGAGTCATACTTACTGACAAGGGTCTGGAAGTGGATCCAGCCAAGGTCAAGGTTATCAACAAGATACCTATCCCTGGCAACAGGAAGGAGCTCCAAGAATTCAATGGAATGGCAATCTATTTGAGTCAGTTTCTTCCTAAATTAGCTGACATCATGGCTCCACTTTCTGAACTAGCAGGGGCCACAAAAGATTGGTCATGGACACCACTCCACACTGAGTCATTTAACCAAGTTAAACAACTTCTTGACTCACCTGAAATCCTCAGACCACTTGATTACAATTCAAATGAAACCATATACCTAGTATGTGATGCAAGCAGATTAGGTGTGGGAGGATGGATAGGACAAGGACCAACACTAAATCAGGCAAGACCTGCAAAATACTTCAGCAAGAAATTCAACCCTGCACAAGCAAATTACTCCACAACAGACCAGGAGCTCCTTGCAATTGTGGCTGGGGCTGAATACTTTGCCACTGAATTAACAGGGGTCAAATTTAAAATCATGACTGATCATAGTGCATTGCTTACCATTATGAGTAATAACAATCTAATGGGCAGAAGGGAAAGAAGCAGAAAGACTCTATCCAGACTAGACTTCACTATAGAACATATTAAGGGTGAGTCTAATAAGATAGCAGACCAACTCAGCAGAATGTATAAAGAGGGCTCCAAGGACCCACTCTCAGAATACATTTCAGACATCACAGACCAACAAGTCCCCTTCAAGCAACACATCTTCACAGCAGCAACCAAAGTCAACCAACCTCCACACTCACCTACCAACCACCAACAACAACCAAAAGTAAGTTTTACCATGCCTAATAATACTATTATGCTGGAAATACCTACTAATGAAAAAGCATCAAGAATGTCTCAATACCAAACTACAGAGGCAGGACCCAGTGGCACCAACTGCCACTGCCTAAGCATCAATGGGCCTGAGGCCATCCTTTGGCACCAAACTGGGTGCCCAAACAACATTGCCTCCCCAGGGCCAGAAGGCCCTGAGACATGGGAGCAGTGGTTGGAAGAGGAGGACCAGGAAGAGGAGAGTGAGATGGAGGAGGATGAGGAGAGTGACAGGGAGAGTATTTACTCCCTGAACAATGAAGAGGTGGAGGAAGAGGAGGTTTACACTGAGGATGAGTTGGAGGAGGGAGAAATCAACTCTGAGGATGAAATGGTTAGTAACCTTAATAACCATCCATCAAACAAAAACACAATTAACAAAGAGGAACAGGAGTGAAACAGAGAGGAAGCTCTCAACAGAGAGTGGGAGGATACCACCCTCCAACATTGGCAAAATGTCAGGGACATTAGGGCCAGAAACACCAACAGGAGAGCCAACTCTCCTGCCCTCTCCACTGGGTCCAATGGCAACATTGACCCCACTCCATACTTTGGGCTCTCAGCAGCCCAAGAAAGATCTTTGAGGGACAGCAATGTCACTCAAACTCCTCCCTGGGACTCTCCAGCCCAGAAAGTGATGCCTGCTTCAAAGGCACCAGGTGATGCTACAATTGGGTGCAAAGCCACAACTGTGCAGCCCAACCAGCAGCCACCACCACCACCAGCAACAATGGGCACCAGCCCAACCAACACCACCTTCTCCTCCCAGCTTAGAAATAAGCTCAACATGCTTCCTCCCTTGAACACCAACATTCCTACTATCACAGTAGAAGAATACCAGGGAGAAAAGCAGGAAAATCCTTTCAAAAGGATTTCAGCCCTCAAAGACCACCCCATGCATAAAAAAATGCCTTTCCAATTCCAATGCAATGCAGATGACTGCTACCAGCATGGAAAGATTGACAAATGGGGATGGAAACCCACAAACACCACCCCCACTGCAAACATGGTGGTATGCCCTCAACCAAATCCAGCTTGGAACTGGTGGAGAACCCATCAAGACCACCCACACCATAAGCACATCACCAACTTCTTGGATTGCTGGGTGCCAAACTGTGATTTTGAAGGGCATCAATTTGTGAGGTCTAGGACTGATGAGGAAGAAGAGAAACACAACAAGCTCATGATACAAATTGTAAGCTCCCCAGATTATGCACCATTCCAAGAATGGTACCTAACTGACATGGCCTCAACACCAGCCCTCTATACCCTTGAAGCAAAGAAGGATGGGCTATACTGGTGCTGGGAAAGTCTTGTCTGGGAGAGTGACAAAAAGAGCTGGAAACAAGTAGAAGGTGGAACTGAAACCTTTTACTTGAAGGCCAAGGCAGAGTTAGGGATGGGACCCAATCTGCCTCTTGTATTTCTTGATGTATGTGCAGAAGATGAAGCCTCTACCACTCACACCCTTCATCATGCTGAGTACCAGAAGCTAATGCATGACAATAGATTTACTAGTCTATATGCTGCAAATAAATTCTCTTCTATCACATACAGAAATGGATACTACTACATCTGGCCAAACCCAGATAAAACCCTAACTAATGACATTGTGATTCTACCCACTACATGGCCCAGAAACATCAATGACTTAGAAGAAGGAATGGATGACTATGACCTTATTGAAAGGATCATTGAAAATGCTCACAATACCCTTGTTCATGCAGGATTCCTCAAAACCCTCAAGTCCTGTCAAAAGTACTACTTCTGGAAAGGAATGTCAACAATGATCAAGGAATACTGTGAGACATGCAATACATGCCAAAAAAGTAAGTTCTCCACACAAAAACCCCAAGGAGAACTTCACTCACTCCCAGTACCTACAGAATGTTGGAAGAGCATCAGTATGGACTTCCTCACACTACCAACAGTCACAACTGATCCACCAAACTCCTACACTACAACAATACAGCCAACCACCTTCAAGAAGATCTGGCCTATTGGTTGTAGGTTATCCAAATACACCATTCCTGTACTTATGCCTGAAAACATAACTGCAAAATGGCTAACAAAGTACTATGACTATTTTATAGCTCCAGTCTTTGGTTACCCAGAAGAAATTGTCTCAGACAGGGATACACTATTCCTATCTGAACATTTCAAGGAATGGTGCAAGGACCACAATATACACCAACTGCTATCCACTGCAGCACACCCTGAAACAGATGGACAAACAGAAAGAATCAACAAGATTATTGTGGAAATGGTCACTGCTATGGAAATTGATGGAGACACAAATTGGGTAAGCAAACTTCCTAAGATTCAGACAGCACTGAACTTGAGATATGATGTTAGTAGAGGATTCTCCCCCTACCAGATCATGTTTGGAAAAGACTCCCAATTTGGCTTCCACCCAAAGATTGATGAGATGGGTCTACCACTCAATCTCAAACCACTTAAGGAAACCATCAAAGAAACAACAAAGGCAAACCTCACCAAAGCCAAGGAACAACAATCCCATTATGCAAATCAGCTCAGAAGAAAGGCAGACACCTACAAACCAGGAGACCTAGTACTTCTATCAACAAAGAACCTAGATCTCCCACAAAAAGGTAAAACCAGACCCAAATGGATTGGTCCCTTTAGTATTATCAAATGCCAACCTGAGACTGACAATTATGAACTACATATAGAATCAAACTTCAAAAAGATTCACCCAGTATTCCACACCAATCTCCTCAAGAGATACAAACCCAACAATAACACCAAATTCCCCAGCAGAGCACACATCAATCCCTCAGCTGTGGAAGACAATAGATATGAGGTAGAGGAGGCAGTAGAGTTTAGGTCTGAACCTAAGACTCTCAGGCCTCAATACCTCATTAAATGGAAAGGATGGGAAGAAAAAGATAATACATGGACCTATGCTGAAGACATAGACATCTCTGTATTAAAGGAATTCTGGGCAAAAGGAAATAAAACTAGAACAATGAGAAAGAGAAAAGGAAATAGTAATTCTAGCAAAACAAAGACTATGTTTAGAATTAATGCAGAAAAAGCTAGGATCATGACAATGGGAGAAATAGATAATTAAAGCTATCATTAAGATAGTAGGGGAGAATGTAAGGATAGGAAATTATATTCACATATAACTTCTATCCATACAAGGAAACAGGTACTTAGATACATTTCAGCTAGAACAATAGTATTATATAATTAACAATAGGATTAATATCAATAGGATATTAATCAAAGAAACAAGTATTAGGGTATACATCAAGTAAACCTAATATGACATCATTTAGCAGTCACAATCATGACATCATGATTTGAAATCAACTTCTTGATTTCAAAGCATGACAAATGATTTGAAATCAAACTTTCTGATTTGAAATCAACTTCTTGATTTCAAATCAACATTAGTATAGATTATATAGGACAGGCACTAAGCCTAATTAGGACATGGGATTTTCTATAAAAGAAGCCCATTCCCCCCTCCAGAGAGAAGGGCAAGCAACTTCAGAGTTACCAACAATACTAAGAGTTTACAATGGTTACTATACTTCTCCACTATTAAATCACAAGTGAAGTCAACTACATGTAGTACAATTGCACCTATTCAGCAGATACAATTGATACATC
Organism: Peziza echinospora; assembly: GCA_024516245.1. NCBI lineage: Eukaryota > Fungi > Ascomycota > Pezizomycetes > Pezizales > Pezizaceae > Peziza > Peziza echinospora. The sequence continues at coordinate 359,032 of JAJLQT010000045.1, read as the reverse complement.
ATCAACCCAACCATTCCCAGTAGCCATACTCATAGTACTACCTATATTATTCTTGTTATTACTTCTGTTCCTTTGGAGACTTGAAGTTATTTCCAGAATAAGATATATCTACAGATCATAAGACAGCTACTAATACTTATATCCTGGTGATATAGGTATTAGTCATCTTATTACTGTACCCCAACTTTACACTTGGTGGAAAGGAATAAAAATACTCATTTGACTATTCCCAATATACCCAACCAACAGAGCATCCTCAACACGATTGCCAGGCACCCCTATAGGTCTAAAATCGACCTTAGTGATGGCTATCACCAAATTAGGATCTACCCCCCACATGAGCAGTATACAGCATTCAGCACCCCTAAAGGAGTATTCAGATCCAGAGTTATGCAGCAAGGAGATTGCAATGCACCTGCAACCTTCATGAATGTGTTGACCAGCCTATTCAGCAAGCAATTAGGCGTCACAGTGTTCATCTATATTGATGACATATTCATCTATAGTGCCACCCTCAAGGATCACCTACAACACATCAGGGAAGTGCTAACTCTTTTGAGAAAACACTCATTCTATGCATCTAAGGATAAAAGCGAATTCCTGCCAGAAGAATTGCACATACTAGGGCATATCATCACCAAAAAAGGCATCTCACCTGAGCCTAAGAAGGTGGCAGGGGTCCAGGACTTCCCCAGACCCAGAAATAGAAAGGAACTGCAAAGCTTCATGGGTTTGGTAAATTACCTGAGCCAATTCCTGCCTCACATAGCCACCAAATCAGCCCCTCTAACCGAGATGTGTGGAGCCCAATCTACATGGGATTGGACCCCCTTGCATGACACAGCCTTCCAACAAGTCAAGGATCTTGTTAGACATTCACCTGTGCTCAAGCCACTTGATTATAACTCGCCTCAGCCTATCTATTTGATTACTGATGCTAGTACAATTGGCACAGGAGCATGGATAGGACAAGGATCAGATGTGGCACACCTAATACCTGCAGCATTCCATTCTAGGAAGTTCAACCCTTATCAGCAGTCATACCACACCACTGACAAAGAACTCCTAGCCATTGTGGATGCCCTGGAACACTTTAGAAGCGTCCTGAGTGGCACCACATTCACCATACTAACTGACCATAAGCCCCTTGTCACCTTCCTCAAACAGCATGACCTGGTAGATGACAAACATGTCAGATGGCAGCACATCATATCCCAATTTGACTGCACCATCCAGTACCTCCCAGGCGAGCACAATACAATAGCAGACAGCCTGTCAAGAGTGTATAAGAACCCAGACCTTCTCCCACTATCTGGAGACCTCATACCAGCAGCCACAGATCCCCCTACCAGCAAGCAACTCCAGCAATCACCAAGCAAACACATCAGCCATTCCCCTACCCCACAACCGACATCACAAGGCCACCTAGCAGCAGAAATCCTCTTCAATATATTCCTAGGTCCTCCCCTTCCCCAGTTCAATTCTCCCCCTCAACAAATCACTTCAGCAGCCACCACCAGGTCAAGAGCCAAAGCCAGCAACTTGCCAGCAGCAACCCCAGCCAAATCAAACCCCCCAAACGAAGCAACAGCTCCCCCAACCACCAACATGAACTCCCAATCAGGCCTTTCCCTCTCTCAAATCATCACCAACTACATCAAAGCCAATCCTACCCATGACTATGGCAGACCTGACTTTGAGAAGTATTTGGATGACACCCCAGAGAGAATGGAAGCATTGAAGTACAGGTTTGATCATGGAATGGATCACTGGACTGCATGTAAGGACACCTCCTGTTTTGTTCAGACTAATAGACCCTATGACTATAAGGGCAGATACTATGTCTGTTCCTTCTGTGGTCAGTCAGGACATGAGAGAAGAAGATGTGAACTATGGCTCAAGGCCAAAGATGCAGTTGAGGACGAGTTTAGGAAACAAAAGGGCTATACAGACCTGCCAGAAAGACCCCAAGAAACCCCAGCACCAATTGCCCAATCTAGCCCATCTAATTCACCTCCTGTATCTCAGATTTACTCCCCCACCTTACCTGTTATAAGCAGATCTGTCACCCCCATGGATTTTAACCCCTCAGACGAGTTGGAAGAAGGAGAAATTGATGAAAGTATTCAGGATATGGTCATGGTTGAAACTCCTCTCTCTCCCCCCCCAATGTCTCCCCCAAAACCCCATCATGTATCCTCTCCTGGCCTCACCTCACCTGAACTACCAAGACACCTTCCCATAGAGGTTGTCACCACATTCAACACCCTCCAGAACCGAGCAGAAGCCAGCAGCAGACAACAAACACCATCAATTGACCCAGCATACAGTCTACTCTCACCAGTTTTAGGCTCCTCCACCTCAATTTACAGCAGCAGAGCAAGCAGTCCACAAAAGCAGCCAGCAATCAAGTCAAAAAAGCGCCCAAGCCAGGTCCACATCCAGTACCAACACATCAATGAGGCCTACCAACCCTTTTCCATTGAGGACCACATCAGCTTCAACAACCTAGTGGATCCTTTCCACCCAGCAGCCTCATGGACAAAAGCACCAAAGATTGACCTCAATCTAGGTGAAAGCACACAGAATCCCAGCCTAGCCTACCTTCAAGCAGTGGCATCCCACTACGCCAGGCAGCTACAGGACTCTGCAGACGAAGAAGATGCCCCCCAGATAGTCCCACAACACTAAGAATGGATCCCAATCCTCCACCAAGCTTACAGCAAAGACCCCAAATATAAGCTTCTGTATGAGGATCCAGACACCTTGGCCACTCTGGGATACACCAAAATTGGAGGGCTACTCTATCAGTGCATTAATGGACGCATCAGACTCTGCATTCCCCAGGGAACCTATCAAGAAGACACCAACCTCAAGGAACTCCTCATCCAAAATGCCCACAAGGCAGTTGGACATGGCAGCAAATTCAAGACTATGCAATTGCTGTCAGCCATCTATGTATGGCCAGGACTTTCCCAGGATGTTGAGGAGTACTGCAAGACGTGCCTAACCTGCCAAAGAGTCAAATTCAGGACCTCTAAGCCCTTTGGATTGTTGCACCCACTTCAAGTCCCCCTTGGCCCATGGCAAAGCATCAGCATGGACTTCCTCTACCTGCCACCAATCAGAGACCCAAAGACTGGACAAGACTATGATCATTTATGGGTTATTGTCGACAGATTCAGCAAATATACCCTCATGATTCCAGTTTGGAATGACATCACAGCTCAAGAACTCATTGACCTGTACATGTCCAAAGTCTACCCTATTTTTGGTCTTCCTTGGGAAATGGTCACAGATGCAGATCCCAAATTCAGAGCAGCAGTGTGGAAGGCCTGGTGCGAGGCAAATGGTATCACACAGGTCATGTCTTCACCATATCACCCTCAGACTGATGGTCAAACAGAAATTGCCAACAAGGACATCATCACCAAGGCAAAAGCTCTCCTGGATGAAGATGGAGCAGACTGGTACACCAATCTACACTGGATTAAGCAGGCCATCAACAGCAGCACAGACAAGGTCAGAGAAGCGTCACCAGAATCCATCCTCCTCTCATTCAAGCCCAGAAGGATTCAAGATGTCACCACACCAATGTTACAGCCACCATTCATCCTCCCACCCTTTCACAGCTGGACTGAATCCCTTCACAGTTCTGTCAGAGAAAAGATACTAAAGAACCGAGAGCAACAGGAGGTTCAGTACAACAAGAGAAGGAGACCTGCCCCTCAGTTCAAGGTTGGAGATTTGGTTATGGTTTTTAAAGATAGAAGTACTGTCAGGCACTCCCCATACCTCAAATTGGAGCCCAACTGGACAGGACCATACAGCATCATCAAAGCCAACTCAGAACTCGATTCATACACTCTCCACAACCCTCAAGGACCCCTCAAACAAGTCTCAGTCCATGTCTCCCATCTCAAGCCATTTTACCCCAACAATGCCCAGAAATTCCCCTCTAGGGAAAACACAAATCCACCACCAGTTTCTGTGGATGAATTGGGCCCTAGGTACGAGGTTGAGAGAATCGACAAGCACAGGATCAGAGACCAGACAACTGAGTACTTGGTTAAATGGGTTGGATATCCTCAGGACAAAAAGAATTGGACTCCTGAGTATGATATTGATCAATCAGCAGTTGAGGAGTATTGGGCAAAGAATAACTACACCAAAGCCATGAGGAACATGGCTAAGAGGACATCATCATCAAAGCGTGGAAAGGGCAAGAAGAAGCAGAACTAGGGTGGATATTTGTTGGATTTTTTTTTTGGGTTGAGTATAATTTTCTTTGAATTTTTTCGATTTTTTTAGTTAGTTTCATTATTCTTTGATTTTTCTATTGTACTACTTGTTTTTAGGATAGGGTTTCTTTCTAAGGTGGAGTAATGTAAGGAAATCGTCCCTTACATCCCCTTTCTGCTACTAATTCCCAATTGGGTAGTCACTTCCCAATTAGGTCAGCCTCATGTATTTCCCTTCCTGGTAGTCCTATTAATTCCCTGTTTTCTCTATGTCTTTCTATTACTATTTCCTATTATTCCTGTCGTCTTACATGCTCTGGAAGCGTCTGTATTCTTCTGTTGGGCCTCCTGTTATGCCCTCTGACTTGTGACATCATCACACAGTCATGACATCATCTACCACCTGTTATTTTCCTGTTTTATCATCATGAGTCTTGTATGATTCTTTTCCTGTCACAAGAGCCTTTGAAGCGTCATGCTTCTACTCTTCATCATCATGTATCATTTCTTTATCATCTCTACTCATACTCCTGTCATTCACTATCATGTCAATGAGCCATTATGGACTCATACTCATACCAGCAAGTCTCTATAAAAGAGCTATGGTTTGGAGACTTTGAAAGGGCAGACAACACAAGCCCAACCGACGAGATAGCATCAGAAACAATATACTAGCTACACTGGTAAATCTCTGTTCACTTTGGCCCTAATAGGCCCTCCAGTAATCCCCCCAGTACCAGGTTACTAGCACCAGAACTCCCAGCACTTAACACATACAACTCAGACCTCTAGGGCGATTCTAAAGCCTTCACAGGACCTTCAGAATCGTCACAGAAGTCTCCTCTACCTCTTAGGTGTCAGGTCTGTTTGTCACAGGCTTGGCAGCTAAGTTGGTAGTACTTTACAGCCTAATTATCAAAGTCAATTTTTCAAACAAATGCGCTTTCCTCCATCCATGGACGGGAAGCAAGCAACGTTGTGAATGGTACCAATACTAAGAGTTCACAATGGTTGATACACATTTCCAATAGTCAATCACTATTGAAGTCAAATCCGTGTATTATAAGTAAACCTAATCCTCACATGAAATTGATACATTTTGACCTAGAACATGCCTGCAACCCATACTTATCGAAGTACCTCAACCATCAGTCATAGTACTTTTCTGTCGTGTATTCTAGGAGAAACATCACCCAGAAAAAAGTACCCTTGCAACGTCGGACTGTATTTTGCAACAGATTCAATAATTGTGACCACTTTGGCATTGCAACTGGGCAACTGCAAAGACAACCCCCCTGGCGTTGCAACCCAGTATATGCCATGAAGTCCAGTTCCAACGCTCTCTGTATGACTCTAGAGGCTTCTACCCATTGACATCGTAATCATCACCAACTGCGACCAGCATCCACTGCCATATGCACTACGGAATCGCACCAGGTATCGCATCCTGAATCCACCGTGATTTCCTCCATGGATTCGCACAAGGTATCGTATACAGTTATTTCCACAGCAGAATCACATGCTGAATTTACTGCTATTTCCAGCGCAGAATTGCATGCAGGATCCACTGCTATTTCGACTGCGGAATCGCATATGGAATCCACTGCAATTTCATCCGCGGAATCACATGCAGAATCCACAGCTATGTTCACCATGCAATTGCATACCGAATTTACTGCTAATGCCACACCAGTACCTGCAACAGAATCGCACCCAGAATCATCACCGATTTCCCTACCCAATCTGAAACCAGTCTGGCCACTTTGAGTATAAAAGCTGCTCGCGCACTGGCACAAGATACAATGTTGCTCCCACCCAAGCTTTTCCGGGTCTCCGCTGGATTCCACAAGGTTCTGCCAGAGTCTTCCATGGGCCTCTATACGTTTGCATATCATATTTTCATTTCCTCACCTCATTTCCTTACCTTGCTTCTACACCGCCTTACCGCTTTTCCTAGTTTCCCAACTGCTTTTCCTCACTTCCATGACTCACTACAATTCTGCACTGCTTTTTCTCATTACTTTTCCTCACTGAGATTCAGCACCACGTTGCCTCACTGCTTTTCCTCACTGCAATCTTGTCACTGCGATTCCACACTGCTTCTGCTGACTGCGATTCCGCAACTCGTTTTCTCACTGCAATTCCTCACCTTGTTTCCAAACTGCGTTTCCTCACATCCATCACCAACTTCATCTGACTGGTAGTGGTAGAATCTTGCTAGGTGGAGAGTCAGATATTCGTTGAATGCAGCATCAATTCCGCAGCGGGTACGACAGTTGGAATAGCAGTGGATACCGGGTGCGATTCTGTAGTTGAAATAGGGCTAGATTCAGGGTACAGTCCCGTGGTGGAAATGCCAGTCAATTCCGGCTATGATACCATGCTGGAAATGGCAGTAGCTTTGGAGTGCCATTCCGTGGTTGTTATAGGTGTGGATTCCTGGTCTAATCCCGTGGTGGAAGTAGCATTGGATTCGGGATCGATATTGCGGTATATAGCATAGATTATACATAGCCATAGCCGTTTATTCAATTCATTCAGTTCATTCAATTTTACTGCATAATTCCGCAACTTACGCAAAATTGCTGCCAGGCGCTTAGTTCTCAATTCTGTATTGCTTGCAACAGAATCCGTCCACAAGTCAACCTTGCGACAGAATCCGTGGATCAGTCTCCGCTACAACAGAAGTCAGTCTACTGGGTGGCTTTATATTTTCGAGTTTTTGTTATAACCGTTGCAATGGAAGAAATGCAGCATCGACTTCCAGCTGATGTATGCCAGAATACAATAAATCGACAGAAAATGGGCACGCTAGTAATACAATCATCTTCATACCACAGGCATTAATAATCTTAGGATAGTATCTCATGTGCACATGTTTCATCTATTTCCATTGCAAGGGAATAACTTCTAGCCCATCATCCACCTACAGATCTATAACATTATTGGGGAATTGATTACTGTAATGAAATATTTTGAGCAACACAACAAGTACAGGATTGATTCATTATTATAACAGTTTCATAACAGTGTGGTACAGTAAATTCTGTTGTAACATTTCCAATTGATGGTATGATATGACAATGGTGACTGGTAGTACATATTTCTGAAAATTGACTTGACAAGACAGTTTATTGTAGGTTGCATTTGTAAAAAAATTATATATCAAGCATTAAAGCCATTGGATTTGGGCAAATAGAGGCAACTGTTGCAGTTGATATACAATCGTTGTGTAAGAAATTGAGAAGTCACTTACAAATTACTTAATGCCTAGCGATAAATTTCTTGGAGTAACCGGGTCACAATTGTGAGGATCCGGTAATGGAAGTAGAACCCTTGTCGATGGTGTGTAAGGTTGATAGGTTGGATGTTGGTAGGGAACTGGGAGTTGAGTACCTAAATGGCATAGTCGTTGAATTGGTAAAGGAGGTGACTGGTTAATTTGATGAACTCACTGTTAGGGATGATAACAGTGTGGCGAGAGGTTATACTGCAGGGCATGGGACTTGGTCTTGGATGGTTTTGAATGATCTGTCAAAACCACAAGGCGATGGGTATGGTGATTATTCAAATGACACCTTGTCAGGTACAGATATAAAAAAGGGAAATGTTGTTGCTTAAATATAAACGAATAGCAGTCAAGTTGAGGGGAATAAAGTAGTACTCAAATTTGGATCCTTCTCACGTCATTGAAATGGAAAGACAGAAACGGAATCGCAGCACTGAGGCTGCGCAGACGGGGTGCGGTGCCTGTGCAAAGTACATCAGTCATGGGGAATTAGAAATCAACTGCATGTTAGATACAAATCGATCAATATCGAAACCAACGGACACATGGGGAGAGCTATACTGTATTGAAGGTTAGTAATACAGGAACCTTGTTGTGTTCCCTCTCAAATTCCGAATGAGGAAGTCGTGCAGTGATAAGGATTTGGACTGTCATATTACAACGATTATATGAAATGGGCTGTGGCATAGGCCGGGTGAATAGTGCTTTAGAATAACAATGGTAGTCAGCGAAACTCACTATGGGTGGGGATCAGATGGACATGGATCCAATGTGGCTGGTAGTAAGGCTAGGCCAAAGGTGGCTGGGTGCGGGGAAGTCATCAGTATGGCTAGAAACTCGGTTCATGATACTTCTCAACACGTTTCTGTTCAAAACACAATGATAATGGACCAAAAGATTGGTTTAATCTTGGTGGTATATATGTCATTCAACTAATTCGCCTGTATAAGAAACAACCAAATGAATGACAACACATAGTGGTCATATCTTTAGTTTCATGATTATGGGAATCAACTTTGTATGGAACCCATCCCTCACATCCCCTGTCTGAAATCAATTCCATTAAGAATGTTACTTCCTGTGAAGTTGATATACAGTATTACAATGCATAATACACATATCACCATGATACAAGATTTGGTAGCAGTCCAATAATCTGTACATGTATTGTATTCTGGAAATAATCACAACTCTCTAAAGACAAAGAAGTGATAAAAAGATGAAAAGAGGTATACTATGATTAAGGTTATTGGCAATAACCAAGGTGGGTATGTATCAATTGAATCTGGGGAATGGCAACAATTGTAATATATGTATGTGACGTCACTTGTGATTTTAATTGTTGAAAGTTTATCACCCATGTCACAATCCTGGTATTGTTGGCAACTCCTAAGTTGGTTTGCATCATATCTCTGGAGCAGGGAATGGGATGCTGGTATGGAAAATCCAATTTCCTTATTAAGCCTAGTGCTTAATGAATTCAAGCAATACTAATGTTATGTTGAATTCAACAGGTGTATTTGAAATCAAGAAGTTGATTGTTTATTTCTGTAACTGTTAAATGATGTGATTTTTGGTTTACTTAATTTATACTCTGATAGTTTGGTACTTCATAAATATGATATTGATAATTCGGATATTGTATTAAACAATGGAATTATTATGGCTAAAATGTATTCAAGTTCCCATTAACCTATATGAATAGTGGTTATGTGTAAATATAAGGTCCTACCATTACACTTCCCAATCAGGTTAGCTTATTTTAGTACCCTGCAAGTCAGTACCATTCATTGCTAGTCTTCTTGATATCTTTTGCATTACTATTTTTGATCACTCCAATTGTCATACTTACCTCCAAATGCATTTGTACTCAGCGGAAAAGCCTACCTCGTTATTCCGTTACATATAACATGATTATATAGGCTTATTATCACAAATGTTTACATTAGTTGTCCAATTTTGATCATCATGAGTCTTGCAAGATTCAATTCCTGTCATGAGATTGTTTAATCCATCATGTATCCACTTGCCATGATCAAGGATCATTTCATTATCATGTCTATATCTAATCCTATCATTTACTATTCGGTTTATAGGTATTTTGACTCATACCCAATACAACAAGTCTTTATCAAGAAGGAACATATTAGAGACTTGGAAATGACTCACCACATGATCCCAAATAACCAGATATCATTAGAAACGATATACTTGCCACACTGGTAAATCTCAGTTCACTGTTTCCCTTGTAGGCCCTCAATCATTTTCCCAGTATCAGCCAACAAGGCCAAAACTTGCAAGACTTAACACATGGAACCCGGACCTCCTGGGCAATTACAACGCCTTCAAAGGACATTCAGAATTTTGATAGAAATCTTTTCTGCCCCTAAGGGCCAAGTTGGTTTGTCACTGACTTCGCAGCTATGTTTGTTGTACTGTACACTCATTTGATGTCAAGTGATAATTGCATATTGAATACAGTTCAATCACTGAAACTAATTGCGTAATGAAACAATTGATTGGGGATGGCAATATCCTTCCTCTGGAAATTGCTGCAAGCAATTAAGTAGTCAGCTTCCATACTGATGGGTTCAAATGCTAATTCACTATTCCACTACTAAATTAGCAGAGGAGTCAGAAATACATGAATACCATTTGCATGTACAGTATCAGTTCAATTGATACATTACCAGCCATGCTATTACCAATAACCATGCTAATTGTTCCATCTAAATCATTCGGTTCATATCGTCCTATCTTTTCAGATTTCAAGTTTTTCCTCTTAACTAATGTATCCACAGATTGTAAGAAAGCTTGACTTGAACCACTTGGAGTTATGCCTCTCAGAGTACCATGGACAACAATCAACTACCAAGGGCGGCATGTGAAATATTGATACCACAACAGTGGCATAACAATGAATGAGTTGCACAATAGGACTATCACATTAGCAACTGGAACCATCCCCCGCTAATTTGATGGAACTTTGACAGCAATTGATAAAAACATTGACACAATAGCCACACTCGAGCATTTACTTCCCGCTGTTGCCCAATTGAGGAAGGTGCTTTTCGGTTAGACGGCATTGCCAGACATCGATTCGGCAAATGTGACATAGCGGCAGGTTGCGGATACTTGTTGCAATGAAGGATAACTGAGCGATCCTGACATAATAATACTTACATCCTGATTCTCTAGTAATAGCCAATATATTCATGGTTCTCAACATTACAGCTAACTTCATTATCAACATTTGTAACGCTCTGAGGTTTCGCTCAGGCACCTCCGCGCCAAAACGTTTTTCTGCTACCACGGTCGCAATGTATAATGTGGATGTTGCCCCAGTGACATTGCTATCAGTAAGTTTGAAACCGCAACATTGTGATTAAGGAGTGTTGCCATAGGGCTATTGCAAAATGTATATGCGGCTGCAGTGCCCGCAGCCACCATTGCAGAGACATGTCGCCATGATGTTAAAGAGAGCATCAATGATGAACGCCGTTTCTGCTGCGGCATGTCTCAAGAATGTATAACTAAGATTGATCCATCGAATCACATTTTGGCATGTATATCCATATCTTTTCCACAGATTATACCATGAAACTTTACACCTAATTGATAGGAATGAATACATTCAAAAGGGATGTGGGCATACCAATTCGTTCAATTGGAGTTCAGAATGCCTACCTGCAGCATATTCATTGGTTATTGACATTATCCACAATGATCCACAATTTAAAATCATAGGCTGCTATTATATAATTGCAATTCCAATTATTTGGATGATATACTTGAATAATCAATGAATCACAGAGAGGTTCTGCCTTTCAGGATCTACTACATTTTCACTTATGATATCATATTTCATCTGGAGTTTGTTGGATTTCAGATCCTCCTGGTGCCGGCAAAGATCTGAATCAATGATGGCAATGTGTCTATTGCATCATAGGTATGTATTTCGGTGCCGTTCATATCCAGTTTTGGGCTTTTGCAATTTTATGTTTGCAGGAGGTTCCACCGTGATCACGAAATCGATTGAACTGGGACTCTGCTACCACCCACGGCACACAACATCCAATACAGATCAATATTACTAACACACAAATTGGCATATCATCCAGATTTTGTAACGTAGTAACTGCAATATAAATGTTCATGAAGTCATGTATTCCAATTGTAGCTAGCTAATGCTTGCTTAGGGTTGGTGTGTAGGCAGCACTGTCCACACTTTGTCATAACGGATACAACCACACCACACTCAGCGATATCTTTGTGGGTGCCGGTTTGCAACCGTCTCTTTTATTGTCATTAGTACATGTCGTTTTTCCTTTCCATCGTTTATAGTTATATATATGTTTTAGATAACCCGAAACTTGGGCCAGCCGCCAGCTGACATCCAAGGTTCCGCACGAGAACAGCAAGAATAAGACAACAATATCCACATCTAGACCTGACATACCTACTTGGGTCCGTTGTACGCACCGTATACCTCCTACCCTACCCACCTCTATGGGCCGACCGCATCGACAATTCATATGTACCATGATCACCACGGTTTGGGCGATGATGGCTATTCATGATTCATATTCATTGAAAGCATGGCTGGCCGTGCACGGACCATTGCACACACTGTGCCACTGCCTCTACGTTAGGTAGGGCCGTACCTCTATATTTAGTATTTAACACAGTCTTGCGGGCCGAATCTCAAGACTTATCCCTCAACCCTACAGGCCAATTGCACGCATGCTCACACTATACGATATACGATATACGAGAAGGTTAGTTTACGATGCCACGCGTGCGGGCGCAATATACACTTGGACCCCTTACCAGTACCGGTACTGATCACTGGCCATGGCAATTGCAAGCATATATATGTAAGTCGGTACATCCCCAAGTGATTACAGATGCAGTCCATGGCCATAGTCTTACCTCCGTCCAGAGTCAATGCCCCCACCCCCACATGGAGTGAGGCTCTGCACACGTGTACGGCAGGTCGCGGTAATGATCAGATCCCAATCCTTCATTTGAAATGCCGCATGACGCATGGCTGGGCGCGAGAACACTGCATAAGGGTGACTGGAGGCTGCATGAGGGTGACTGGAGGCTGCATGAGGGCAGCCTTGAGCCTTGTCGCGGCGCATTGGTGGGGCGACTGAGGGCTGCATACACCGGCGAAGGCTGCATGGGGCCCCAACTCGTGGCTGCATGCGACGAAAATCACTGCATGAGGCCGTGCTGGCCGCGAGGCAGGAAGCCCGCATGGGTCAGTAAAGGCTGCATGAGTCCGCGATGGCCGCATGATCCCGCTGCTGGCCCGCGTCTTGGCATTGTGTTGCCCGGCAGCCTCGTCGCCAGCGAGTGGCGGGAACAGCTTCGTCCCTCAAACAAACAAACAAACACCGCTCGGCCCGCCAATCGATCTCCAGTGCCAGTGCCTGCCCTCCTTGACCCACGCACGCTCGATCCATCGCGGCCAGCTCCCCACGACCGGCACAGAACACAGAAGACGCACGGCCACACAAACAGACATGGCTGCCACCCAGACCAGCCTCGCCATCGCCAGCCGGCACCGCCGCAGCGGAACCGCCTCCAGCATCATCGGCAGCGTGCGCGACATCCATCTCCGGGCCTGCGACGACGGCGCGACGGCCGTCGTGCGATACGCAACTATCTCGCCTGCGCTGGTCCTGCTCAACTACAACCATTGCGAGGCCGTGCTCGCCTGCAGGATCTGCGACGTCCTCGGCCGCCGCGCGGGCACGCCCTTCGACCTCAGCATCGGCGTCTCGGGGCGCCCACACACCATCACCCTCTGCCAGCTCATCACCGCGCTCGAATGCGACGGCCCGCAGAGCCTGGAGTTGCGAAATAGCGTCGTCAATGTTTACTTCCACCACCGGCAGCGAGCGCCGTCAACACCCCCCTCCCAGACACCCCCGGCAGCCGAGCCGGTGGCAGGCATGCCCTCACTAGTGTCGGCCTTGCCGGTGTCCGCCGCCACGTCCTTGAACGTCGCGGCATCCCCGTCCCCTTCTGCTGCTGCCATCACATCAAGCTCCACGCCGGCCCGCACACCACCCTCCGCCGTTGTTGTGACAACACCCCCCGCTTCGCCGCCGACACACCACTATATCCATATCGAAATCTCCAGCACCGGCAGCCCACACACCTCCACCATTGTTCTTGTGCTTCCACCCCTCCCCTGCCTGGTCGACCCGCTCCTGGACGAGCTGGAGGAGGTGCTGTTTGTAAAGTTCCCCGAGGGTGTCTGTCGGTATGAGTGGGACGGTTCGCCTGGGGATAGTCGGTGGGGCGAGGCAGCAACAGAGAGGGGGGGCTTGGAGGAGGAAACAACTGGCATTGCAGAACACATTACGGAAGGAAGGGGTAGGATGATTACGCAGGATGAATTGGATCGGTTTGGCAGGGTGTACTGGAGGTTGCATTGTGTATTGCGGTAGTAGATGGGGAGAGGGAAGGGGCGGGAGGGGGGGGGTGAGACTTTTCTTAAGAGTCTGATTTCATTCTTTTTGGGAGGGGGGTCCTTTTTTCTTTTATCATATTTTTTTTTAACGACGCTGCTCTTGATGTCTTTTCTGGTTTATAGCTATCTATGTATTCAGGCATTATATTCCACAAATGAAAAAAACCCTTTCGCAATCCCCCCTCGTCTGGCCATGTAATTAGATTTCGCATGAATGTAGAAATAAACCTCGGGCAACAATATGAAGAGAAAAAACAAACGGACATATATCATGTTGTTTATAGCACAAGCATAGCCTCGAGACGCCACCCATGCCTCACCGCGCAAGCCGAAAGCGAATTTTAAAAAAGGAGAAGACAGCCACAAGAAACCACAGAAAATACAACCTGAAGATGAAGTAATACAAAAAAATAAAAACACATCAACACATCAACACATAAACACATAAACACATAAACACAATAGAAAACACACGAAACCGCGAGAATGCAAAGGTTTGAAAAAAAAACAGTGATTAGATCTTATCCATTATTTCCTGCAACATTTTCCCCACTGCTCCCCAGCGCGTCATGTATTCCTCGTCGGTGCCCCCAAACAGGCCAAGGATTAAAGTTGTGTTTTGGGGTTCGAGAAGGTGCATCACAGGTTTGGCGAACTTGGACAGGCTCAAGTTGGGCTTGTAGGGGGTTGATGGCTTGCCGCGCTGGTACGTTTTCGCAAAGTTTGGAATCTCGGCGTGGACATCGGCGAGCATTTTTGCAATTTCATTGCTGGACCGCACGGCGGCCTTGTCGTGGTCTGTGGCGATTTTGCTGCGGTCACTGGCTGACTCATCGCCCGGCATATCGACGATTGTGAGGGAGGTTGTTCCTTGGCGCTCCCACCTGTACACGGTGGCCGAGCGGGACGATGTTATATTGGCGGGTGTGTCTAGGGTTGGGACTTGTGCGCCGGGCTGCAGCTGGCCGTTCTCGCTGATTTCGTAGCTCTTGTACGTGCATCCGGCGGGAGCGGGAGGGGGGCACCCCAGCGTGACCTTGAGCGCCTGCGCCACGGTCGTTTTGCCGCAGCCGCTTGCGCCCATGAGCAAGACGACCGTGTGCGAGGGCAGCAAGTGCGCAAGCCGCCAGCGCTGCGCCACCGCCTCCTTCAGGCCTGCGGCGTCCCAGCAGCCGATGGAGTCGAAGAGCAGCTCCGCGCGCAAGCCTGGCAGGATGGCGTAGCCGTCGGGCTGGAAGAGGGGCGGGGCGGGCCCCGGGGGGGCGACGCATGCGTGGATGGCGATGTTTGGTGGGAGGCCGCGCTTGGCGAGTGCGCGGCGCCTGTCGCTGGCATTCAGCGCGTCGATATCGGTGCGTTGTTTACCGCCCTCGGCCGTTATACTCGCAATGTCGGCGCGGGTCCGGTCGTGCTTCGCGTTGCTGTCGGTGTGTTGAGCGTCGTGATCATCCAGCCGTCGTTCATGGCCTTGCACCAGCCCCTTGAGTTCGGTATACTGCCCCGCATTGCTGGTCTGGTTGTCTTGCACAAGCCCCTTCAGCTCATTGTACTGCTGCAAGCTGCTGGCCCGGTTCTCTTGCAGCAGTCGGTCCTGCAGCAGGCCCTTGGCCTCGCCCTGGTCATGGCGCTCGTTGTGTCTCTCGTGGTCAGCGTCATGGCGCCCCAAATGCTCCTTGAGCTGGTCGAGGTTCGCTTGCATCCATCGCTGGAGACGGAGCACCTGCCCGTCGTAGGGCAGGTCTCCGCCGCCACCGCCGCCGCCGCCGATGTTCTCTTCGCCATGCCTCTCGCGGACTCGTCGGGCTGGCGGGGCTGGTGGAATGAGTGGTGCTGCTGCTAGGATCAGCGGCTTGCATCTTGCTGTTGTATACACACGCCAGTCAGTCTCAATCAACCAATCAATCAACCCATCAATCAATCACCACTCACCCCAGAGAAGCTTCAGCACCGGCTCGCCCAGCGGCCACTTGCCGTGCACGCCGTCGCGGAACTTGGCCAACACGGCGGCGACGGCGGGCCCGTCGCCGTCCCTGGCGCGCTCCGCAAAGAGGATCTGGCGCATGTGTTCGTTGGCCACGCGGATAAAGTCGCCCTTGGAGCGCGAGTTGCGGAACGAGCGTACGCCGTGGAGCGGGCCGGGCGCCGCTTCCGTGCCCCACAGCAACTGCAGTTCGTCCGTGATCATGGCAAGGGTCTTGATGGAAAGCAGCGCCGGTACGGCCTCGGGCGGCATCACAGTGTTGAGAATCTCGGTTAGCGTGCGGAGGATGGTTGCCATGGTATCCCTGCCGAGATCGGCGTAGATGGGGTCCTTCAGCTCCACGTTGGCTGCGGGGCTAATGAGATTGATGGTGAGATCGAGGTCTTGGGCTGGGGATGTGGCTCGATCTGGGGCGGCGTCGGGGGCGGGACCGGCGTCCATATTTCTGATGTTATCGTGTGTTTAGGGGGTCCGTTGTTGGTGATGCCGTGTCCAGGGCGGTAAGGAATTGGCTTGTGGGTGGTGGATGTGGGTCGGGTCGCCGGGGATGATGTTTGTTGTGGGCATGGATGGAGGGGAATGGGGATGAGAAGTTTAGAAAGGGTCATACCCCCGGCCGCATACTGCGTGATTCCTCCTCCGCCAATGCCCGAGAAATTTTATTTCGCACATTCTTGCTCACCCTACAACCATCCGCCGCATGAATACCGCGGGCACGAGACTAGCATACCGCAGGGCTGATCTATGGATGAGTTAGGGACCACCACTCGCCTTAACCACCCCCCGATCCTTCTGCGAATCGAAAATAAAGTCGTGATGTATCCTGGGTTACCCCGAGCAAACCCTGTGGCATGCTTGCGCTAGAAATACAAGCATGGCAAGGGCAGTTGCAAGCAAATTAATGCTGCTCCAGACACGGTCAATCGCAGATTTCTTTGCAATCTGTGTACTCCACATCCAAATTTTGCAGATATTCATGTTTCTGAGCACAAGTTATTGTCATGCAATCTCTGTGCTCCAGAGCACGCCGATGACCTGATCAACCGAAATTGTTGTACCCAGATGTAACTGCCTACGAATGTGCAACTGGCGTCTATAGGTTCAAAGACTTGGGCATCATGCTAAGCCTGTAACAGGCTTGCAGAAGACGATGCTTAGCTGGAGGAGGACGAGGACCAAAGGTAAAATGTCACCGATTGTGACGCAGAGGAAAGAACACTGCCGATGACGGAAGGGACGTCAAATTTTGTATGTTAGTGCAACAGACTCGTTACAAATGGCTTTAAGCTTCTTGACAACGGCCAGCCAGCTCCGCTTCTCATGCACGTCAAGATGGAGGATTCCGTGGGGTATTTGTGAACACGATGAATGCAGCCTTACTCTGGATCACTCCGCTGGGGCGTACTACATGACACATGTCAGTAGTGGCGTTATTGACAAGACAAGGAATACAAAGTAGATTATTTTTAAACAAACGGCAATACAGCGAGATCACCGTGGATTGCGTGAAACGGTTGTGGGCGCCCCACATCCGGAACCTTTTTGCTTTGCGTTTTAAGGTTTACTCCTTCATTGTCAACATTGGGTTACGGTTGTACAAGTGAACGGCTACCACCCGTCCATGCATGGACACTATTGATTCGCGACATACATCACCAAAAAAAAGTAACGGTTCAACTTTAGGCTGTCGAATTGCAACGGAGTGGATCATCTTGACGATATTTTCGTTCCCAAGGGGTGTGTGCAATTATCGCCCGTTCTGACGGTATCTGTCCGACTTCAGACCCTACAACGCCTCATGGCATCTAGTCCACCACCAATTGCACCGGAATCCTACCCGGTATCGCATCCCCAATCAACTGCTATTTCCACAACGGAATCGCATATCGAACTAACTGCTATTCAATCACAGTATTGCCCCCGGAATTCATTGCTATTTCCATCACGGAATTGCACACTGTATCGCACACTGAATCCACTGCGATTTCCAAAACGGAATTCCCTAAGCAATTGGCACAACATGGGCACTTCAAGTAAAAAGCTCCTCTCGCGCTTGCACTGGATTGCACAGAGCTCCTCCACAGGTCCCACAGGCCTCCTCCGCAGGCTTCCACGAGCCGCTATACACTTCCGATCAAAGCCTTCATTTCTACTCCTTTTCCTCACTGCGTCTCCACACTTCCTCACCTTGTTTCCTCACCTCGTTTCCTAACTACTTGTCCGTACTGCAATTCTTAACCTCGATTCCGTACTGCAATTCCTAACCTCGATTCCTCACTGCTTTCTCTCACAGCGATTCTTCATTGCGATTCCTAACTGCTTTTTCTCACAGAGATTCCTCTCCTTGTTTCCTCACTTCTTCTCCTGACTGCGATTCCTCACTCCTTTTCGTGACCACATTTCCTCACCTCGTTTCCTCAACGCGATTCCTCACCTCGTGTCTCCACTGCTATTCCTGACTGCTTTTCCTTACCGCCATCACCGACTTCCCCCCCCTTTGTGGTGGAATCGTGCTAACTTGGAGCCATAGATTCATCGAATAAAGCAACAATTACGATTTGGATCCGACGGTGGTGGTGACGGTGGAAATAGCAGTGGATTCCTCGTGCGATTCTGTGGAGGAAATAGCAGTGGATTCCGGGTGCTAGCCCGTGGTGGAGACAGACGTAGCTTCAGAGTGCGATTGCATGGGGAAAATAGCAATATATTCCGGTGGCCATTCCACGTACGATTCTATATGCAATTGGAGGTCGTTATTGAGGAATATATATAGGATGAAATATTTCATACATATAACGGTCAATTCAATTTCATTCAATTCTATTGCACAATTCCGCAACTTCCGTTATGTCGGGCGCCAGGCGCTAAATTCTCAATGCTCAATTGCATGCGACGGAAACTGTCTCCCTGTCTCCGTTGCGACGGAATCCACTTTCCAGCCCGTGATGCAACGGAAGTCGGTCTACGCCGCCACTTTTCAACTGTGAGTTTGCGTTGTGACCGTTGTTTGCATTATATTAGTTTCAACGCAGATAATACAAGATTACATACATACTGATTTAACTACGCTGAGAACACTATGACAAATGAACCTAACATATGTTTGGAAGATGAGACTTCAGAGACTAGACTGAAGATAATGTGAATGATGATGAATCACTCCAAAAGATTGAGTGGTAGGTGTTAAGTACTTGGTGTTCATCTATAGTCTTCTTGTAAAGAAATCATCTCTTACATCTCCTTTCAGCCAATAATTCCCAATTTGCTAGCAACTCTCCAATTAGGTCAACCTCATGTATTTCCCTTCCTGTAATTCCGATTACTTCGCTATATTCTTTATGTCTTTCCTAATACCAATTCCTATTTTAAATTTGTCTTACTTGGCTTAGATGCATCTGTCTTCTGTTGTCAAGTATCCTGTTGTGCCCTCTAACATGTGATATCATCACACAGTCATAACATCATCATGTCACTTGTTAATATGCTGTTTTATCATTATAAGTCTTGTTTGATTCTTTCCTGTCACAGGAGCCTTCAAGGGTCATGCATTAACTTTTCAACATCATACCACATTTGGTGATCTTATCCACTTATGTTTTCGTTCTTCACCGACATGCCTGTGAGGCGTTTTGGACTCAAACTCATACCAGCAAGATGCTGTTAAGATGCCATGGTTTAAAGAATTTGATAGAGAGTCAACACCTGCCATACAGAATACATAGTACCAGAAACAATATACTAGCTATAGTAATTTATCTTTGTTCACCGTGGCTCTGATAGGCCCTCCATTGATTCTGCAAGTACTAGCGTACATGTACCTGATCTTCTACCACATAACACATGAACTTAGACCTTTAGGGTAATTCTGAACCTGTCAAGGGACCTGCACAATTTTCACAGAAGTCTTATATACTACTCCGGTGTCAAGTCAGTATGTTACATGTTTGGAAGTTATGTGGTATAAATTAATATTAGCCAATCAAAATGTGCCACAAGAACATTAGGATCCTTCAATTTTCGCTGAAGAGATCAAGTACCAGCATGGTCATTGTAGGGGACAGGATTACATGATTTTTGTGCAGAATCTCTGCAACGCCATTGATTCATTGGGTCTAGCCATTACGTATTCTGGAACAATGAGTGTTGCTTCAACACCATGACAAATATTAATTGGTTCTACAGTGCTGTTCCAATCAGTGAGTGTGGTAATAGTGCAATTGAGATTTCAAGAGTGGGTGTTATTGCATGTTGCAATAGCAATTTTATGACAATGCACATCTGAATAGTATTGTTATAGAACTCGTTATTGGCCATGAAGCTGGGGTGAGATGACTATTGTGAGTGCGGCCTGCAGCAAATCAAGTATGTTCTGGTCAGCGTACTCTTAGTGAAATGAACTTGTGTTAGTGATTCTCAATATACATTTCATCATTTTGAAAGTTACACAAATGTCCTATAATGCAAAAAGGTTTGTCCATTATGGCAGCTCCCTGAATATTTTCCAATCGCATAACAGCAAACAGTATTGTTTACTATTGAAAAATACCGATGAGGAATTCTTGAAGTATTGCCATAGGACATTGTAAAGTTGGGGTACCGTAATATGATGACTAATACTTGCATCACTAGGATATATGTATTAATTGCTGTCTTATGATCTGTAGATATATCTCATTCTGGAAATAACTTCAAGTCTCCAAAGACAAAGAAGTAATGACAAGAATAATATTGGTAGTACTATGAGTATGGCTATTGGGAATGGTTGGGTTGATGATGTATTGAAAGTTCCTGTTGTTAAGGTACAGTTGGTATACATGTATTTTTACTTAACTTATGATTTAATAGTGGAGAAGTGTAATGAGCATGGTAAACTCTTAGTATTGTTGGTAACTCTGAAGTTGCTTACTTCCCTCTCTCTGGAAGGGGAAATAGTCTTCTTTTATAGAAAATCCCATGAACTAATTACGCTTAGTGCCTGTCCCATATAATCTATACTAATGTTGATTTCAAATCAGAAAGTTTGATTTCAAAACATTTGTCATGCTTTGATATCAAGAAGTTGATATCAAATCATGATAACATAATTGTGACTGTTAAATGATGTCATATTAGGTTTACTTGATGTATACCCTAATACTTGTTTCTGTGATTAATCTCCTATTGATATTAATCCTATTGTTATATTTATATAATACTATTGTTCTAACTGAAATGTATCTTAGTACCTTTTCCTTGTATGGATAGAAGTTATATGTGAATATAATTTCCTATCCTTACAAACTTACACAACATTTGTTATTGCCACAGTAGCATCTCGACATGAAACGACACACCACAAGTCACTCCAATAGCGGCCTGAATACAATGTATATTGCAATTGAGCTGTGGTGACATGTGAAATATTTGATGTGATGTGGGGACATTGATTATTCATAATGTTATCAACACGACAACTGCTGAGTTGAGTTGTACGAAGCGCCCTACAGCTCCCTCGGCTCATTGATTGTCACCAATGTACAATCGCAACATGAATCGCCAGGTCTAATCTGACATAGCAATATCAAGCCAATAACTATCCTCATCCCATGGCAGTGTAGCGCCAGATTCAAAGTATATATCACTATAGTAACACTGATGTTGCAAATGGCTTATGAGGTGGTAGAAGTCATGTCCAAATATCAATGACCATATTGATATATCTCAGGATTGTTAAAAGTTCAGGCTCATAAATAAAATCACTCCTGAAGCTGTTACCAGAAATAATAAGTGAGAAGATGTTCAATGGTTTGTAAATAGATCCTTGAATTGAATTATTTACAAGTCTTTGATGACTATGATGAACTAAGCACATCAGGAACACTTGGTTCTTGGGCATGGCGACAAGTTTCTGTCACAAGCGCTACAGGAGCTAGAGTGACATCAATTTATTGACATGGCCAACAGCGACAAGTACTTTTTCACATAGGGTAAGATCAAGAAGAACTTTCATATATGGCGCCACAGCGACAAGCATCTATTGGAGTGGCGTAACAGCTACATGTATAATCAAGAGTGCTGCTACAGCCTGATCGCCACATCAATCGACACAACAATGACACCTATCGACACTAAAGTGAGATCAATCCAAGTCCTACGTGATGTTGCAATGGCGCTGTGGCAAAAATTGAATTTGCCATTCAACTGTAGTCACAATTGATTTAGCCACGGCGCTGTCGTAACACTCATTGTTTGTGATGTTCCTGTAGTAATATCAAAATTTCAAGAGGAGCTTGTAGCAGCTGAAGTGATTTTTGTAACGGTTCACGCATACCGACACCTCCGAGCGTTGCTGATGCAGAATACTACATGCAGTATTTTGAGTTTGACGATTGGCCATAGTATTGTTGAAAAGGATTCAATTGAATCTTAAGTATGGACACCATTATCATACATTCATCTCAATAGTCACTTGCAATTGAATAGGAATAAGGTTTGGACCTAATATGAACATTTGGTGGTGTTGCTAACTGCCATGGTGCTGGTTCCCACTTATGTGCATAGAGAAGAGTATTCATTCATGAATATCCTGCTTCTCAATTATACCTGAAGACCATTGTAATTATTGTTCAGTAGCATTGATTTGACATTGAGGACTTGATTTCGTACCATATTATCATTCATGTGACTGCCTAATCATGTTATGTCAGGTTATTTGAATATATACCTAACTCCTTCCATGATGATGAATATCCAATTTATTTTCAGCTTGAAGTTTAATTCAATAATGTCGTACTAAATGAATATATTGTATTTTCTAGTTTCATTACATGGAAGAAAGATATTTCGGAATTTGTACAAGTATGTGAAATTATACTCAGAAATAACTACTGTCCATAGAAAGATATGGGTACTAACATACATTTCAGTTAGAACAATACTATCATATGAAAAAATATTAGTATTCATTTCAATAGGATATATATTATACAAACAAATATTAGGGTGTACATCAAGTAAACCTAATATGACATCATTCACCAGTCACAGTAATGACAACATGATTTGAAATCAACTTCATGATTTCAAAGCATCAGAACTGATTTGAATCCGAACTTTTGATTTGAAATAGATGCCTGATTTCAAATCAACATTGAAAAGAAGGATGCAGGGCAGGCACTAAGGCTAATTATATCAAGGGGGTATCCATAAAAGAAGCCTATTCCGCTTTCATGCAAAAAAGCAAGCAACTAAGGAGTTAGTATGAATGCAAACGAGTTACAATGGTTAATAATTATCACAACTCGGAAATTTCAAATGAAGTCACCTACATGTATTGCAATAACACTTATTGCACAGATACAATGGATACAATAGATACATACTCATTTGGGACATTCCCATTGCCATACTCATTGTAGTGCCATAAATATTCTTGTTTGTACTTTTTGTGCATGGAGACTTGAAATGATTTCTAGAATAAAAACTGTCTAATGATCCTAAGATTACTACAAATACTCATTTCCTGATCATATAGGTATTGGACATCCTATTACTGTACCCCAACTTGTTAAACTTTAGATTGGATATTATAGGTAGATGAAACTTCCAATATTACAAGAAAAATAGATTGTTGAATGTATCTCAGTGGGAATATTGGTATTAAATGAATCAATAGAATTGAATATCATTGCAATATTTTACAACAAAACAAGTATTAGGGTATACATCGAGTATTCTTACAATAACAACATTCAACAATAACTTGATTGATCTAATGACTTGTAAGCACATCTTCATTAGTACGCATTCAAAGTTTACATTATGTAGGACAATGACCAGATGTAATTAGGATCAGGGTTTTTCATTGAAAGCAACCGTTTCTGATGTCTAGGCAGTGGAAGGAAAGCATTATCTAAGCTAGCAAAAATACTAGGTAAGGATTGGATATTATATTGATATTTATCTCATTTCCATACAGGGAAATAGGTACTAAGTTACATTTCAGTTGTGACAATAGGATTAGATAAATAAACAATAGGTTTTATATCATTAGGATATTAATCAAAGATTCAAGTATTAGGGTATATACTAGGTACACCCAATATGACATCATTTAACAGTCACAATTATGAGATTATAATTTGAAATCAACTTCTTGATTTCAAAGCATGACATATGATTTAAAATCAACATTAGTATGAATTATATAGCACAGGCACTAAGCCTAATAAAGGAATGGGATTTTCAATAAATGAAGCCCATTCCCCCCTCAAAAGAAAGGAAAGCAAGCAACATCAGAGTTACCAACAATACTGAGAGTTTACAATGGTTAATACACTTCTCCATCATTCAATCACAAGTGACGTTAAATACATGTATTCAAACTACACATTAACGACAGGTTCATTTGATACATCATCAACCCAACCATTCCCAATTGCTATACTCATAGTATTACCCATATAATTCTTGATATTACACCTTTGTCTTTGGAGACTTGCAGTTATTTCCTGAATAATATACATCTACAGATCATGAGTCAGCCACCAATGCTGATATCCTGGAATGTGATGACCAGGTCCTGGTAGCAGGATCTCGTCGCCGTACAAAGGTACTGTTGAGGATATGACAAGGCGGACGGTAGGCGTGGATGAGGGAGGGGTATTTGCGTTTGAGGAGGTCGAGGGTGCATGTGTTGACTTGGTCGAAGGGGTACACAGGTACAGGTTCGAGGCAGTATCCTGGGAGTATTATTGAGCGGCAGGTGGTCAGGGTACTAGGCATGGGACGAGGTCAAGGTGGAGTTCGGAGGGGCTGTTTAGGACACGAGGAGGAGAGGATAAAGTATATTCGAATGACAACTTGTTATGATACAGGTGTAGGAAAGAGACAAGTTATTGCGTGAGGAGAAGGGGAGAAAAGTCAAGACGAGAGGGAGAAAGGATTATTTATATTGAAATCCTTCTCGAGTAATGGAACGGGAAAAACATTGACAGAATCGCATTGTCGCTGCTGCGCAATTGCTGCCCAATGGCTGCCCAATTAACAAGAATCTAAGGGGATTAGAAATCAACTGCGCGATAGAAGGATCTAGTACATGATAGAAACTAATACAAACATGAGGAAAGCTATTGCGCATTGAAGATTCGTGATACATGAACCTTCTGGTAATGTCCCTGAGGATCCAAACGAGGAAGTCGAGCAGTGACAGGAATGCGGGCTGTCGTGTTGCAACAGGTACCAGGAATAGGCTAGGGCATAGTCTAGATGTGTTACGATGAAGAGCACCGCGAATAGTAAGCGAAACTCTTCGGGGGTCAATATCAGATGGACATGGATCTACTGTGGCTGGTAGCGAGGCTGCTGCCGACGGTGGCTGGGTGCGGGGAAGCCTTGGATGAGGCCAGGCAGTCGGTTCATGACATAGCGATATATGTATTAGTCATCTTATAACTATACCCCAACATTACATTCTAAGAAATCAACATAATGAATACACTTATTTACATTGGAATCACAAGTCAAGTCACATGAATTAGCGATACTTATATGTATCCCCACAGCGCAATTCCGCTAATTGAGTATCACAACAGCCCGATTACAACATCATGTGCCAGTGTTGATGACCATTACAATAGCCCTGATGCACGAGGAAATTTTTAAGTAGTGTGATGATGACACTCACAGAAGTGTTTGGAATGGTGGCACGATTCGAATCTGTACTACACGCATTAAGAACATTGCAATATATACATTTGGCCCTTGCACTTATCACCCATGGAGGGGACACTTGTCACCATGGCGTAAAACCGAGCTTTCCAGCTGTGAAGGCACCTCAATTGTGATCATTTTGCCAATACCATTGAATGATACTGTACCTGGCCATTTCGGATAACCATACCTGTAGTACCATCTTCACCATGAGCTTCATCACCACAATATCATTGAGGTTCTGACATTATTCCCACAACAACGTCCATCTACATTTCATAAGATGGGAACTGATGGTTGTATACTGAGTAGATATGTTTTCGTCATCTTAATCATGTAGACTAAAATTACATATTATGACGAATATAACAACTTACCCTACAGAACCAGACTGATCCCCTGATCCCTCGGTTGAGTCCCATGATAAACCCACCATCAAGATTGTATCAGTTTCGTGAGGAATGATATTTTATTAACTGAATACATATCTTTCAGACATAGAAGGTACATTTAGCAAACAGTGGAACCTTAAGAGTATCACATCTCCCCTACTTTCACAATATCCTTGTATGACAATCAATTTTAGCATTACAAAAACATTTCCCAGGCATACAGGATTCATCCTTACACGTTGCTCAATATTCTAAATTTTCATAATGTACATTTCAGGAATCAAACAAATTATCAGGAAATTGACAAAATGAAACCAGTTGCTTTGTTTTCCTTCCATTCTCCACGAATATCCATCCTAGAATAACATGTACTCACCTCAAAACGAGCAATAGTTTCATGCTATAACCTGAATGTCATTTGTAATAATAACGGATACCATGAATGCGAGGGCCATAATGACTTCTACGCAATGACAAACATGAATCCAAAGGGGAGCCTAACTGGAAAGATTGGCAACATCAAAAAGTCGACTATTAACAAACCCTTAAGGAAGAAACTTAATAAAGAGGGACATTGTTATAAAGATGTAGGTCAGTAGTAATCTGGACTGCTGAAATAAGAATTGAATGACAAATAGCACCATATGTATCCACAGATCAAATCAAAGAACCAGTATATTCCACCACAACGATGCAATACACACCAAACCAAATCTAGTTCCCTATTTACCCAATAGGGTTAAGATGATGCGATAAAAATGAATATTTGCACAAACAATACTTGAAATCAATAGTTTAGCACAATCAGATGGATATTACTACATAGAAGTAGTACGTTTCCAAATCAATTCAACTGATCAATGCTTCAATTTATGAGGGATTGAAGCCCATGCGCTACATGTAGACTTGAATTCCAAGTATAAAGTGGGACTATGAGGAACAACAATGTCTCCGGAACAGATAACCTGAAGGGGCATTATTCATTCCAGAAGTGACGATGATAGAGTTATACCTTCTACAAACAATATCGCCATATACACCAATGGTTACAGCACATGAAGAAGAAGAATTACCTTGGATATTCACAAACAGGTATAATCTAATTATCTCTGAATATGGTAACGCAATAGAAGAAATTAGAGATTATAAGACTGTCCAAGAAGATCCCAAAGTACAATATGCTTCGGCAACTGTAAAGTAAAATAACATGATAATATGAAATGCCATCAAAAGGATAAGCAGCCAGTAAATAATTCCAAACACTGGGAAGCAACCATTTTGAACTCCAAATACAAGACATGGAGGCGATGTATCTCTAGCTTCAAATATAGGTCAGGTACAATAATGAAAGCACTTCAAAGGAACAGCCTATTAGAACCATCATCATTGAAGTTTGGGAACTCATTGAGCTCTTAATTTAATAGAAATAAGACAATCAAACTAATGAGATATGAGGTAGAGGCCTAATTGAAAAGAGGAAAGACACTGCCTAACAAACAGAAAATTGAATAACAGGAAAAAGGTCCAATTGAGCAAGTTTTCTGAAGATACCTTTCAAAATCAAAGTCTGAATTGTACAAATATTGGAAGATGATTGTAAGGATAGGAAATCATATTCACATATAACTTCTATCCATTCAAGGAAATAGGTACTTAGATACATTTCAGCTAGAACAATAGTATTATATAATTAACAATAGGATTAATATCAATAGGATATTAATCAAAGGAACAAGTATTAGGGTATACATTAAGTAAACCTAATATGACATCATTTAGCAGTCACAATCATGACATCATGATTTGAAATCAAACTTTCTGATTTGAAATCAACTTCTTGATTTCAAATCAACATTCGTATAGATTATATAGGATAGGCACTAGGCCTAATTAAGGCATGGGATTTTCTATAAAAGAAGCCCATTCCCCCCTCCAGAGAGAGGGAAGAAGCAACTTGAGAGTTACCAACAATACTAAGAGTTTACAATGGTTAATACACTTCTCCACTATTAAATCATAAAGTGAAGTCAACTACATGTATTACAATTGCACCTATTCAGCAGATACAATTGATACATCATCAACCTAACCATTCCCAGTAGCCATACTCATAGTACTACCTATATTATTCTAGTTATTACTTCTTTTCCTTTGGAGGATGAAGTTATTTCCAGAATGAGATATATCTACAGATCATAAGAAAGCTACTAATACTTTTATCCTGGTGATATAAGTATTAGTCATCTTATTACTGTACCTCAACTTTACAATGATGCACAATGGGGGAGGGAGTTAAATATGATGAATGGTGTATCTAATCACAGAAGTAACTGGATCTAGATGGAATAAAATTTGGCAGATAGGAGCCAGTGGATAGTATTAACTTTTATGTTGCATTGGTACCGAAAACAATACTGAATATATATGTTGAAATAACAAAATCGAAAGACATGGCCATCTATCAAATATGCACACTCTTGGAGCCCACTTGATACCAAGTACCAGCAAAGATGAAATATAGAAGGAATAGGATGTATGCACTCAATACAGAAATAAATGAAAGACATGAGTGTGTATATTAGCCAAAGGACTTGATGGGATCTGAATCCATCAATTGGATATCGATAAGAGACAAGCTGTAACCAAATGTGTCAAGAATTACATATACGGCATCATGAACATGCAAGAAAAAACTTGTAAAAAATCAACGACCAAACTCAACTACATGTAGCCTCCTGACATTGCTCATAAACTGTTTGAATCCACTTGCTATTATGATCAAGAATAAGCAATGAATATTTTAGCAATGAGTTACCCTCAGATTCCTCCCTTTGCGTCTACTTCTAGGAACTTCTGTCCAATTTATACGCCTTTGTTTCCACGTAGTGACTAGCTTCTGGGGGACTGAAACTCGCGGAAATGCACAAAACAACATCTACTACATCTGAGGTCTAGCATCAAATGAAGATAAGTCATCGGATTTCAGGGTAATAATACACAATGACATCCCATAGAAGTAGAACTAAACTCATCCATCATCAAGGCAGCCGTCATCAGCACCACAATAGAGGCTGTCAGACAAGTCTGGGATCATCAATGCATGTTCATCATTTAGCAGATCCAAGACCATGACTCAATCATCACTGATTATAAATATCAGTTATGAAGCCGATCAAGGCAAAAGAGGGTGATATGTGTGATCAGAGGTCAAAGAGCCTTATGGAGAAGGCAAACCATGACATAGTGAAGGGCCTACAGTTCTGACTTGATGCTGAGGACTTATCCTGGAATATGT
Source organism: Peziza echinospora (assembly GCA_024516245.1). Lineage (NCBI taxonomy): Eukaryota > Fungi > Ascomycota > Pezizomycetes > Pezizales > Pezizaceae > Peziza > Peziza echinospora. The sequence goes on along the minus strand of JAJLQT010000045.1, from coordinate 329,657 downwards.
TGCGTCCCTCATTCATGAACTCGATAATTGTCTCAACGAGGACAACTCAGCATGGGAGTTCTCGATTGCCAACAGTCTGCACCACAACGATCTCTTTCATCAACTTAGCAAAAAGTACACATCAGGAACCCTGGCTTTTCCGCCATGGGCGATGAGGGCACTGCAGTGACATCGATATTCCAGAATGGCGCCACAGCGACAAGGACTTCCTTGAGCGGCGCTACAGCTACATGTACTTCCTTGGGTGTCGCCACAGCGTCATCGTGACATTGATCGACTCCCACTCATGATGTCACAATGGCGCTGTGGCAACAGTCGATGATCGCAATGGTGCGGTGGCGACACTTGATGTCACCAATGTCGCTGTGGCGACAGCAACATTTCAAGTGGCGCCCGTGGCAGTAGATGTCATTATGGCCTGGCGCGCCCTTAGCAACACCTCCGAGCGTTGCTGATGCAGGGAGGTCCAATACTAGTTGGTCGGACATGGTCACTACTTCAACATCATTCATAGGTACATGGCTTTGTGTGCAGCACGGGAAGACGGCTAACATGGCTGATCACCTTGATGGCGCAGTGTATTGCCACTCAATCAATACGGTCCGAAGCCTGGACGTAACTCAGATTCACAGCAATATTACTGTATCACTTTCGCAGACAAGAATAGAACACAAGTATTGATTAAATACAATTGAGAACTGAGTCTCTGGAGTAAATTACCCTCAATTGGTATATTGCATGGGACCGTATTATCAACAGCGAATTTCCTTGTTGGTTCCGATTCTATTGTAAGGATTGTGTGACCATTAGGTCGGCAATTACCATGCCTCTCCAACAGGCCCACAAGCAAGTCAGTAGCCTTCAAGGGTATGAAGCTACAAAGGGAATTGTGAAAACAATTCTGAAATGCCAATAAGGACCTGCATGATTACAAAAGTGTGAGCTTCAATGATGCCTATTTTCAATCCATAATAAAGGGTGAGTTGAGGACAAAATGGAACTGAGCGCGCGATTCGGAAGTTCAATTCATCATGAACAGTTATTACTATGAAGAAACTTTGAATTACATGATTCACATGTGGAAAGGTAGCTGTCAAACCGTTGCCTGTGCTTCCATTTAGGGTGTGTATATTTGAAGTTACAAGTGTAAGTTTTGATTTCAAATCATGACATCACATCTGTGACTGTTAGATGATGTCATTCTAGTCATACTTTATGTAAATCCTAATACTTATCTTTGATGAATATCCCATTGATATTAATCCTATCGTTTATTTATATAATACTATTGTTCCAACTGAAATGTATCTATGTACGTATTTCCTTGTATCAATAGAAGTTATATGTGGATACAATTTCCAATCCTTACAAGTATTCTCCATGTCACATTGTCCAGGGTGTATATGGAAAGTTGGTAGGCAACTACAGGAAACCACTGCAGGTTGGATGTTGAATGAGTAGATTGATTGAATTGGGACTGCTTCCAATCAACATTCGATGTATTGCCTTGAATCTGATTAGACTGCACAACTATTGGGCAACCAGTTGAGCTGTTGTGGATCCACCTATTGGAGCAGTTAATAGCCATTTAAACTGAGGCCTGCAGGCATCATGAGGTGGCGAGGTTAGGTGTTAATAGCTGATGACATCATGTGGATACAGCCAGCGACAACCACGACACTCATATAGTAACCGAAAAACAAAAATGATGCCAGGGTGGCTAAATGATCAGTGAAATGTATTCAGGACGGTGGGAGAAATGCCAACAGCTCAGATCAAGGCAACAATACATTCTAGAGAATTACAACCTGATTGTCACAAGGATTTTTTACAGGGGAATGACTTAACGGCTGCTCTATCAATTTACAACAATATTTCAACAGTACAACATGATTAACTTCACATGGTAAGTGCAACAAGTTATTATTAATTTAACTTTATTAACGTGTACAGTTGCCGATGGTTGGATGGTGGTAATCGTTAACAGTATCAATGCTCGCACGTGTTGCTAGAGTTGTGCTACCCTTAAAATACTTTTACTGTCACAAACGCTGTTTCAAATATTGACCACCTCACAGTAGGATCGGGACCCACAATTGACGCCACTGTGTCAACAAGACATCGGTTACAGGGGTCGATCGATATAGCAATGACTCCATGGCAAGATTAGATATAATATCGTGGCTGTGAGACCACTCTCACAAATAAATGTCAATGTGGCCCCACTGATAATAATTGATGTTAGTGAAGCACCCGCAGGGCCTATGGCTATAACTTGTTACATTGGTGGTTTACCCAGCGTTCCGAATGTATGTTCAACTCTAACTCAAATTTGTTAAATTTGTGTCAATAATACATGGTATATACAAATCCTCGCCCTTTATGTCTAATGTTCGGTTGCAGTGGGGACACTTGTTGCAACCCAATTGGAACAAGTCCCCATCATTGGGGCCGAGGGCGATGTACAGATGTCGAAACGGGTGAATGGGGCTACAGCAACAAGCACCTACTCAATTGGTTTTAGATTGGTAAGAACTCTCCTGTATATTGCGCAAGTGCCATTATGACATGACGTAAGGGCAACATTGATAATGTAATAGGACTGTGGGGGAAATTGATGATGATGATGGCAGCGAGTGTCATTGAGTTTTCAACTGGCGCTGGTTGTTGTTGTGGTTCCAATTGTCAAGGTAGACCAGTTGTCACATGTTTAAACGTTGCCTACACATCGTTCAAGGATATGTGTAAGGATAGGAAATTATATTTACATTTAACTTCTATCTATACCAGGATATAGGTACTTAGATACATTTCAGTTAGAATAATAGTATTCTATATTTAAACAATAGGAATAATATTAATAGGATATTAATCGAAGAAACAAGTATTAGGGTATACAACGAGTAAACCTAATATGATATCATTTGACAGTCACAATTATGACATTATGATGTGAAATTAAACTCCTGGATTTCAAAGCATGACAAATGATTTGAAATCAACTTCTTCATTTTGAATCGACCTTAGTATAGATTATACAGGACAGGCACTAAGCCTTATATAGAAATCAGATGTTCTTTGAAAGATGCACATTCCCCCCTCGAGGGAAAGGTATGCAAGCAACCTCAGAGTTACCAACAATACTGAGAGTTTACAATGGTTAATACAGTTCTCTACTGTGATAGCATATGTGAAGTTGAATACATGTATACAAACTACACCTTAACAACAGGAACATTTGATACATCATCAACCCAACCATTCCCAATTGCCATACCTTTAGTATTACCTGTATTATTCTCATTATTACTTCTTTGTCTTTGGAGACTTGAAGTTATTTCCAGCATGAGACACATCTCCAAATCATAAGACAGCTACTAATACTTATGTCCTGGAGATAAAACTATTAGTCCTCCTAGTACTGTACCCCAACATTACAATATCCAAAGTCCACACCACTTACAAGTTGATACTACCTCATCAAGAACGCAGGATTTTCCGCAATGGCCACAAGTCACGGCCATGATCCCCGCAGAAGCTGCAGCGACATCGATATTTCACAAGGGCGCTTCAACAACAAGTACTTCGTCGAGTGGAGCCACAGCGATAACCACTTCCTCGAGTGTAGCATAAATTGCTTTTGGGACATTACACGTTTCTACGGGGCCATTGCGACATTGATCAACGCCCCCACGTGATGTCACACTGCCCCTGTTGCAATACTCGAAATACCCTATGAAGAGGCAGCAACAATAGGTGTTAGTAATGTCGCCGTGTCGACAGCGACGTTTCGAATGGCTAGCGTGGCGATTGAAGTGATATATGGCATGCCACGCCTGTAGAGAAACCAATGCGTATTGCTAATGCTAATAGTGTCAGATGTGCCAATATATTAAATGCTATAGATGAAATTATTTCATTAAGGCCTGGAATAATGTATGAAAATAGTATAGATTTTGCTGTGGTTGTGTAAATTAAAGAATGCATAGTAGACGCTAAATGAATTCAATATGTGCTAAATATGCTATTGATTATTATGTATTTCATACCTTAATTGTGATTTCAATACATGGGAAGTGACATAACTATGGTAAACTGCATATTTGGTTGCCAAGTGCTAGTTTGCTTGTTATTCGGTCTAGATAAGGGAATCAGATTGTTTTTTGGGACATGCTATATCATGATTACGCTAAGGTCCATTCTCATGCAATATATACTTACATGGATTTGGATTGCAGAGTATAATTATAAAACTTGAACACCTAAATTATATGACTGCGAGATAATGTTTCATAAGAGGTAACTTTAGTTTTACCCAAAAAATAATATTAACAATCATGATTTGTAATGGATGATATTTGTAGTATAACTGTAATCTATAAAAGTATGACTCTCCATGCATGAACACATGTTAAAATTGAATGTAACTCAATTGACCCATAGCCCACGATAGATATCATTATGTTTCGAATGATGTTAAATACAACAACAAAGGGAATGATGTAGAAGTTTGGGACTACTTGCAATCGATGAATTGGCTCAAGACATAACATTAAGCATTCTCAAATGTTGCAAGTGAATGATTGTGTTGGCGTGTGAACTTGTGAGAGATTAATCCACAAGTGCCCACAACGATTTGTATGGAGTTTGAAATGGTGTAAGGATAGGAAATTATATTCACATATAACTTCTATCCATACAAGGAAAAGGTACCAAGATACATTAGAGTTGGAACAATAGTATTATATAATTTTATCAATAGGATTAATATCAATAGGATATTAATCACAGAAACAAGTATTACGGTATACATCAAGTAAACCTAATATGACATCATTTAACAGTCACAATTATGACATCATGATTTGAAATCAACTTCTTGATTTCAAAGCATGACAAATGATTTGACATCAAACTTCTTGATTTCAAATCATCATTAGTATAGGTTATATAAGACAGGCACTAAGCCTAATAAAGGCTTGGGATCTGCTATACAAGAAACCCATTCCCCACTCCAGAGAGAGGGAAGCAGGCAACTTTAGAGTTACCAACAATACTAAGAGTTTACAATGGTTAATACACTTCTCCACTATTAAATCACATGTACAGTGAAATACATGTATACAAAATGTACCTTAACAACGGGAACATTTGATACATCATCAACCCAACCATTCCCAATTGCCATACTTATAGTACTACAGATATTATTCTTGTTATTACTTCTTTGTCCTTGGAGACTTGAATCAATTTCCAGAATAAGATATATCTACAGATCATGAGACAGCTACTAATACTTATATCCTGGTGATGTAAGTATTAGTCACCTTATTACTGTACCCCAACTTTACAAATGAGGTGGAGCACAAGACCATAATTTATCAATTTTGAGGTATGGGACCACTTGCCACCGATTTAGTGGCTCAAGAAACGTCAAACACCATTCTGACATCCTCACCACAATGATAACTCCTTTGCAATACTTGAGATTCCTAGTCTTCGACTAGTACCCAATATGAGGAAATATTCCAGTATATTCTCTTCTGCTACTGATACACTAGTAGATAGTCACTTCCCAATTGGGGCAGTATCTGAAATTCCCATTCCTGTTAGTCATATTGATACCCTGTTTCCCATTGTCTGTCCTATCACTAATTCCCATTATTTCTGTCGTTTTACCTGCATTCAATGCGGCTGTATCATCACTTAAAAACAAGTACTGTTGCAACGTATATTGGTATCGTTGCACCATATGCGATCGTTGTAATCATATTGTGCGTTGCGACAGGGCCATGTAAATGTTTTTCACTCAATGTATTGCAACGCTGTCGAAGCAACGAGCTCCCCTTCTAAAGGTATCTGTCCGATACCAGACACTACAGAGCAGTATGACATCGAAATCACTACCAATTTCACCCTGAATCCATAGCTACATCCCCGACAGAATTGCACCCTGTATTGCAAACTGATGCCATTGCTAATCCCGCCATGGGATTGCACCAGGTATCGCATAGTGCTAGTTCCGCTTTGGAATCACATGCTGAATCCACTACTATTTCAGCGATGGAATCTCATGGGAATTCACTGATATATCCCGTACGGAATCGCCCCCAGGATTGGATACTGAATCCAATGCTACATCCACCACAGAAGCGCATGCAGAATCCTCAGCTATATCCACTGCGGAATTGCACCCAATGATCCATACTGCCAATGTATCCCGGAATCACTCAAAGAATCATCAACGAATTCCAGACTTAATCGAAATATATTATAGGCACTCAGAGTGAAAAAACGACTCACAGACTTGCACAAGATTCCACAGAGCCCCCTCCACGCTTCCACATGCCTTCTCATGGTTCCACAAGGCACCGCTGCAGGCTCCCACAGGCCTCTATATACCAGCACATCATATTTTCATTTCCTCACCCCATTCCCTCACTCCTTTGCCTCAGCATGTTCCCTTATTGCCTCACCACATGTCCTCACCATGTCTCCTCACTGCTATTTCTCAACGCATTTCCTAACTGCTTTTCCTCAGTATTTTTCCTCAAAGCCATTTCCCACTACTGTTCCTCACTGCGATTTCATTTTGCAATTTCAAACTGCGATTCCTGATTACGATTCCTGATTGCAATCTCTTCTCTCATTTCCTTACTGCGATTCCTCACCGCGATTCCACACTGCTTTGCCTTACTGACTTTCCACACCATGATTCCCACTACTTTTCATTATTGTGATTGCTTACTGTGATTCCTCAATGCTTGTCCTCCCTACGATTCCTCACATCCATCAGCGACTTCATGCCTCTTTGTGTTAGAAATTTGTTAACTTTGTAGACATAGATTCGCGGATATCAGCAACAATAATCCCTTGGATACGACGGTGGATTTGACTGTGGAAAGAGCAGACCCTTCAAGGTGCAATTCTGTGGTGCAAATAGCAATAGATATCATGGGCGATTCCTTGATATTCACAGCAGAAACTTCATGGCACAATTCCGTAGTGGAATCAGCGGTCGCTTCAGGGTACGATGCCGTAATGGACATGGCAATTGATATCTGGGGCGATGTTGCCATATACAGGATAAAATATGGTATAGTTAGAGCAGTTAATTCATTTCATTCAATCTCATTGCATTATTCTGCAACGTCTACAATTTCTGGCACTGAATTTTGATTAGGCAATTGCTTTGAGACCAACTGTGTCTACCATTCATATTGTTACGGAATCAGTCTACCACTAAACCTTGCGAGGATCTGCTCAACTACCAATGGACTACTTCAACCAATTTGCGTTGCCACGAACATTGCATGCCATGCTTCAGTGCAATGGAAGTCGGTGTAAGACGCCACGTTATAACTGCAAGTATGTATTATTACCGTTGTGTGCCTCATGACTGATGTAAAACAGGAATCCCAGGATCCATAGCTCACTGATGCGCGAAGTCCACAAATCAATTCATCTCCTATCGTTTGCCCAATCTGATGCCAGTTCAACTCTTTAATCCATTGAGGAATCACACTCAGAATCATCACCAAATCCTCTACTCAATTGACAGACATTATCGCCAGTTGAAGTGTTTATACTGTTCTCGAAGTACCACAGAGCCCCTCTTCTGGCATCCACGGGCATCTTTCGCTGGCAACTATTGCCCATGACAGGCCTCCCCCGCAGGCTTCCACATGCAGTCATTCGCTTCCATGTCAAGTTTTTGTTTCGTTACCTTACCATATTTTTTGACATCATTCCCTTACAGCCTAACAGCGATTCCTCATATTGTTTCCTGTCCTTGTTCTTCACTGCTTTTCCTCCCTGCGATTCCATACTGGAAAACCTCACTGTATTTCCATACCTGCTTCACCGACTTCCCTTCCTTGTGGTTGTGGATTGTTACTAACGTTGGAGGCATAGATTGGTCAATTTCAGTATCATGTACCCTGCAGATCTGAAGGTGGATTTGATGGTGGTAATAGCAGTAGTTTCCGGGTGCTTTACAAGGTGGTGTAAATTTGGGGTACATTAATAAGATGACCAATACCTATATCACCAGGATAAAAGTATTAGTAGCTGTCTTATGATCTGTAGATATATCTTATTCTGTAAATAACTTCATCCTCCAAAGGAAAAGAAGTAATAACTAGAATAATATAGGTAGTAATATGAGTATGGCTACTGGGAATGGTTAGGTTCATGATGTATCAATTGTATCTGCTGAATAGGTGCAATTGTAATACATGTAGTTGACTTCACTTATGATTTAATAGTGGAGAAGTGTATGAACCATTGTAAACTCTTAGTATTGTTGGTAACTCTGAAGTTGCTTGTCACTCTCTCTGGAGGGGGGAAATGGGCTTCTTTTATAGAAAATCCCATGTCCTAATTAGGCTTGGTGCCTGTCCTATGTAATCCATACTAATGTTGATTTGATATCAAGAAGTTGATTTCAAATCAGAAAGTTTGATTTCAAATCATGATGTCATAATTGTGACTGTTAAATGATGTCATATTAGGTTTACTTGATGTATACCCTAATACTTGTTTCTGTGATTGATATCCTATTGATATAAATCCTATTGTTATGTATATAATACAATTATTCTAGCTGAAATGTATCTTAGTACCTATTTCCTTGTATGGATAGAAGTTATATGTGAATATAATTTCCTATCCTTACAGGTGGAAATAGCGGTAGCCGAAGGATAGGATTCCATGATGGAAATACCGAAGAATTCCAGGTGCGATACCAAGCTGGGAATAACAGTTATGTTAAACTACAGTTCTGTAATGGAAATACCAGTGCAATCCAGGTACAGTACCATGGTGGATATAGCAGTAGCGCCAGAGTACATTTCAGTCTTTGAAATAGCTGTATATTTCAGGTGCAATTGGGGGTCGATTGTGGGGTATATAGCACAGAATATAGCATAGTTATCGCAATTAATTCAATATTCTTTAATTGCATTGCATGATTCTAAAACTTTAGTCATATCTGGCCCAGGTACTTAAATCTCATAATGGCATTGTTTGCAACGAACTTTGTTTAGCAGTCAACCTGGCTACGGAATCCTCCTACCAGTCAGCCTTGCGACAGACTGCGTCTGCTAGTCTCTGTTGCGATGAATTGGCCTGACAGCCGCCTTGAAATGGAGTTTTGGGTACAGCGCTTCATTATAACTTGAAGTGGATGTCATGGACCTTGAATGTGTTATGACTGTAGCAAAGCAGAAAACGCAAGATCATTATCATACTAATGATTCTTCTGTTGAGCCTCCTCCTATGCCCTGTTAACTGTGACATTATCATTCAGTCATGGCTTTCTCCTTCACCTATGATTTTTCCTACTTTATCATCACGAGGCTTGTATGATTCCTGAACTTTCACCAGAGCCTTGGAAGTGTCACGCTTCGAATTTTCATCATCGTGTATGATTTCTCTTTCATCTCTACCCATATTTCTTCTATTTACAATTATGTCAATAAAGTATTTTGGACTTAAACTTAACCCAGCAAGTCTGTATGAAAAAACTATTATCATGAACACTAGGTTTTCACCCATTGCGACAATTCTCCAACACGGGCACTGCGGGCGCAACAGCGACATCGATATTTTGTAGTGGCGTCACAGCAACAACCATCTTGTTGAGTGTCGCTCCAAAGCCATCCCGACCTCAATTGATGTCATAGCGCAATTGCCCCAACATCTGCGAACATCGATCAATGTCTCAATGGCGCTGTGGCCACACCAGATGATGGCAACATAATTGTGTCAATAGCAATATTCCAAATGGCGCCTGTGGCGGTAGATATAATATTTGACGCATCGTGCCCATAGCGACACCTCTGAGTGTTGCTGATGATGGTTTGAAGACTTTGAGAGGGACATAACACAAGCCCGACTGACTAAATAGGAATAGACACAATATAGTAGCTACATTGGTATATCGCTATTCACCTTCGCCCTGATAGGCCTTCTAGTAAAACCCCTAGTACCAGCATAATAGTACCAGCATACTAGTACCAGAACTCCGAGCAGTTAACACATACAACTCAGCCCTCTTGGCTGATTCTATTGCCCTCACAGGACCCACAGCATTGTTCCAGTAGTCTCTTCTCCCTGTCAGTTGTCTGGTGTGTTCATCACTGGCTAGGCCGCTACGGTGGTAGTACTTTACACCAGTATTCTTCAAGGGTCACTATGTGTTGTATGGAGTTGGAATGAGGTTGAGCACAATATCATGGGGAATCATTTTGAAGTCCTGCGACCACTTGCAATCCATTTATTGGTTCAAGATATATCAGAAACCACTCTCATATTTTACCACATTTGCAACGCTCTGGTGTGTCGCTACATGCGCGCCGCGGTAAAAACGATTTCTACCGCAACGGTAGCCATTTCAAATATCGATGCCGCCACAGCGACACGGAATTTATCCGGTAGCGCCATAGCGACCTCGGGTTCCGCAATTGTTGTCACAGCACCTCTGCGACATCCCGTACAGGCGTTGATCGATGTCGCGATGGCGCTGTGGCGACACTCGAGGAAGTCCTTGTCGCTGTGCGGCCACTCGAGAAAATGCTTGTCGCTGTGGCGCCATTGCGGAATATCGATGTTGCTGTAGCGCTCGCACCGCCCGTGGCGGAGACTTGTTGCTATGGCGGAAAACCTAGCGTTGCTGATGCAGCGCTCCGTGACTATAGGATGTCGACATGACCCCAATGCCGGTGAGCCCATCGGAACCGATGGCCAGTCTCGTGAACATGAGAAACACGCAGAAAGCGACATCCCAGAAGCTAAATCACCCTGACAGATTAATTGGCAGTCACACTGTGAAAATGTCCGACCCTCGCAGAGATGTTGCCCAAGCTGCCGTGCCAATGTCCAACCCTCACAGTCTGTGACCCCCGCCCCCGCCCATTTGCAAATCGTTTGATCCTGGCATTTGGCAAGATGTTTGGGCGTGGCGGATATTGCTGAATGTTGAACGTGGACGTAACACAATATGCCCAAGTATTGGGTTTTGATCGATGTTCGCAGCGATTTTGTGTGGAATGGATATGCTCGGGATTGATCGCGCATTACCCGTGGAGCACGCGAGCAGTGCTCCGATAAGGAAGACGACGGTGACTGTTCTTCAGTGGATCGATAATCCGCGTCCCTTGCATGTCACCGTGGTGTGCAGCGAGTGTAGGCTTTCCAGAGAGGACAACATGGGTTCATACACCCCCGCCATGGTATGCGTTCTAGTGCTCCTGGTGGGCGGTGTGCACCCAGTATGCCGCCATGTGCTTTGAGGGGTTGCCCCCAGAAAACCTCATCCACATCCACATCCCATCTCAGTTTACTCCTCCTCTTCTCCTCCCTCGCCCATTCCATTTCCCCCACTACAAGATCACCTCTGGTGACCTGAAACTTGCGAATTACTCCTACCTTTCGCCTCCGCCACCCTGGGCCGCGTGTGCTGCCATTCTTTTTACAATTCTGCATCGACCTCGAAACAATGCTCGTGTGGATGGATACTTTTGCCTTCCGTTGGAAACGGTACTTGACGTTTCGGAGGGCTTGGAGATGTTTACTGCAGCGTAGTTAGTTACATAGTACTCTGAGGCCCATGTCCGCGTTGATGGAAGCGTCGATAGAGGCGGTAGCGACAATAGAGACCGTTGGGTGTGGGAGGCGGCATTATGTGATGACGCTGACGCAGAGCATCTATCTACCTCCGCATTGAACCTCCAAATGTTGAAAATTTGGGGATTCCCACATCCCGACTTCCGTACTTCCCGCTATCTTTTCTTTTTTCTGGTGGCGGGCGGGGGGGTAGGGGAGGTTCGTTGCTAGCCTCGTGGTGCATCACGGGGGTGGGATAGTCCAGCTGAATGGCTCGGCGAGTGCAGTTGGCGAGGCCGAGAGGGAGTTACGGATTACGGTCGCGGGGCGCGGTGAGATGTTGCATAGGCCAGAGACAAGTGCCCACGTATGTATGAATGCAATTTCCAGTCGCAGACGAGGGAGGGAAGGTGATAGTGGGAGTAGACATGAGTTGTGAGTTGTTTCTTCACATGGTATTCGGGGTGGGGGGTAGAAGGGTTGTATGCTTCCGGATTTGATTATATTGAATTAATTAGATTTAATTACACCAAACGCAACGAACGAATGCACAATGAAATACGAAAGCCCCACAATTGAATTGCAGTCATTAATGATACGTGAGGTGGCGATGATGTTGGTGATGGGAAGGAAACGGTGCTCTGATACAAGTGGTTTGTGATGATGATGATATGGGAAAGAGAGAACGGGGGGCCTTGCTAGGAAAATATAAAAATATAAAAGGAGAAGAGACGATACATGAATAGGAAGGTAAGGTAAATTGATCGCGTGCAAGACAGACGTGAGAAAGTCAGATCTCGACCAAGGCGCTCGCCATTCCTGAGATTGTGGGTCTGAGAAGGAGGGTGGGAGTGGAGGGAAGCATGTTGGATTAGACAGAGAATATTATGCAACATGACAAAAAGAAAAAGGAAAAGCAGGAAATGAGATCTGGGTAGGAGTTTCGGGAATGAATCACTGTTTGAAGGTGCTGACGATGAGTTGGAGGGCGGCGTTGTCTGGTTGAGTGGCTGCGATGGCGGCAAGGGCGGCTTTGAGGGTTGCCATGTCGGATTTGACGTCGTGCATGTCGGACTGGACATTGTCGATTTTGGTCGTAACGGTACTGTTGACGCCCTCGATCTTCGTGTTGACTCCTTCGATCTTCGTGTTGACGCCCTCGATTTTCGTGTTGACGCCGTCGATCTTGGTGCTGAAGGTGCCATTGACGTCCTCGATCTTTGTGTTGACGCCCTCGATTTTCGTGTTGACGCCGTCGATCTTGGTGGTGACGGTACTCTTGACACTGTTGAGGTTATTGTTGACGCTGTCGATCTTGGTATTCAGTGTACTCTTGACGCCGTCAACGTTGGACCTGACTCCATGCAACCTCTTATTCACCACACCAATCCTTGAATTCATGGCGCCATTAAACCCCAACCGAACTCCGTGCAACTTCTTCTTTAACGCAGTATCAACATCGCTCCTCGTCATGACCCACCCCTTCTCTCTCAGCGTGGCAAAATACTCCTCCTCCTTCTCGACAAGCACATCTGTCACCCACTTTTGCGACCGCTGATACATCCTGATCCCCGGGAAATTCTGCGCGCGGAGGTCCGACAGGTGGTGGTGGACTTGTGTATCGCCCTTGGCCCCCTCGGGAATGAGCTTGCGTGCAGCGCGCACGAACGCAGAGAGGTGCCCCGCACCTGCCTCCCTGGGCCACTGCAGCTTGAGCAGCACAACGTCCACGGGGGTGCGGTCGATCCAGGCCAGCGCCTCTTGCAGCGCGCGCACACGCACGTCGTGGACCTCGCGGTTGAGGCCGTCGCGGTACGCCTGGCTGAGGGTGTCGAGGAGGAGGCCGAGCGCCGCGGTCTGCAGGCTGAGGAGGATCGTGGCGTCCTGGCGCATTCCAAGGTCGGTGGCCAGCCAGTCGAGGTACTCGCCGGGCGTGGCAATCTGCAGCCGGTACATTGCGGCGGCCGTGCGGGGGAGCCCGAACTCGCCCACGTCGGCGTCGTCGGTGGCGGTGCCGTCTGCCGTTTTGCGCGGCTTGGCGGGGAGCGGCGTGTATCCGATGTATTTGAGCAACTGGCGGCCGGGAGTTAGTATGGGGCTACGGGAGATCACGGGGGAGGGGGGACTCACAAGGGGGCCGACCTCGCGGAGGACGTCAAGGTGCCGGGCGACGGCGGACGCGGCGTCGCGGCGCACACGGCTGCGCACCGTGCGTGCGTCGGGCTTGTCGCCCACGGTGAGCAGAAGGGCCACCATGCCCTTGTCGGCCTCGGCAATCACGTCGGTCGCGAGCTTGCCGAGCACGGTGGCGCGGGCGGGCGTCATCTTCTCGGCGGGCGTCATCCTTTTGGCGGGGGGGTCGGTGGGCAGGGTCTCGGGCTGGACGCCGTCGCTGTCGTATGACGAGGAGTGCGAGTCGTTGTCGGAGTCGCCGGGGCTGCCGTGGCGGATGTGGTAGGCTCGGGGGCTGGGGGGAGGCAGTGGAGAGGGCAAGAGAGGGGAGGGGCCCAGGCCCACGGGTGGTGGCGGTGGTGGGGCGGCTGGCATCTGAGTTGGGACCGGTGGCTGTGGCCGCCCAGGCTGGGTAGGCAGGATGGGCTTCTGAAACAACGCCGGAGGCTGGGCCATGGGCTTCTGGGCCTGTGATGGCGGCAGGGGCGTTGAAGGCAGGGTCGGTGGCTTGGGTGCTGGAGATGCTGCCGTTGGCCTCGGCAACTTGGCCCAGAAGGATCCAGACGGGTCCAGTGGGTCGACATTGGGGCCTATTGGCTGGAGATTGGGGTCCATCTCCTTGTGTTGTCTTGGACTTGTGACGGTTAGGTGCCTCGAATACTCTTGCGTTGATGTTGGGCTCGAGACTGTTGTTCTTGTGGTGGTGTTGTGTTGTGATGTTGTGGTCCACCCCACGCCAGTTAGTCTCATGCCAAGACGTCCTGCCACAGTGTACGAGTGGTGACTAATCCTCATGCCCTTGGGATGTATCGTGCCATTGCACCGCATATATTCAAGTCTGGATATCAAGCCTCTAGACGTAGGACGTTTCTCTCGATGGCACCGCTGCCAGACCCACCACCGAGATGTAACCCCAACCAAGGAAGCCCAAGCAAGAGCCGAAGGAAGGCAAGGGCGTCGAGACCAAACATTCATTGCGGGGCAATCTGGGCAAGGGCGGGGTGGTGATGGATGAGCGGTCACAAGAGATCATAATTGGGGACCAGTGACTCTCTACACTATTTTCTGGAATGTATCGAAGGAGGCTGGTGCTGGGGATAAGGCCTCGTAACCAGTGAACCATTCCCAAGCGAACTTGACGGGGGGGTGGGTCAGTCTCACTCAACAACAATGATACCCTCGGCGACCGTCACAACCACCTTCTACCTCAAAAAGTAAAACCTTGGACGGACGAATTTTCCTGTGGCGACAATGGAAACGTTGGGCTGCAACGTAGTCAACATGCAGCAACGTCAATGTCCACCTCGGCCGCATGGACAATCGTACATTAAAACCTCACACTAGTCCTTCTCCCGTCCCTCCCCCGGAACAAATCACGAGACATCTATGCAAGCAATATGCTCGTCAGTCGCAGTGGTATTTGTATTGTGTTTGTTGTTGTTGTAATGTGGATGTATCTCTTCCGTTGCCAATGTGGTTTTTTAATTTCTTACATGTAATACGAATAAAGCACCCCCTATCGGCCATATATTATCATTATCCCCCCATTTAAATGAAACCCACAACCTACAACCTGGTGGACCGCCAGCCTGCTAGGCGGTACCGTTACAGTTCCCCAACCCCCCTCGCATGCTCTGTGGTGGAATCAGTTAATCAATCAATCAATCAATCAATCAGCCATGACGCCCTATGTATATTGGTTTGGACTTCACGTTCGTGTCTTCATTACAAGCAAGCTCCATCCACTCAATAGACATTCGGTAATCCACATGCCATACAATCCACAACCGCGACCCGGCCTGCAATTGCTCGTGTTTGCTATTGCCCGTAATCGACCTTTTGAGGAGTTGGATCCAGGTCGGTTATAGGGATTACTGCAGGTGCATAGTCGTGATGTTTGTACTACGTCCATCGGTAAGTGAGTCGATTGACCTCGACCTTGGGATTGAGCATGATATCAACACCCCTTGGTGTGTTGTTGTGTGCTGTGAATTGGGTATGAACCGAACCTTGGAAGTAACGAGTTTTATAGAATGGAAAGCCTATGTATGCATCGAGCGCTGCCAGATGGCTGTGGAGATACGCTTGGGTTTGTAGGCATGTAAGGATGCACACTTGAAGAGGAAAGAAGTGTAACACCATCTATTTTTGTGATGGGATGGGATGGGATGGGATGCGTGATTTATGTAGTTCTTTATTGGTTTGCATGGTAGGATGATATTTTCAGACCTGGAGACAGGAGCTGGGATGAGGAGATCAGGGGATTGAGGTGATATGTAATGCTTCAAAATAACACTGTCCGCCCCCTTCCCGGGCCCCGCCCTTTTCATTTTCATTGTCATTTTTTTCATCGGGGATGGGGGCAGAGGAGGGGGGTAAAGACTATCTGTGGAGTTGAGTGGGAAATTTACTTCTTGATTTGCCGATTATATTTCTTTCCCCTCTTTTTCATTTTTTTTTTCAGTCTCATCGAATGTCGACGTCGAGATTCATAATTTGTACGCATAAATTTATGGCTAGGATTAGTTTTTCTCTTTTCTTTTTACGTTTTTTCTATTACACATATCATATATAATTAACATGTACCATTTTTCATTATATATAACCTGCGGGGATCGAGGTGGATAGCTGGAAAGTTTGCAATTGGTCAGTAGGTGGGTAGGATGTGATTTGAATTCATTCGAGAGACATGTAGGATTGGTACAGGTTCCGTGCGCAACTCGCGTGGGATATCTACCAACCTACCTATCTAGGTAAAGCAGAAAAGACATGAAAAGAATAGAAAGGAAAGGAAGGAGGAAAAAACAGCGAGAAATTGAAAACGCACATAGGACAAAGTCTGGCTAGCTTCCGAGTGGAGATCGAGTTCGAGTCGAGGGGGAATGGAAAGAAACAAGAAAGAACATTTGCGCAGAACAATCAAAAAATCAAAAAATCAACAACTATAAATCGAAGAAATTATGCAAATGGAATGAAATGCATTCATGGGGTTAGAGACAATAAAGAATGAAATAAAATTGAATTCCAAGCGCGAGAATGAAGCAAAGATAACGAAAAAGACGAAAAATACAACGAAAAATAAAGACACGGACACACAAACGAAAAAAAAGGAAACAAAAGAAAAAAGTAAGAAAAAAAATAAAAGAAAATAGCAAGAAAAAGAAAGGGGCCGGTTGATATCCATCGCGAACCAAGTTGGGTTGCTTAGAAAAGGAGAGAAAAAAACGTTGTCGCGTCTCGAGATTGTCGGATATACCAATCATTGATGAAGACAACCGAGAGGACTGGCGCTTCCCAGGAGAAAAAACAAGTTACATGGTGGGGTGCTACTTCATGGTCTTCATCAGCAAAGGTCGAGTGGCGCTGTTGCGACAAATCACCTAATCGACTGACTACTCGACACACAGAGTTACTTGAAATCGCATGCAATCGCATGGAACCGCATGGAATCGCACATAATCGACGACTCGAGATGCGTAATTGCATGCAATCCTCAAGTCGGGTCTATCGATCTGCGCGAGGTATTCGGCCACGTCGAGAGGGTTCGTCGCGGGGGCGAAGCAGAGGTTGAGATGGCGTCCGCCTAGGCCTGTTGGCGGACTGTGGCGGCGATAACATCGATTGCGCCTTGGTGACTGGCTGCGTCGGCGGCGATTCGGGCGTTTTTTGTCCACGTCAATCCCAGCAATGCGGGCACGCTTGTCAGCGACACGGGCCTTCATTTCCTCGTCATCAACCGCCATTCATGCCTGTCGTTGCTCGCCGTCCCCGCCTATCCTGGCCTCCTCCTCCTCCGCAAGCGCCTCCCGCAGCCTCGCAGCCTCGCCCTCCCACGCCGCCTGCTGTGCCGCCCTAGCCGCCTTGTCCTCCGTCTATAGCTACAGGGTCGGTTAATTGTCCTTCCAGTGCGGGAGAGAGAGTCGCTATAGAGCTCTTTGGGTCAGCTGGATGCATGCGTAGGCTGGCAACTGACTTCAAAGACGGCTTTGGTGAGATTTAACCGAACGTGGATCGGCAAGCTGGCGGGGTATAGGTACTGTTGGTGCCAGTGCTTGGGAATGGGTGATTGGGTTTTGTGCGTACGGAGGTGAGGATTGAGTCGGGGGGGCGGGTTTTCGTCTGGTGTGTAGAGGACAGGCTAGAGCGTACTGTTGCATATACCTCACCACATCACATTTACCAATTTAGGCCTGGTGTTGCTGCAGGGATTGAGAGATTAATATTATTATAGTATGAATGGTACAGCAATATTGATGTGGTTATGGAATTGCCAAATAACGAAACACCGCAAAATAGAGAGAAACCCCCTCCAGGTAAAAACAACACCACAAAATCGGGAAACACCACAAACGAAAAAACAAACAACAGAATAAATAGGAAAAACAGTAAAAGCACATAACAACAGTTATAATGAGGGGGCGGGTCAGATGGCAGCGAGGATCTGTTGCAGGTGTGCTGAGAGACTGGCATCGAGGTGCGTTGTGGTGACCATGTTTGCCAGGGTCTCTGTTGTTACGAGGTTGGAGGGGAGGTTGGTTTGTAGATTCTCTTGGGTGATGATGTTTTCGGGCAGATTGGACTACAGATTCTGTTCTGTGACCACATTGGTGGGCAGGTTGTTTTGCAGATTCTCCCGGGTAATCACATTTTCCGGCAAGTTCGTCGCCATGAGCGGCTGGAGCACCTCCTGCAACGCCTCCATCAACGTCTCCGTATCCACC
Organism: Peziza echinospora; assembly: GCA_024516245.1. NCBI lineage: Eukaryota > Fungi > Ascomycota > Pezizomycetes > Pezizales > Pezizaceae > Peziza > Peziza echinospora. Next base: position 311,157 of record JAJLQT010000045.1, on the reverse strand, counting down.
CCCCCGCCCAGCTCCATCAACACCTCCTCTGTCACAATCCCATACTCCTTGATATTATCCGTCGTCACAATGCCTAGCTGATCCATATTCGCTCTTGTAACAAGCCCGTGCTTGCGGGAGTACTGCTCGAACGCAAGCTCCAACGCCCGCCCCCGGGAGCCCTCGTCTGTTCCCCCGACTGCGCGCCCCGCCGCATTGCCCTTGGCCTTGCCAGTTGTCCGTCGGATCGTGAGAAAGAGCGCCCAGAAGACCCAGCCGGTGACGGCGAGAGGGTGTCGTTCCCCACTGTCGTTGTACAGCAGGCCCTGCAACACATTCCGCATGTGTGAGGAAACGGTCTTGCGGTCCTCTTCGTCTTTCTCATCATCATCATCCTCATCACCCTCATCACCCTCATTACGGTCTAGTGCCTCCAAGCCCCACCCAAAGTGTAGAAACTCGCCCCAGGCGGCCTGCTCGGGTGTGTCGGCGTCGATGCGGGAAAAAATCGTGTATGCCGCGTGCTCTTCCAGTATTTTGTCTTTGCGGCTTGCGTGTGGAGGCCGAGCGCGAGCTTCTTGGGGTCCAAGGCGTGCAGCAGAACCTTGCGGAGGGGGTGCCATTCGTGCTTGATGCGCAGTGTGGTGAGGCACCATTCCTTGTTGATTGGATTGGGTTTTGTGATGCCGGCGGCGGCGAGGTCGGCATTCCCTGGGGAGAAGTGGCAATCGACGCCGGTCGAGCTGTCCTTGTCTTTGTCGGTTGGGGTGTTTGACCGGGTATCTGGGGGGACTTCGGGCGCAGGTGGGGGCATGATGGGGCTGGTTATTAGGATTCTGGAGATGGGCGTACTGCGTTGAGAGTGGATGGGTGTGCGTACGTGTGTGTGTGTGTCTGTCTGGTATACGCGGGTGGGGGGTGGGGGGTGGGGGTTAACCAATTCGCTCTGATTCGAGTGGTGATGGTGATGCTGGGGCTGCGTGGCTGGTGTTTTTTGGTTTGTTGGTTAGTTTGTTCTATTCTTCCGTGAGCAAAGGCGGGATGTGTGTGGTCCCTGAGGGTGCGGACACGTGATCAAGCATGCGAGGCTTGGCGTCAAAGCCAAACACAACATACACGAGACTACAACACACCGACACCATAACTATCATAATCAGCGTCATCAGGATGAACACCGCCCCCCACCCCGACGACACTGCCTTCATCAGCATCATCACCATCATCCTTGCCAGCATCAGCATCCTCACTTCCCACCTCCAACACCCCTCCATCACCATCACCATCACCATCGGCTGCCGTCAATAATGCCGGCCCCCGGGAAACGCCCATCGCCACGCGCACCGTTCAAGCTCCCGCGCTTCAGGCTCAAGCGGGTCCTGCAACTCTTTGCCTCCGGCCTCGACTGCGAGCAGATCAAACGCATCGCCACACCTATCCCCTCGCCCCCGCCGAGCCCGCGGCCCTCTCTCAGCGGCAGCAGCAGCAGCGGAGAGTCCTCCCCCGTGCCGTACGTCCATGTTGATCGATTTGGCGCCGTGGCGACACTCGACGACGAGTTGTCGCTGCAGCGGTAGACTACTCCGATGGGCGCTGTCGTCGCTGTGCCGCCCGATAGCGCCAACTCGACCTTTGCTGATGTTGGGCGGCCCCCCAGAATCCAACCGGGTGGTGCAATTTGCACCAGGGCTGCCGTGGCTTGCGTGCGACGTGAGTCGGGGGGGCAGTGGAGTGCGTATATACGTGCGTGGGACTAATTTGTGGGATGCATGCAAATTATTGGGAATGGATGGTGCAGCCAACCCGTACGTACAGAAACTTAAGTCGGGAGAGGAAGGATCTCACCATTTCATGGGAAGGGTTTTTGGTGGAGTTGAAGAATTGGGTTTGGGAGGGGGATTGGAGAATGGGAATGAAAAGAAGCAGCGGGTGTGGATTGGGATAGGGATAGAGACTAGGTAAATTGAGGATCGGTTCAGTACCTAGGTGCCTATGTACCTACCTACGGCAACATCTCGCCTGCATAAATTAAATCGGTTTGTGGAGAAAACACATGTAGTTTGTAACGCATATACGTTGTCAATAATCCCCCAGAACGTGATACCTCGTGGAGGGAAGCCAGCTGGCTTAGAATAATTTGTAGCTCGATAATGCTGCCTTTCATCATACGTGTCATTTCACAATCAGATCCAGTCCAGTTTAATTACGTATGTGTCAGATGGACGTTGCTCTCCTCAGCACCACTCTGGCATGGGACTAGTACCACTCTCACCACCGACTCGCAACCCCAACCATGATAATAGCGTTGACACTTGCAGGAGATGGGAAGTACGGCCTAAGTCGGGTGGCGTGCGTCACCACTCCTCAGGCAAAGTTGACTGGTGGTCAACGAACAATACTCTTGCCTGGCTGGGCCATACTCAACCTCCAAAGTATTGACATGTTGGACATGTGTTTGACATTCTTTTTGATTTTTGATTGTAGGTTTGATGAACTGCAGTAATGGGGAGGGATGGTTGTGTAGGTACGTAGTATGAGGACAGGAGGGATATCAACCAAAGTACTATGTAGGTACCCACAGTTACCTCCTACCTTTCCACCAATAGCTAGGTACAGGAGGTAGGAACGAGAGCAAAAACAATTCCACCCCCCCTCGCCCCTCGAAAACAACAACAACAGACGAAAATGTACCCAATGCAATGACCCTAACCAAACCCCGTGCCCCGCGCGCCCCCCCTCTGCCTCACACCACCCCCGTCCCCCGTAATCGCGTTAAGCCTAAATATACAGAAAAATCAAACGCCTGTGCTGCTGGCTTCCGGGTTGTGGATAGGAAATAATATTGTCTGATCTAGAGATATCGTGGGTCGCAACCAATCGTTCATGGTGATGACGACTGGAGGACTGGCCATATCCCGAAAATACAATGAAAATGACGATTTGTACGTGACGCGGTACTACTTCATGGCCCTCTTGCAAGGCTGACCCAGTCTGCGGCGGCCTATCAAGACCTCGACGATGTTCCTAAATGTCCTTGAGGCATTTGCGGATTGGTGGCCAACGCCACCAAAAACAATCAGGATGACCTCGGACTTGTGCACCGGAAACTACTAGCGGCAGGTACGTGAAAGGCCTGTGGCCTTTGATGGTAAATGTGGTGTGGATGCTTTGAGTCAGTTTGGGTGTCCTCCGAGTTTGGCTCTACTGTAGTACTCGAGTTCGGTGCGGAAAGCGGTCAGCTGCGGCATCTGCTCGTTGATGTAGTGGACGGTGCTGCTACTGCTGCTCGTTGAACTTGAACCTCACAGGTATGATGCTGAAACTGCGCACGCCTTGCCCTTGCTGTCGGCCGCCGCAGCGGCTGCCCTGTCCGTGGAGGTCTCAACCCTATGGACATCGAGCGTTATTAATACATGGTTGGAAGTAGCAACTGTAATGGTATGGACGTTCACGCAGCGGGATGATGCAGAATTTGTTGGCGTGCCGGCAGTGCGATGGCTGCCTTTAAGAATCTCCTTGCCGTCTGGGCCGACTTTAGTGTCCGTGTACTACACATTGCCTGCGTGGAGGCCGACGTTGAACAGTGTCAATGTGCACGCATCGTTCGCCAGAATCGCCTTGCCACAGCCGCTGGCTCCCATGAACAATATATTCTAGGATGAGAAGGCGTAGCAGGTCAGCTGGTCGACTGGGGCCTGAGGGCCAGCGGCCACACCGTTGAGGAGCGTTGGCGAGCTTGGGTTGTCGGATGTGGACTGCACACCATTCATGGCTGTGATTGCGAGGTCGATATCACAGACAGTGAGGAGTTTTGGCCGCAGCGAGCAGGTTTGCAGTGGGCAGGTTGCAGAGGTTGAAATGGCTGCACAACGGGCAACGGTGGTGGCGTGCGTCTGCGTAGGATTGCTGGCGGACTGTCGCAACGATGAAGTCCATTGCTCGGTTATGACTGGCCGCATCGGCGGCGATTCGGGCCGCGCAATAATCATCAATCTCAGTGGTTCGGGCTGCACTTTCCGTGTCATCACTTGTGCTTCTGGCAGATATTCCCTTGACTGTACCAGCTGTGCGGGCCACCTTTTCGTTCCCACTATCAGCGATTTGGGGCATAATCTGCTCGGCAAGCACGTCGCACAGCCGCGCAGGCTCCACCTCCCACGCATCTTGCTGTGCCCCCGTTGCCGCCTCGGCCTCCTCTGCCATGTCTGCCTCAACCTCTAATCTTCCTGAAGCACACTGTTGTCCGCATTGGCATCATTGTCTGCTTGCGCCCTTGCCGCCAGGTCCAAAGGTTCTACTGCCGCCACCTCTTTCATAACCTCCCCAGATATCCACCGCATCAAGTACAGCAAGAAAACTGCGATGCGTCCGTCGTGGCACGCAAAGCCCCACATCGACACCGCAACGTCCTCCGCTACCAACGCCCCATTTGGCTCAAACAGCAGTGGGGGCTGGTGGCGATGGATGCAGGAGCAGATAGCAATAAAGTTTGGAAATGAGTTACAGTATCTAGAAGGCGCCTACTTGTTCATAGTATGTTTCTAAAATTATTTCTCGTTATAAATTATGAGAATGAGGGAGGAAAGTACTAAATTATATTATGGTGTTGGGGAGATAGAAATTGATATATATATCCCAAACACATGTTAAGCTTCCTTACATACCAACTACAAAGCAATTGCTGCATCAGTTGCTAGTTGTTTCATTGCAATGGAAACAGGAGTTATGTGGATCTAATAAGGATCATTTAGATACTCAGGGGAGCTATAGGCACCATGAGGTTGAATGGCACATGAGACAGAATGATAATTCTTGCTGAAGTGGTTTCAATAGTAACAATAGTTACATGGGAAATAAATGAAACATGCTGTACACATGGAAGAGCCATAAATGTAGGACAACTCAAATGCAATCATTAAAATATTGTATAAAGAAAACATATGTCCAATAGTACTATGAAGATCATCTAAAATTCAATGATTGAATACCATTCATAAGTAAGGCTCTGTTTTCCCCCATGGCGACATGTCTCCGCCACAAGCGCTGTGGGCACCACAGCAACATTGATTTCAGGCAGGAGTGCCATAGCGACAAGCACATTCCCAGTTGTTGCGATAGCGCTATAACAAATATCGATTGTCGGCAAAGTGCTATCGCCACATCAATCGACGCCTACACGTGATGTTGAAATGAAATTGGGGCGGTAATCAATGTCGCCAATCTGACACTGGCGAAAATCAATGTCTACAATGCAGCTGTTGTGACACTTGAGAATGCTTGTTGCTGTTGCGACATCATTATTTCAAATGCTGCCTGTAGCAGTAAATTGCTGTCTGGGCAAAGCGCGCCTGTAGCTACACCACCAAGCGTTACAGATGTTCATGCCATGTGTAATCATATTACTAAATACTTGAAGCACTTGTTTAGAATGATCTGGGTTAACAGGCCATACTGGTTGATAATAATAGTTGTAGTATTGTTGGGCTTGCGATATATACATTTGCTTGCCCTTGTTGGCTTGTCTAGCTAGCAGGATCAAAATGATCACATGATGGCAACCAACAACTTGCAGGGATTATTGACAATGTAGATTTCCCACATTTAATATTAATCAATATCTCGTTTTAAGAATTTGAATTATTGAGAACTACATGAAAATATTCCACTCAAGTTCAGCAATGAAAATCGTTCTTATTGTATCACTATGGGAATTTCCAAATTGTATTTCACTACGTTTCACACTTTCCCAGCTTACTATTTTTGACATTATTGCCAACCATGCAAATGTTGAGGATTGTATGTACCAATTGTTTGTCAAGTTTTTGGAGATTGCTAAAAGGGTATTGAAACAAGTTACATAGGTTATCCCACTTTCCCAGTCCACACATATAGCTGATACCTAGCATGTTATCAAAGTTAAAACGTGGTGGACATTAGGTGCTTACAATAGTGGAGTGGTTATGTTGGACTCGCCCTGCAAGTCTAATAAAATCGGTTTGGAGATGGAAAATAATCTCCACTTTTCCCTTATATCAATTCGATGAAAGTGAAAACAAATATTATCTCAGCTAGAAGAATATTATTGACACAAGCAATCAGACACAGATCATTAGGATAATCATGACATATTGTATTCAGGTACATGCTTACCTTCCTAGTACATGATATCAAGTATTCATCAACCAATTCATAAATATATGATTAAATCAACTGGTTAATTCAAAACGATCATCTAACAAATCATGTGAGATGTTCACCGGAGAATAGTCAAATATTGGATTGTCAGTCAAATTGTTGTAAAGTTGGGGGACAGTAATAAGATGACTAATACTTATATCACCAGGATATAAGTATTAGTAGCTGTCTAATGATCTGTAGATATATCTTATTCTGGAAATAACTTCAAGTCTCCAAAGGAACAGAAGTAATAACAAGAATAATATAGGTAGTACTGTGAGTATGGCTACTGGGAATGGTTGGGTTGATGATGTATCAATTGTATCTGTTGAATAGGTGCAATTGTAATACATGTAGTTGACTTCACTTATGATTTAATAGTGGAGAAGTGTATTAACCATTGTACACTCTTAGTATTGTTGGTAACTCTGAAGTTGCTTGTCCCTTCTCTCTGGAGGGGGGAATGGGCTTCTTTCATAGAAAATTCCATGTCCTAATTAGGCTTAGTGCCTGTCCTATATAATCTATACTAATGTTGATTTGAAATCAAGAAGTTGATTTCAAATCAGAAAGTTTGATTTCAAATCATTTGTCATGCTTGAAATCAAGAAGTTGATTTCAAATCATGATGTCATGGTTGTGACTGCTAAATGATGTCATATTAGGTTTACTTGATGTATACCCTAATACTTGTTTCTTTGATTAATATCCTATTGATATTAATCCTATTGTTAATTGTATAATACTATTGTTCTAGCTGAAATGTATCTAAGTACCTATTTCCTTGTATGGATAGAAGTTATATGTGAATATAATTTCCTATCCTTACAATTGTGCATTCCCGACTTTATTGATGGTATTCAAGGAACCTGGAAATCAAGAACTCTACTGTAGCTCAATAGTGGGTCATACGCTGTATTTTAATCACCTGACAATTGATGTCTGAATGATATCTGTTTCAAAATGGATTAGGCAACAAGAACACCTCATTCATAATGAATCATTCAATTTCCAAAAGACATACTCACCTTACAACCTTCACAACTGCTCATATCATTCCTTTGTGTGTGGTTAATTAAAGTTGTACTATATATAATATGTATGTACTGAATATATAATGGCCACTGCGTATGAATTGGAGGTAGAGCAATATGGATTCAAAACACATATAACATATATAAAGTCTCAGTGGCAATCATATGATCTTTTGATGTACCTCATTGTGGGAATGACATCAAGTCTCCAAAGATCACAATGCAAAAACTGATTACTATATATATTCCTTGTACTTGGCCATCGGCAATGCCCTGGTTGATGATGAATGAATTGGATCCGTGTTGGTAATGCAATTGATCTCCATGCATCTTCACCTTCACTGATGTTTTTAATAATGGCATTTATTACATTCATTCCAAAAACTATGACAAGTTACATAATGTTAGTTGCTTCCTTCCAAATATCTGTAATATGGGGCAGGGTTCTCATATGGAAAATCGGATGGATAATTTAAGGCTAGCATCTTTCATTCATACATCATGCTTATGTTGATTGAACATCATGATGTTGCATCTTATTTATTAAGCAACGTTGTAAATCAAATAGTTTATTAGAAATTAAGTTTTCACAAGAATTGTGAATAGTAGGTGATGTTAAATACCAAGTACCTTGATAAGTATTCAATCATTATCATTAATTGACATTATTTTGCTACTAACCTTTTTGTTATACAAACTACAATAGAACTGACTTAAAGTGTCTATGGGTCAATTTTAATATGTGGATCGAATTTAAGTATCAGTTCAATAGCCCAAACTTGGACTTTTATTTGCATTAATCTGCTGAGCATCATAGTCATATTATCATTGATCCTAAACTTCATATTTTCTCTCCCTCAATTACCATTCAGTTGTCATACTTTTTAATGACTGACCCAGTTCCATAAATCCATACAAGATTGTTATCACACAATTCATTACCCCATGAAGTGAATGTTATCAACGCCAATCTAATATTTTGTTCATACATCTTTCAATATGGGTGTATAGTAATCAATACATTTCATTTCTAAATCAGATTGCCTTCAATTTAGCTCTCTCATGTTCAAGTTCCACTTTGCATGCATCAAATATATAAGCAATGTACAGAAGAGTTTGTAAAGCACTGCCAACATGGCTGCCAAGCTTTTGACCAACAGAGCTGACATCTAAAGGTTGAAAGGATATCTGTGACCATTGTGGAGGTCCTGTGAAAGTTTCAGTTGCCTTATAAGTTTGAATTGTATATGGTAGGTGCTGGACTTCTGTTACAAGTTGGGGGGTACCGGGGGAATCACAGGAGGGCCTATTAGGACCAATGTAAACAGATATTCACCAATGTATCCAGGATATTGTTTCTGGTGCTGTCTAATCCCTTAGACTTATATAATCCGCCGTTTCAAAGTGCCTAAGGCATAGCTCTTTTAAGGGTAGTTGATGGGTTGAGTATGAGTCCAAAATGGCTAATAGATATGGTAGTAGATGACAAGATGATGAGTAGAGATGATACTTAAATGATATTTACTGATGAAGATAAGAAGCATGATGCTCCAAAGACACTTGTGACAGGAATTGAATCATGCTGGACTTTTGATTATGAAACAGGATAATAACAGGGAACAAAGAATGTCACAAATCAAAAAGCATAATGGAGGTCATAACAGAAAGATACAAACACTTATAGAACATTCAAGAGCATAGAAAAAATGGCAACTAGTAATACAACATCGACCACCACCGACAACAACATGCAGGACGAAATTTTTGAAAAATTGACAACCCTACTCAACCACCAGAAGACTTCTGATGTCGGTTTTTGAACCGATCCATTCCTCTTCCTCCCACAAGCAAGATTATCCTACTTTCAATTGGGGGACAAGCCACCCTCGGATTTCCCCCTTGGGGTCATTTCACAACTACTATTCCCAAAAATCAGCCCAGATTACCCACATTGCAACCGTCTAGATGACGCACACTCGCCGAGACGCACAAACCCGCGCTAGCACAATCGAGGCATTGCTTAAGAAAAAGATTCATCATCGGACGTCAGGGTTAATTTTCGCAATAGCAGTCAATTGGAGCGCAACACTCTCCCACATCACGATGTCAGCCATGATTCACCCCACAAGAGCGGCTGTTGGAGCAGTCCTAGACTATGACAGCACGTTCATGATCATTGGCATGAAGCATCAAGAATAATTAATTACAAATAGTGAGAAGAAGCTATGAAAGATGATCGAGGCAGATCAGGGAGAGATGGAAGATACCGAATGGCAAAACATCATGGAGTGAGCACACCAAAGAACTTTGAAGGCATGGAAGATTGACTCAATGCGGACGAGCTATTCGTTGAAAATGATACTTCACTCCTATACGAACATGTCAATACAGTAAATTAGGAAGGGTCAGCATGGCAACACAGGACACTTTCCAGCCTGGAAAAGAATGCTCACCTGCTGCAACCAGGAAAAGGGAATGGGGAAGTCAGAACAGGAATGGATCCCAATATCAGGGACCTGATTCATGAGAAAAAATCAGCCGATGGCCAGTACAAACTCTTTCAGACCCCGAAGTAAGACAGGAAGACAGGCAGAGCAGCAGCGAAGCTGATATACCAACAATCGATGGTGATAAACTGGTAAATTCCAGGTAGCAAGGAAGAGCTGGAGGTAGAGGACCGCCAAATGAGTGGAGCTGAGGATGAAGTTGAGAAAGACGAAGACAAGGCAAACATGGCGGAATGGGTCACACCAGTCCCAGCCATCAGGCCAATCACTCAACACCTGAACGAGAGCAATCATGTGCCAGAAGCATTCTCAAGAGAATGGAGACATTAGGTGACCAGGTGTTAGAAAACATGAGAAAGATGCTAGAAACGGACATTCAGAAAGAAGCAGAAGAGAGGGCAGAGGAGAAAGCAGACACGCCAATGTAGACAATTGACAAAGAGGAAAGTGGGCCTCTGTGGACTCCGAGCCATGGAGAAATGTGATCAGGTGAGAGCAGAGTTTTAATCTTGGTGAAGGAGTTAAGAAAGGAGGACGAATTTCCGTGTAGAAGAAATACCCAAAGAGCAGAGAAGATGAGGGTGGCGATTCTGAGGAAGGCAATAGCCAAAACCCCAGATAGCGCCATCACCATCATGGGATCCAACTCACTGGAATCCAATGACCCTGCTATGGCCGGCTGGACGAGGTTGGATGACTGGTTCCGTAACGCAGCAATGGAAGTTGAGCTGACGGAAGTCAGGTGAATGAGGCAATGGGCGGAAGAGTGGCCCGCACTCAAGGCCTACAATGAAGAGCAGACGATAGATGCCATGAAGACAAATGTGGACGTATTGCTGGCCACACAATAACTTGGGCACCAGAAAGCGCTGAGATACCTGGTAGGGATTAAGAGGAAAGTTGCAGCAAAACACGCGGATTAGGAAGGAAAGAACAAGAAGCTCCAGGAACAGCAGCAGTGTATGAGACTGGATACTGCAGCACACAAGCACAAGGAGGCGGAAGCAAAGGCATCGGAAGACGGCCAAGAAGCAGAACGGAAGTAAGCAAAGGACGTAGAGCCGAGAACGGTTAGGGAACACGAACCCTTAGAAGCATCCCAGGCAGCAGCCTCACCGGAGGAGGCAGCTAAGGTTGGAGTGGAACTTGTCAGGGCCGTTGAAGAAATCAAGAAGGCAGCAGTACCAGAGGTCAATACAGAAGGACAACGGTCAAAGCTAGTAGGGAGTAAGAAAACTGGGAAGTGCAGGCTCATCTCAAGACATGCAACTCGAGCAGGCACCAGCTGCAAGGACTGGAGAACAAGGTCAGTGGAGGGAGTTGCCATCATCAACAACGGCCTGGCAGACGAGGCCCAAACAGAAGGAGGAGAACTGTTCAGAGACGCCAGCATGAAGATCAACGAGGCGGATGAACAAGAGATCTTCTGGGAAATTACGGAGGCAAGGGATGACTTGGAAAGGACCGATGTGTAAAGGCTGTTGGAGGAACAAGCGATTGCACTATTCAATGAAGACTCGACCAGGACATGGAGGCAGCTGAGCACCACGGTTGCAGTTATAGTATATGCAGTCCCCCTCTCTCTGTCGCTGAACAAGGCCAACGATCTTTAGTTGGCAATGGTGGAGGCGAACCCGACACTTAGGTTCACGAGCACATTCCCAGTGAGTATTGCCTCAGTACCTGGGGGTCAGAAGTCAACATCAGTGAAAGTGGAGATGGCTACAGGAGACACAGCCGCCAATGCAATTGTAAAAGGCATGACGATAGAAGGAGCGGTTCGGAAAGTAGCCCTTTGCAATGAGGAGCAGAAAATGGGCATGGTGCCAGCCAAGGCATCGTATGCCTCAGCTGCTGCTTCAGCACCAAAGGATTCAGCATGCCCACCAAGAAGCCCAGCGGGCCCCAGAGGTTGCCTGAGCAATGATAGAGGACGGTTCCCTGCAGCATCACTGATAAGCCCAAGTTTCACCATTGCAGGCACATACGGGCTGACAGGACTGAGGGCCAGAACAGAAGAAGCGCAGTGTTACAGGTATCAAGACAAGGGTCACATGGCGTTTACCTGCAACGAGCCCTTCAAACACAGAGTGACGACATCAAATCGGTTGTTCTTACAGACACCAATTGCCAAGCGTTGAAAGGGACCAGGTCACTGGGTAAAGGGGTTAAATGCAATAGTTGCGAAGGATGGGGACACAGGGCAGTCTAGTACAACACCAGCCCAAGAACAGGTGCAATCCAGACACACGCTAAGTGGTCGGAAAAGAAAGTCCAGGAAATCATGATGAATGAGAGAAGGGCCCGAGAGGCGAAGAAGACCTGTCAATGAAGAAAGAAATCCACATTATGTATCATGATGTTGGTAGGATGGGACGCCACATCAGATACACTGAACAGGTGGGCAGAGTTGAGAACAAGCGTGATTTTGATCGGAGAAGCAATAGGGAAGAGGATCAGAAACTGCAGATGGGTTACAAGGCTAGATGGACGGTTTAAACGTCTGTCAATTGGAGGAGAGAAGAAAATCATCGCCATGCATGTGAATAACAACACGACATAAACGATTACCATGCTAAGAAAAACAAACACATTCATAACGGCATCGGTGTGCATGAAGACGATGACAGGAGTTCACGCTCCCTGTTTGTTTAACAAACATAACATGTCAGAGTGCCTTAAGCAATTTGGGAAGGACACGTGGGTGAAGGAAAGAGCGTGATTAGAGGACTGGAACGCCCACAATCCACCATGGATCAATGAGCTTTCAATGAGCACATCCAAGGGAGAATCCCTAATGGAGCACATGCTCAACCAGGGGTTTTAGCATCAGGGAAAGAAAGAACAGGCAACATGGGAGAAAGAAGTGGACAGGGTGATTAAAAGCTTGGTATTGGATTTGGTATGGACAAGAGGCGAGGGTGGGTGGAAACAGGAAGAGTTGGACCAAAGGCTGTGAGACCACACTCGCATAAGTGGTACCCTGAACATTTCCCCCACCAGCGAGAGACAACTAGAAAGAGAAGGATTTGATTTGAAGAGGGTGGAGAACAAGGTAGAAGAAATGATCGATGAGGAAATAACGGGAGCGGGGCTAACAGACCAGCAATGGATCGACTGGTATGAGGGACTGGCGGGAACTATTGCCCACAATGAACCATAAGCATTCTGGAGGAAGGACCTTAACACACGAACGGTCAGAGGCAGAGCAAAGACGTAGTGGACAGAGGAGATCCAACAGCTCTCCGAGGAAGCAAGAACAGCAAGGAAGGGGGGTGTGGGAGAAGGAGCCAGAACAAACGACATTCAGAATTTCAAATCATGGAAGAATAGGGTCAGAAAACTCAAGTCAACTATTTGAAAGAAGAAAAAGCGGACGTGGGTCAAGTTTTTGGAAGAAAATGGGGAAAAACATCCATGGGACATAGTCAGAATGGTAAACGACCCTTGGAAGATCAAGGAAACAATGCAGACACTCAAAGGAGATGAGGGGGAAGCGTTGGATACAGACTAGGAATGGCTGAAAAGAATATCAAAAGGGAATGTGGGATGGGAGGAGGAGAGGAAAACGGAGCAAAGGACAAACGGGAGGATCACACGTCAATCCCTGGAAATCCTAATAGGGAAAGCGTCTAAAGCACTCAGCGGCACCAGTAACACATTTTTACGAGTCCCAGATGGCATCAACTATTAGCTAATCAAGCTTATCAATGATACCATCCTGGGGGCAGAAATGTTCAGGGAAATTGCAACGTCTCTCAAGGAAGGAGAAATACGAGAGGAGTGGCAGAAGTCCAAAGCGGTTGTGATTCCCAAGCCTGGAAATAACCGCGAGGAAGTTAAGGGATCGAGACCGATAAACCTTATGAACTGCGTAGGGAAACTGGCAGAGAAGGTAGTTGCAGACGAGCTACAACTCAGCAACTGGTTCCACAAACACCAGTTCGGGTGGTTGAAGGGCAGGTCAGCCACAGACAAAGTGTTCGGAGCAGTCGTCAAAATCTGAAGGACAGTGGCAGCAGCACGGTCGGCAGGATAGGTACCTCAGAACATGAATGGAGGGCCCGACAATGTGGAAGGGGAGAAGGTCATCAATAGACTAAAACGACAAAAGGGGGAGGAGTGGGAGAAGTGGTTGAGGGTCTTCTTCAAGAGCAGGTCCGTTCAGTTGGAATGGCACATGCTAGTGCGGGTGAATTGAGGAACAACATCAGAGTTCCCCAAGGCTCAACTCTGTCACCAGTCATATTCTGTCTGTATATGGCACCTATCCTAGAAGAAATGAAGGATACGTTACGAACAGCACTCCCGATTTTTGATATTGAGATTCCGAGCTATATGGAAGACATCACGGTGGTTACCACACACATAGAGCACAAGAACATCTTGAGAATCAGCAAGAGAATGGCAGCGGTGATGGAGGAAGTGGCAGAAAGACATGGCCTCCCACTGGAAATGGCAAAAAAGGAAACAATAGTATTCGGGAAATGGAAGCAGAACAGGTAGGAGGTGCACAGGGTCCAATGGTTAGGTATAATATACGACTCGACACTAATGTTCGATCATCATTGGAAATGCAGAGTCGCAAAAGCCAAAGCACTGTGAGGGCAACTGTCAGGACATGGAAACACGTAATGGGGAATCTCCCCATCAAGCTGGAGACAGATGTACACAGGAAAGATAAGAACGGTGGCAATGTGGGGATCGGAGATGGGATGGAGGGGACAGAAGTACTAGAGAAAGGAAATTCATAGGCTCCAATACCAGGCTCTCATGAAATGCAAAGGAGTAGTGCACGGGACCAGCAAAGAGAAAGTAAATGCGCTAGCAGCAGTTGAGTCTGTGGAGCTGATTCTCGAAAGCGCACAGGCAAGATTAATGGCTTGATCATTAAGAATGCCAAACTTGGTAAGAGACTGATGGACAAGAGGAGTGAAGAAAAACAAGCCGGAAAGGGATAAAGTAATGGTAGTAGGTGAAAGGGACTGGAGAGACGATGACATAAAGTGGAAGGCTGAACTCAATGACAGCTTCACATCACTCTCAAGCGCCATCGCAAGAAGAGTTCAAGTTACGGAATCCGAATCCTACTCCTGGGGGGGCAAATGCTCAAGCTATGACGCAGACACTGTGGATCTCAAATGCACAAGCACATCACCTCTTAACTTATGGGCATTGGCAATCAATTAGTTGAAGGACAAGAGGGTGGTGGTATATACTGACGGTACAATAGTCGAAACAAGAGAGGTGGTAGGAGGATGGTGTACAAAGGAAGCACCGAAAGGGGAGGGGACAGCAGGCACCTGGGGGGAAAAAAAAGCAACAGTATAGGACGTGGAGATAGAGGGCATCAAGGGGGCCCTGGAGAATATACCAATGACATCACGAATCCTGAATCTGGCTGACTCCAGGGCAGCAATAGCAGCGGAAAAGAAGGCCGGAAAACATAGAAGAGATGGAACAGGAGCCCTCAGATCGGTGACTAACAACTTTGCCAGAAGAGAAATAGCACCTCAAAACAGGGGCAGTAGCACTTGGGTGGGTCAAATCTCAAATCGGTATTGCAGAGAATGAGTCTGCCGACAAAGAGTCTAAGCAGGCATCGAAAACACCAGAAGCCCAGTTACAGATCACGGAAGAATGGATAAAGCAGTGGGTGAAAGAGTGCAGGAGCGCTGAAAGGCAAGGGGTGGGCGATGGAGACTGTAGAAAAGTGATGGAAGCAAGTCATCATGCAGCCACCAATTACTCCCAACTGAGGACCAACAAAGGAGGGACCAGAAGCTGGTTGCACGGAATCGACAAGTGAGACTACTGCCAGTGCCGCTTTTGCCATCAGGCATCGGAGACAGGGAAACACTTGGTTTTCCAATGCACGGTGGTATGAAGGCCAGTCAGGCCAGGATGGAAGGCAGGAGTGCAAGATAGGCCCTGTAAGTTCTGGAAGGACTGGGCGGACATTGATGACAGAGTTTGGATAACAAAAATCCAGGGAGATGAAGGAGGTCCACCAGAAATAGTGGATCTCGTACAAAACTTCCATACAGACATCTGCACCCTCTCAGTGCAGCAGATGGAAGAAGCGGAGTGGTATAGGATACCGGATGAAGACGAGAAGGAAGAATAAGGAACAGATGGAACAGGCGGTTAGGATTGCAGATAGTTTGTAATTATTTCGGTTAGAAGCCTTCTTCCTGGGCAATTCAGGTCCTCCGGAACATAGGGCTAAACATAAGCTTTCACACATGCATCTGAATAATGATTTGAAAAACAACTAAAAATAAAAAAAATAGTAATAGAACACAATTAGTGAAATCAGGGAAATCATAGGATTAGCTGGAAGGGACACATATATGATAAGGAAAACTGGGTTTTCTGCAAAAGCGACAACTCTCTCCGAATGGCGCTGCGGGCCCTGCAGGGACATTGAAATGTACTGTGGCACCACAAGTAGATTAATATTTTAAAGTTGTGCTACAGTAAAACGTATTTTCCTGCTTGTTGCTACAGTGCCATTGCAAACTTGATTGACGCCAACTCTTCCTGTCTTGTTCGTGCTGAGGCAACATCGATGATTCACATGTTGCCGTTTGAGGCAGATGGTCTATTTGAAGCAGCCGCCCATAGCAACAGCTCCAATCGATGCACATGAAGATGCTTAATTATTTGGAAGTGATACCTAATAAGGAAATAGTAGTGGAAAGGAAATGCAATGGAAGACTTTGTTGAAGGTACTGGGATTTCAATTTGTGAATAATGTAGTTATGCATTTGGCCATGTTGATCCCGGATCTATGAGATGATCTCAATATCAGGATCGATTATAATGTAGCTGGTCGTATGAATGCCATGACCGACATTTATGATGCTCAGTTACCGTATTATGATGAATTGTTACCTTCTTCAATTCAATACACTCATCAGTCGTTTTATCATTATAAGTTGATGTATCATCTTCAAGGACCAAGTTCCAGTCTCCAATGATATGAAACAATATCTAAAATACGAAAGGTACTACTTTGGGAATGGCTTTGAGGAATGGTCCGTTTAATCAGGTATCATAAATGCTTGAAAAATATGAAGAATATTAGTATTGGAAGTTCAGGCTTCACTCGTCAGCCACAAACGGATGTGTCCCAATGGGCATAATGCGGAACCAATGAGATCCACTCCCACTGTAAGGATAGGAAATTATATTCACATATAACTTCTATCCATACAAGGAAATAGGTACCTAGATACATTTCAGCTAGAACAATAGTATTATATAATTAACAATAAGATTAAATATCAATAGGATATTAATCAAAGAAACAAGTATTAGGGTATACATCAGGTAAACCTAATATGACATCATTTAGCAGTCACAATCATGACATCATGATTTGAAATCAACTTCTTGATTTCAAAGCATGACAAATGATTTGAAATCAACTTCTTGATTTCAAAGCATGACAAATGATTTGAAATCAACATTAGTATAGATTATATAGGACAGGCACTAAACCTAATTAGGACATGGGATTTTCTATAAAAGAAGCCCATTCCCCCCTCCAGAGAGAAGGGATAAGCAACTTCAGAGTTACCAACAAATACTAAGAGTTTACAATGGTTAATACACTTCTCCACTATTAAATCATAAGTGAAGTCAACTACATGTAGTACAATTGCACCTATTCAGCAGATACAATTGATGCATCATCAACCCAACCATTCCCAGTAGCTATACTCATAGTACTACCTATCTTATTCTTGTTATTACTTCTCTTTCTTTGGAGACTTGAAGTTATTTCCAGAATAAGATATATCTACAGATCATAAGACAGTCACTAATACTTATATCCTGGTGATATAAATATTAGTCATCTTATTACTGTACCCCAACTTTACAGATATACACAAGACCACAACTTGCAAATACATAGTCAAACTCTCAAATCTTGCGCACACGAGCTTCTTGAGATCCCCCGCATTGAACACAAAATTATCAGAATGACAACGGTTCCAGTACATGACAAGCACCTGTAAACTGATCCTGATTACCCGTCTCCGGGGAAGAAAACATATGTCCAATTGAAGCGTGGGGTACATATGGCCTGTATATCAACTATTCATCATTTGGCGGAAATTCATCACATGAACGACCTTCATACTTTACTGACCGAGCGATTCAACACCTACCCACATGCAAACCGTCATATTTCCAACACAACTGTTGAATGCTTCACAATTCTGGTCAATCCAGTTCTAAGTCTTCAATGGGATGAGGTCAACTCCCACGTTGCCATATGCACAAGGCCCTTCCTCTTCCGTGAAAATCCCAGCCTGCGGATTGGGTCTGGGTACACTGACAGGAAGGGTCCGATGAGCTACGTGGACACTCAACTGCAGACTTCCGGGTAGGCTCAATGCATTATTCAAGCTACATACGAATACACAAGCAACACACCTACTCGCGCATATAATGCTTTTGGAGGCTGTGGTGTGGTGTTCCAACAGGTCCGGAAGGGATGTTTCACATTGGATTGCCGACGAACGCCATTGGCAGCTTGGTCAATATCAAAATGGTCATGGGGATAGCACACTTGATACTGCTTGAGCCTGGGGAGCTATGGTTGTTGAACAACCGCATTGATTTCGACACATCACACGAAATACAAAATGATTTCCGTTGAGTCGTGTATTTGAGATCTAGCTTGTTGAAATCAATAAATTTTTCCTACTGCGTCCCCAATGCATTGAATTCAAGACAGTCAACAGGCTTAGCATAACGCGGTACATGAAGAAGAACCACATGTTGCCCACACTGGAAACCGTTGTTATTACGACTGGTGAGTGGTTGTTTGAACATCAAAAGCTTTTAATTGTGATTGGCGCTTGATGATGTGAATAATTGGAAGTTCATTTGGCATTGTAGATTACATCCAGGAAAAGATTGGGTGCGAAACGTACTGAATAGAACGGTTTCCATCATAGCGGTATCTGTCTCACAAGTGCTTTTGCAACAATCCAGCGGTTACAACTATGCACGCCTTGACAACACTAAGCACGGACGTAGCAAGGCCACTATTTTCTTTGTGATGTACTCCCACCAGCAAGTTTTTATATGAGCACTATGGTTCAAGAGATTTTGAAACAGCAGACAACACAAGCGCAACTGACTAGATAGCACCAGAAACGATATACTAGCTACAGTGGTTAATCTCTCTTCACTTTGGGCATTCTAGGCCATCCAGTAATCTCCCCAGTATCATCATAATAGCACCAGAACTCCGAGCACTTAAAACAAACAACCCAGACCTTCAGGGCGATTCTCAAGCAGTCATAGGACTTTCAGAATAGTCATAAAAGTCTCCTCTACCTCTTGGGTTTCAGGTCACTTTGTCACAGGCTTGGCAGCTAAATTGTTAGCACATTACAACAACTGCATTATCTGTGGCCAGATGTATTTTTCCCTTTCAAACTACTACAAGACCCAATGTTCCGGTGATGACTCTTGACAGGGTATGTGTTATTGCAGCAACTTCACTATTTCCATTGGCCTCGAATGGATACAATATTTGTTTTGTGTTTTAATGCCTTTAGCTTGATGTTTGGTTGTTGCTGTGGTACATCAGCATTGATGTGACGGGTTGCGACAGTATCATTGAAGTATGACGGACTTTCATTGGCAGCTGGAAGTATAAACCTCCGTTACATGCCTAACAGCCCCTTAACCATACAATCAAAATAATATTCCTGATGAAACTCCTATTCTATTTGTTTGATTACAGATTCCCTGGTTGGGGAAATACTTCATTCGGATGAATGCCAAGTCAATGAATCATGGGATAATATTATATTGACACTCCTAGAAATAACAACAATTGCCAAACAATTATTCAACATTGATCGATTCAACCAAGTATTGTGTACGGATAGAAAATTATTTTCACACATAACTTCTACCCATACATGGAAATCGGTACTTGGATACATCTCAGCTACAAGAATAGTATTATACAAATTAACTATAGAATTAAATGGCAATAGGATATTAATAAAAAAAACAAGTATTAGGGTATACATTTCGTAAACCTAATATGACATGACTTAGCAGTCACAATGATGACATCATGATTTGAAATCAACATCTTGATTTCCGATCAACAATAGCATAGATTATGTAGTATAGGCACTAAGCTTAATTAGGACATTGCATTTTCTTCAAATGAAGCCCATTCCCTCCTCCAGAGAGAGGATGCAAGCAACATCAGAGTTACCATCAATACTAAGAGTTTACAATCGTTAATAAACTTCTCCACTATTAAATCATAAATGCGGTATAATACATTTTTACCAACTGTACCCTAACAACAGCAACATTTGATTCATCATCAACACAACGATTCCCAATAGCCATACTTATAGTACCACCTATATTATTCAAGTTATTACCTCTTTGTCGTTGGAGACTTAAAGTTATTTCCAGAATAAGATATATCTACAGATCATAAGACATCTTCCGATACTTTTATTGGGGTGATAAAAGGATTTGTCATCCTATTACTGTACCCCAACTATACACATGCTGAGCCATAAGTCTTACCTGATAATTTTTCCAAATGCAATAGCTATTATGTATATGTGAGAAAAACCTATTCTTCATCTTCCTATTGTGATATATTGCATGCCACATATATAACCCCATGATTCAGGTATGACATTAAAATCAAAGGATCTATGTTATGCTGGTGAAACATATTGTAAATTTGGAATATTGTGATAAGATGACTAAGTGCTATACAATTATGATTTATGCATTGGTGGTTGATTCATACAATGTAGATATAACGTATTCTGTAATTAACTTTCATTCTCCAATGGCACAGAAGTGGCAGGGGGAAAATAATCAAAAGTATTCGAGCATGGGTAATGTGCAAGACTTAGTTGATTATATATCACCTGTGATTATTGTGTGGTGTAATGATGAATATGAATTTCGGGTTGAAGAGTAATTTTCTTGGAAACGGCCTGTCTGAACTAATGTGAAGTCATAATATTAAGTATGTCTATTAAGTCGGTATTTTACCCCTGATTGCAGTGAAGAATTTGTTTCTTGATTGAATGATTCATGTCCAAATTAGGTCTGATGCAAGTCATATAACACTTATACTAATGTTGTTTCCAAATCCATAACTTGTGTGAAATCATTTGTCATGAGTACATGAGTTTCCTTCAGTATCATATTGTTTCCATTCAACTCATTACTCCTATAACATTTTTAGTGTCATGATATTGACCTTACATCTCTGTCAAAAAATATTCCAATAAAATTTTCTCATTGTAATAAATGATACCATATTCACAACTTACATGCAACAATATATCACTAGTTTAAGTCGCAATGAAAGATATTTGTTATTACCATTGTCTCTTGTCCTGCAATGAAATACATTTTATGATTTAATGATTGTGTAATGACCAAGACCAAATAGCAAGCATCAATATTGGGGAGTAGAAGGCTTGTCAATGATGGATATGGATATCAGGGTGGACAAAGGAGGCGAACTGGGACAATATTATTTTGATGGCGAATTCGTTGGTTGATCAAGCATTTAACAGGTTTCAGTAACAAACTCTCTATCAGTGATGATCACCTTGCGGCTCATGGTTGATGTATTGTGGATATAACATAGTAGGGGCATATTCAACAGATTCTCTCCAAGTTGTACAGGGAAAAGTATGGAGTATGTACGCAATACAATTTGTAGGATTTTGGTATAAGAAAGACATACCTGTCGAATGATGATGGAATTTGAAGGAATTAAGGTGAGATGTAGAAAGGGATTTGTATGTAGCAGTTCTGCTTGGGCATAACAATTTAAAAGGCAACAAAATGTCTGGGCTGCAACGGCATGATGTTTTGTCAGTGGCTGAGCCAGTTACATTAGTCCAAGGGGATTTGGAATCGTCTGCATTATTGATATATATTGAATTTGATGAAAATTGAAGTCTATACATTTGAAACATTTGTGATTGAAGTTTATGATTATAGAATAATCCTAAACTTGGAATAGGGTTCAGAAGTAGGACTTCGAATAGTGACTGGAATGCGGGTTGTCAACTTGTCAGATTTAGCAGAAACAGGCTAGAAATTGGCTGCTTACAAGGATAGGTAAAGTTGTGATAGTTCTGAACAAACCTCATCACGGGTCAGGATACAATTGCCATGAACCACCATGGTTGGTAGTGAGGCAGGAGCGGGCGTTGGCTGGTTCTTTCTTCATTTACTGTAAGCCTGTGTAAGGATAGGAAATTATATTCACATATAACTTCTATCCATACAAGGAAATAGGTACTTAGATACATTTCAGCTAGAACAATAGTATTATATAATTAACAATAGGATTAATATCAATAGGATATTAATTAAAGAAACAAGTATTAGGGTATACATCAAGTAAACCTAATATGACATCATTTAGCAGTCACAATTATGACATCATGATTTGAAATCAACTTCTTGATTTCAAAGCATGACAAATGATTTGAAATCAAACTTTCTGATTTGAAATCAACTTCTTGATTTCAAATCACCATTAGTATGGATTATATAGGACAGGCACTAGGCCTAATTAGGGCATAGGATTTTCTATAAAAGATGCCCATTCCCCCCTTCAGAGAGAAGGGACAAGCAACTTGAGAGTTATCAACAATACTAAGAGTTTACAATGGTTAATACACTTCTCCACTATTAAATCATAAGTGAAGTCAACTACATGTATTACAATTGCACCTACTCAGCAGACACAATTGATACATCATCAAACCAACCATTCCCAGTTGTCATACTCATAGTACTACCTATATTATTCTTGTTATTACTTCTGTTCCTTTGGAGACTTGAAGTTATTTCCAGAATAAGATATATCTACAGATCATAAGACAGCTACTAATACTTATATCCTGGTGATATAAGTATTAGTCATCTCATTACTGTACCCCAACTTTACAGCCTGTAATGTTGATTCATCGCAGATTGCCATACTCGGCTCAAGATGAAATGGATTATTAATGACATTCCCTGTAACTTAATTATCCTCAATTGGGTCGTCACCTCACAATATTGGTTACCTGACATATTTCCCTGCCTGTTAGTGTTGTTCATACCTGTTTTATCAATGTCTATTGCATGATAATTCTTCAGTAATCCTGTTGCCTTACCTGCTTTGAAAACGTTATTATACCCCTGTCGAGGCTCATTTCATGCCCTGTGACTTCTGTCATCATTACACATTCAAGACATCATCATTCACCTCTCATTATAATTCTATTATCATGATGAGTATTAAATCATTGATTTCCTGTCACAAGAATATTTGAAGCATCATGCTTCCAGTTTTCATCATCAGGTATCAATTCTGCAACGCTTCTACCCTAATTCCTGCCAATTGATATTATGTTAATAGCAATTTTGGCCTCTTACACCTACCTGCAAGTCTATATAACAAGGCTGTGGCCAAAAAACTTTGAAACGACACAAAACACGATCTGAACAGAATGAATAGCAAAAGATATAATACCATATTGGCATTTGTTTATCTCTGTTAGTAGTTGCCAAATAGTTTCTCCAATACTTCCTACAGTGCTTGCAAACTATGATCCGAACGCCTAGCATGTAACCCCTGCAACTCAGACCTCAACAGCAATACTAAAGCCACCAGAACTGCAAAATCGTTATAGAACTCCATCTATATCCTTCATATCAGTCCTGTTCCTTCCAGGCTCGGCACTTGAGTCGGCAGTTAATTCTCAGAGCTATATTGGCAATTGATTGCAAGAGTTGATCTGGAAACGACAAAACAGATATTATTGCCACTGAAGATGAACCTTCAATGTCTTTTGCAAGAATATATAGTCCACATTTCATATTCTAGCCATTAAAGGAATATGGTGCCATGAAACATTTCTCTTGGAGGAATATTAATAGGTATAACAGTAGGATGAATATTAGTGATAGATGTTTCATGGCCAATATATGTGTGTGTATCCAGAATTCTCATGAATGACATTCTGAGAGTAATTGATATAACAACATTATCATACATAATCAACAATATGAAATTATTTTGCTTAGGCACCGATGCTAATTGACATTAAGCATTTTCTCTGATATAGGCCCATCTATTCTCCCAGATATTAGGAGTCACACAACTGAGCAAATAGCAATCATACTAAGACTTTACAAACATGTATGACTATCGATACAAATGAATTGTATTTCTAGTGAAAACATCCATGTATGACAGATCCACTGATACATCATCAAGCGATTTAATGTTTTAGGGACATGAGTGCCAAACCTCTGACAAAGAGGCAGGAGACCTGTAAACATCTCGAGACTGTTGTAACTATTTGTAAAGTTCTGTACAAGGCACTAGGTTGTTCCTTTGCTATGAACTTGATGTTGTACATGTGTCACGTAGTCAGGTAAGCTAGTCTCAATCCGCTCTATCGCATGAGGAAAGCAAAATAACTATGACATGGACCGACAACCCATAGAGGTTGTCAGGCAGCCATGTGGGGAGGATAAGTGTTTAATTATTTCCAAGTGGTATCTCTATGTGATGACCAGGTCCCAGTGGCAGGGTCTTGTCGGCGTGTGAAGGTACGTTGCAGTTATAGTAATGGGGACAGTTGGCGTGGGGGAGGAAGGGGTATCGGCAGTTGAGGAGGGCAAGGGTGTCTGTGTTGACCTGGTCACAGGTGGGCACAGGAACAGGTTTGGGGCGGGAGCCTGTGAGATTAACTGAGTGACGGGTGGTCAGAGTAGTAGGCATGGGATGAGGTTAAGGCGGAGTCAAAAGGGGCTGTGAAGGCCACGAAGAGGAGAAGATAAAGTATTTTCGAATCAGGACTTGTTGAGGTACAGGTGTACGAAAGGGACAAGTTGTTGCGTAAGGAGAAGAAAAGAAAAGTCAATACGAAAGGGAGCAAGAGATCTTAATATATAGATCCTTCTCGGGCCATGGAACAGGAAAGAGATAGACAGAATAGCGTAGTTGCGGCTGCATAATAGTTTCGTGACGGCTGCCCAAGGACAAGTGTCCAAGGGGATTGGAAATTAAATGCGTAATAGAAAGAGCTAGTACATGATAGAAAGTAATAGAAACATAACAAAAGGTATTGCACAGTGAAGGTTGGTAATACTAGAACCTTCTGGCGGGTTCTCTGAGGTTCCGAACTAGGAAGTTGACCAGTGACAGGAATGCAGGCTATGGTGATGCAACAATTACCAGGAACAGGCTAGGGCACAGGCTAGGTGGGTAGCGATGTAGAGTAGCACTAATAGTAGGCGTAACTTTTCGCGGGTCAAGATCAGATGGATATGGATACACCGTGGCTGGTAGTAATGCTGGGGTCGATGGTGCCTAGCATTGGGGTAGTCTTGGTTAAGGCTGTAAACTCGGTTCATGACACTCTAGTTCTATTTTCATCAGCTACCCCTGCTTTTCGGCTAGGGCCTCACTGGCGCAGCTTTGGTACTAGGGGTCAAAAGAATTCCCACATTTAAATGTTTCATTTCTTCTCATGTTTCCTATTAGCAACTGGTTGGCAATAAATACCAGAAAGCATACTTAGTGTAAAGTTGGGGTACAGTAATAAGATGACTAATACTTATATCACCAGGATATAAGTATTAGTAGCTGTCTTATGATCTGTAGATATATCTTATTCTGGAAATAACTTCAAGTCTCCAAAGGAAAAGAAGTAATAACAAGAATAATATAGGTAGTACTATAAGTATGGCTACTGGTAATGGTTGGGTTGATGATGTATCAATTGTATCTATTGAATAGGTGCAATTGTAATACATGTAGTTGACTTCACTTATGATTTAATAGTGGAGAAGTGTATTAACCATTGTAAACTCTTAGTATTTGTTGGTAACTCTGAAGTTGCTTATCCCTTCTCTCGGGAGGGGGGAATGGGCTTCTTTTATAGAAAATCCCATGTCCTAATTAGGCTTAGTGCCTGTCCTATATAATCTATACTAATTTTGATTTGAAATCAAGAAGTTGATTTCAAATCAGAAAGTTTGATTTCAAATCATTTGTCATGCTTTGAAATCAAGAAGTTGATTTCAAATCATGATGTCATGATTGTGACTGCTAAATGATGTCATATTAGGTTTACCTGATGTATACCCTAATACTTGATTCAATGATTAATATCCTATTGATATTTAATCGTATTGTTAATTATATAATACTATTGTTCTAGCTAAAATGTATCTACGTACCTATTTCCTTGTATGGATAGAAGTTATATGTGAATATAATTTCCTATCCTTACATTCTCCCCTACTATCTTAATGATAGCTTTAATTATCTATTTCTCCCATTGTCATAATCCTAGCTTTTTCTGCATTATTTCTAAACATAGTCTTTGTTTTGCTAGAATTGCTATTTCCTTTTCTCTTTCACATTGTTCTAGTCTTATTTCTTTTTGCCCAGAATTCCTTTCATACAGAGATGTCTATGTCTTCAGCATAGGTCCATGTATTATCTTTTTCTTCCCATCCTTTCCATTTAATGAGGTATTGAGGCCCAAGAGTCTTAGGTTCAGACCTAAACTCTACTGCTTCCTCTACCTCATATCTGTTGTCTTCCACAGCCGAGGCATTGATGCGTGCTCTGCTGGGGAATTTGGTGTTATTGTGGGGTTTGTATCTCTTAAGGAGATTGGTGTGGAATACTGGGTGAATCTTTTTGAAGTTTGATTCTATATGTAGTTCATAATTCTCAGTCTCAGGTTGGCATTTGAGAATACTAAAGGGACCAATCCATTTGGGTCTGGTCTTACCTTTTTGAGGGAGATCCAGGTTCTTTGTTGATTGAAGTACTAGGTCTCCTGGTTTGTAGGTGTCTGCCTTTCTTCTGAGCTGATTTGCATAATGGGATTGTTGTTTCTTGGCCTTGGTGAGGTTTGCCTTTGTTGTCTCTTTGATGGTTTCCTTAAGTGGTTTGAGATTGAGTGGTAGACCCATCTCATCAATCTTTGGGTGGAAGCCAAATTGGGAGTCTTTTCCAAACATGATCTGGTAGGGGGAGAATCCTCTACTATCATCATATCTCAAGTTCAGTGCTGTCTGAATCTTAGGAAGTTTGCTTACCCAATTTGTGTCTCCATCAATTTCCATAGCAGTGACCATTTCCACAATAATCTTGTTGATTCTTTCTGTTTGTCCATCTGTTTCAGGGTGTGCTGCAGTTGATAACAGTTGGTGGATATTGTGGTCCTTGCACCATTCCTTGAAGTGTTCAGATAGGAATAGAGTATCCCTGTCTAAGACAATTTCTTCTGGGTAACCAAAGACTGGAGCTATAAAATAGTCATAGTACTTTGTTAGCCATTTTGCAGTTATGTTTTCAGGCATTAGTACAGGAATGGTGTATTTGGATAACTTACAAACAATAGGCCAGATCATCTTGAAGGTAGTTGGCTGTATTGTTGTAGTGTAGGAGTTTGGTGGATCAGTTGTGACTGTTGGTAGTGTGAGGAAGTCCATACTGATGCTCTTCCAACATTCTGTAGGTACTGGGAGTGAGTGAAGTTCTCCTTGGGGTTTTTGTGTGGAGAACTTACTTTTTTGGCATGTATTGCATGTCTCACAGTATTCCTTGACCATTTTTGACATTCCTTTCCAGAAGTAGTACTTTTGACAGTACTTAAGGGTTTTGAGGAATCATGCATGAACAAGGGTATTGTGAGCATTTTCAATGATTCTTTCAATGAGGTCATAGTCATCCATTCCTTCTTCTAAGTCATTGATGTTTCTGGGCCATGTAGTGGGTAGAATCACAATGTCATTAGTTAGGGTTTTATCTGGGTTTGGCCAGATGTAGTAGTATCCATTTCTGTATGTGATAGAAGAGAATTTATTTGCAGTATATAGACTAGTAAATCTATTGTCATGCATTAGCTTCTGGTACTCAGCATGATGAAGGGTGTGAGTGGTAGAGGCTTCATCTTCTGCGCATACATCAAGTAATGCAAGAGGCAGATTGGGTCCCATCCCTAGTTCTGCCTTGGCCTTCAAGTAAAAGGTTTCAGTTCCACCTTCTACTTGTTTCCAGCTCTTTTTGTCACTCTCCCAGACAAGACTTTCCCAGCACCAGTATAGCCCATCCTTCCTTGCTTCAAGGGTATAGAGGGCCGGTGTTGAGGCCATGTCAGTTAGGTACCATTCTTGGAATGGTGCATAATCTGGGGAGGTTACAATTTGTATCATGAGCTTGTTGTTTTTCTCTTCTTCCTCATCAGTCCTAGACCTCACAAATTGATGCCCTTCAAAATCACAGTTTGGCACCCAGCAATCCAAGAAGTTGGTGATGTGTTTATGGTGTGGGTGGTCTTGATAGGTTCTCCACCAGTTCCAAGCTGGATTTGGTTGAGGGCATACCACCATGTTTTCAGTGGGGGTAGTGTTTGTGGGTTTCCATCCCCATTTGTCAATCTTTCCATGCTGGTAGCAATCATCTGCATTGCATTGGAATTGGAAAGGCATTTTTTTATGCATGGGGTGGTCTTTGAGGGCTGAAACCTTTTTGAAAGGATTTTCCTGGTTGTCTCCCTGGTATTCCTTTACTGTGATAGTAGGAATGTTGGTGTTCAAGGGAGGAAGCATGTTGAGCTTATTTCTAAGCTGGGAGGAGTAGGTGGTGTTGGTTGGGCTGGTGCCCATTGTTGCTGGTGGTGGTGGTGGCTGCTGGTTGGGCTGCACAGTGGTTGCTTTGCACCCAATTGTAGCATCACCTGGTGCCTTCGAAGCAGGCATCACTTTCTGGGCTGGAGAGTCACAGGGAGGAGTTTGAGTGACATTGCTGTTCCTCAAAGATCTTTCTTGGGCTGCTGAGAGCCCAAAGTATGGAGTGGGGTCAATGTTGCCATTAGACCCAGTGGAGAGGGCAGGAGAGTTGGCTCTCCTGTTGGTGTTTCTGGCCCTAATGTCCCTAACATTTTGCCAGTGTTGGAGGGTGGTGTCCTCCCACTCTCTGTTGAGAGCTTCCTCTCTGTTCCACTCCTGTTCGTTTTGGTTAATTGTGTCTTTGTTTGATGGATGGTTATTATGGTTACTAACCATTTCATCCTCAGAATTGATTTCTCCTTCCTCCAACTCATCCTCTGTGTAAACCTCCTCTTCCTCCACCTCTTCATTGTTCAGGGAGTAAATACTCTCCCTGTCACTTTCCTCATCCTCTTCCATCTCACTCTCCTCTTCCTGGTCCTCCTCTTCCATCCATTGCTCCCATGTCTCAGGACCTTCTGGCCCTGGGAAGGCAATGTTGTTTGGGCACCCAGTTTGGTTCCAAAGAATGGCCTCAGGCCCATTGTTGCTCAAGCAGTGGCAGTTGGTGCCACTGGGTCCTGCCTCTGTTGTTTGGTATTGAGACATCTTTGAAGCTTTTTCATTAGTAGGTATTTCCAGCTTAATAATATTATTAGGCATGGTAAAACTTACTTTTGGTTGTTGTTGGTGGTTGGTAGGTGAGTGTGGAGGTTGGTTGACTTTGGTTGCTGCTAAATAGATGTGTTGCTTGAAGGGGACTTGTTGGTCTGTGATGTCTGAAATGTATTCTGAGAGTGGGTCCTTGGAGCCCTCTTTATACATTCTGCTGAGTTGGTCTGCTATCTTATTAGATTCACCCGTAATATGTTCTATAGTGAAGTCTAGTCTAGATAGAGTCTTTCTGCTTCTTTCCGTTCTGCCCATTAGATTGTTCTTACTCATAATGGTAAGCAATGCAATATGATCAGTCATGATTTTAAATTTGACTCCTGTTAATTCAGTGGCAAAGTATTCAGCCCCAGCCACAATTGCAAGGAGCTCCTGGTCTGTTGTGGAGTAATTTGCTTGTGCAGGTTTGAATTTCTTGCTGAAGTATTTTGCAGGTCGTGCCTGATTTAGTGTTGGTCCTTGTCCTATCCATCCTCCCACACCTAATCTGCTTGCATCACATACTAGGTATATGGTCTCATTTAAATTGTAATCAAGTGGGCTGAGGATTTCAGGTCAGTCAAGGAGTTGTTGTACTTGGTTAAATGACTCAGTGTGGAGTGGTGTCCATGACCAATCTTTTGTGGCCCCTGCTAGTTCAGAAAGTGGGGCCATGATGTCAGCTAATTTAGGAAGAAACTGACTCAAATAGATTACCATTCCATTGAATTCTTGGAGCTCCTTTCTGTTGCCAGGGATAGGTATTTTGTTAATAACCTTGATCTTGGCTGGATCCACTTCCAGACCCTTTCAGTAAGTATGACTCCTAGTATCTGCATGGTCTTTGGATTGATTTGAGACTTGGATTTGATGATGTGAAACTTGTTTTCTATTAATATGTTGTTAAACTGTCTCAAGTCTTTCACATGTTGATTCCAAGTGTTGCTGTAGATAAAGATGTCATCTAAATAGATTGCAACTGATCTGCCTAGCATGGGTCTTAGAATATGACTCATGGTTTTTACCATAGTGGCAGGTGCATTGCAATCTCCTTGTTGCATGACTCTTGATCTGAATTGTCCCATGGGTACACTAAATGAGGTGTATTTTTCATGGTCAGGGTTTATTCTGATATTGTGGTAGCCATCAGTCAAATCAATCTTGTATCTGTACTTATGTGATGCTACTCTATTTCTTATCTCATCCTGGTTGGGAAGTGGTGTGTTCTCATTAATAGTGTTATTATTTCTTTCCACCAGGTGTAAGAGGAATCTAGGCTCATTTGGTTTGTCATGCTTTGGTACTGTAAACATGCAGCATGATGATGGGTCACTTGATTCCACAATTCTGCCAGATTTCAATTCTGAGTCAATCTTTTCATGTAAGGCTTGCATGAACTTGGCATTCTGCTTTATTGGTCTTGGCCTCCATGTGATTGATTCATCAGCTATATTAATGTTGTGATTAATATCTCTTAGTGGGGGTAATGCTATTGGTTTTTTATCTGGGTAGACTTCTGGGAATTCTGCTATAATATCAAATTCTGCTTCCACAGTTGTTGAGAATGAATGGATATCTCTTCTTTGGGCATTAATTGCATATCTTAATTTATGGATATGGTTAAATGCTTGGGTGATGTCCTCATTCAGCCTTGTTGGTAATGTTGTATATAGGCTGTGGTAAGTTGTTTGTAGTTGTAGGAGAATTTCAAACCAATTTTCTACATTATCTGCATCTGCTAATGTCATAAGATTCATAACTGATATTGTAGATCTTAGTTGGTTGTGAATTTCATTCTTTGCCTGGATGTAATGTTCTCCACTTTCTACATAATCCTGTACTTTGTTATAGGCTCTATTGAATAGTCCTATGGTTTGTGTACTAGGGTATGAGCTGTTGTGTAGGTTCAATATTGCAACCATCTGGGTGTAATCTTGTGTCCAGTTGGGATACAATTGTAGGTCATTCATAATGATCTTCATAACTAAAGTTTGAATTACTTCTCTTTCTTGATATGGTGTGAGATTTCCAGTATCTTCCAGGGTTGTTGCATAGGAAGTGATTTCCTGTTTTCTTTTCTTTCCTTTAGGTTCTCCTCCATTCCAGGGTTCAAGGATATATTGTTCCCCTGTCTTGCTTGTGACAGTGGTCAGGTTTCTGCTGATGTCAATGATAGCCTTGTTTGCCAAAAGTGCAGGGTGTCTTAGGATGATATCCCAGTCACTGAGGTTGGCTGCCCAGAATGTTCTTTCTTCCTTATGCCTGCCATAGTCAATGATTACATTTACAAAGTATTCACACTTACCCTTACTTCCTTTAATTGCTGTGTTGATCACAACAGGTTTTGTAAGTTTGATCATGGGTATTTTGAATAGAGTACAGAATTTAGTGCTTATTAGATCTGCACCTGTGGTCTGATGATCTATTAGTGTGACTGCATTATGGTTATTGATCTTTGTCATTGTCATCATGTGGTCTGTGGCTTTTAATCTAGGGTTGTACTAGCTGTGGACATCTATGGGTAATTTGTTTCCTTTGGTGACTGTTGGAACTTGTTTTACTTTTGTTGCATGGATATGGATTGTGCCTAGGGTGTTATCATCTTCTTCCAGGATGATTGATAGTGCATTTGAACTAATTTTTGGTGATTTACAATCAAAGCTCAGATGACCCATTTTTCCACAGTTATAGCACTTGATGTTTCTGTTGAGTTCTCCAGGTAATTTAGCCTTGAACTTACTAGGGATCCAAGCAGGTTTATTTCCTGCATTGTGAGTTGTTGGTTTGGAATCAGGTTTTGGTGGCCTGATCTTTCTATATTCTTCCCTAGTATATGTTTTATGTTGGGGCTTGGTTCTGGTAATTTGTGTTACTACTTGGATCCTTGCAGGTGGAGTCATTCTTGATTTCCAATCATGTTTCCGGCTTTTATCCTTGTTGTGTTGGGTGTGACTGGATGGTGTCATGTTGGCCTCATATTTTTCCAGGGTGGTGATGACTTCCTTCCAGGGGGTATCTACTGTAAATTGTGCTCCTGCAGCTTTGAGTAGATCCTTATCTAATGCATTCCTGAATTTGTGATACTTGACATAGTGTGTGACAGCTTGTTTCTTGTCTTTATCCACTAGTTGGATTTGAATCCTATCAAGTTCCTTGGCAAATTCATGCACTGTCATCTTTCTTCCATTCTTGTATTGTGAGCATTTTTCCCATTCTTTCCATAGTTCATACTTACTGGTAGTAGGGATAAGGTGTGCTCTGATTTCTATAATGACATGGAAGATGTCCAGGTTTTTGGATTTTGTTTTGGCAACATATTCATCCAGTACTGTTTTTGGTCCACCTTCAACATAAAAGTCAATATTATCCACTGCCTCTTGTCCTTTGAGGCGTATTCCATTCAGTTTCAGATACTTCTGTAAGTAGATACACCATTCATCATATTTTGGTGCACTCTTCGATTTTGCATCATCTCATAATTTCTGTGGAATTTGTACTTTGATTTTTGAAGGTTTCTTTGGGACTCTTCCTCTATTGGACATTTTGCCTGTTATTGATTCCCATTCCTTTTGGGCAGGTGTCCTTCCCCTTTCTTCCTTTGCTTCCCTTTCTTCTCTCATCTTTTTTATTTTCTTGTCTCTAGTGTGTGATGAGCTTGATGAGTTGCCAGAAGATGATGACTCATCACTTGATGAGTCTGAGCTGGAATCTGATGAGGGTGGTTCAGGAGGGCTATTGCTGGGTAGTCCTCCAATGTCTGAGTCTGACTCATCCTCAGAACTGGAGATGGTGATTCCTCTGTCTACTGACTGTCCATCCCTTTTCCTTTTGGCTCCAAATAGGTCTCTTCCTGGAGTTTGGAGTTGTTCACTTGCTTCCTTATCCTGTTGCTGCTTTTTCTTTTTCTTATGTTCTTCCTTCTTTCTTGGGGTTGCAGCAAAGCTAACTTTTGGTTCTTCTGGGATAGGAATATCTTCTGTTGTTTCTGGACTTATGCTTCTATATTCATAAGTCATTAGGTTGTACCAGTTGGTCAATATCCAAGGTAATTCTCCATTTTCATTTGCTGTGAATATTGGGGTGTATGGGGATATTTTGTCTAGAAGGTCTAACTCTTCCATTGGTTCTTCTAGCATCAAGAAGGTGATATTTTTGGTCATCTCCTCTTGGCTTAGTGTTGAAATTCCTGCTGGGAGTTCATATTTTGAATTCTTGTCTATTTCTACTCCATTTGCTTTTATTCCCCATTCATTGAGGGAATATTTGGCCACTATATTCTGGAAAACTGCTGCTTCTCTTGAGGTGAATCCATCTGCTTGTGCCACTCTTTTGCTTTCAAGTATTCTGTTGGCTAACATTTGTTTGTATAGTCCTACTTTCTCTTCAACTATTAAGTTGAATACTAGGTCTGGTGTGGTAAGTACTTGGTTTACTGTGGATACATAAATTGGTCCTGTTGTGTAGTTGATGATGATGGTGCTGGTGGTAACTCAATTTGTCTTTTTTCAGTTGTCCAAGTTACTACTGTTGGAATTTCTTCCAGAGGGGGTGTCTTTCTTAGAGGCTTCTTTCCTTTTTGACTTGGTCTTGGTTTCCTTTTTGGTGTTGATAATTTTTGCAGTAAGGATCCCCCTCCACTTCTAGTTTGTGGTGGTGTAGAAGTCATGGTTGCGAATTGTTTGTTGTATCCTTTGTATACAGATGACTTTCAGGTCCTTGTATGGTGCTAGTACTAGTTCTCAGGCTAGGGCTAGGTATCCTAGGAGGGATAGATGTAGGTTGTATAGGAAGAAGGAAAAACAGGTATTGTTTTGGTATTCTCCTAATGATTTGTTGGATTTCTTAACTTTGTATTATGAGGATTCTGAAAGTTGGGTGAGGTGTTAGGATGGTTGCTGTGGTTCTGAGAATTGTTGTTGTTCTGCCAAGTTTGATTGGTATTCCAGGATGTTGGAACAAGGGTGGAGGTATGATACTCTTGGGGTTCCACTGCTTGCTAGAGCTCTGCCTTCTCTGTAGGAAAGGTCTTTCTGTATTTAATATTAGATTATTTCTTTTATAATGCTAATACTATCTAGATAGTTCTCCTCTCTTAGGAGTGTAAAGAGGCTCTAGGTGATCAGTCTAGTCCTTTGGGTAAGGTTTTATATAGGTTGAAAAATGTAAAGTTGTAGTACAGTAATAAGATGACCAATACTTATATCACCAGGATATAAGTATTAGTAGCTGTCTTATGATCTATAGATATATCTCATACTGGAAATAACTTCAAGTCTCCAAAGGAAAAGAAGTAATAACAAGAATAATATAGGTAGTACTATGAGTATGGCTATTGGGAATGTTTGGGTTGATGATGCATCAATTGTATCTGCTGAATAGGTGCAATTGTACTACATGTAGTTGACTTCACTTATAATTTAATAGTGGAGAAGTGTATTAACCATTGTAAACTCTTAGTATTTGTTGGTAACTCTGAAGTTGCTTATCCCTTCTCTCTGGAGGGGGGAATGGGCTTCTTTTATAGAAAATCCCATATCCTAATTAGGCTTGGTGCCTGTCCTATATAATCTATACTAATGTTGATTTGAAATCAAGAAGTTGATTTCAAATCAGAAAGTTTGATTTCAAATCATTTGTCATGCTTTGAAATCAAGAAGTTGATTTCAAATCATGATGTCATCATTGTGACTGCTAAATGATGTCATATTAGGTTTACTTGAGGTATACCCTAATACTTGTTTCTTTGATTAATATCCTATTGATATTTAATCTTATTGTTAATTATATAATACTATTGTTCTAGCTGAAATGTATCTAAGTACCTATTTCCTTGTATGGATAGAAGTTATATGTGAATATAATTTCCTATCCTTATACTTAGTTTTGATGGACAAACGAATTGTGTTGTTAAAAGTACTCATGTACTTCAAACTCATATTGAATTAACATACACATGCTACGTAGTACTTGTGATTTTCCTCGTCGCACCTCTTAGTACTCAGTACAAATGCGAATAAGTCCATTCATCCAGTGGATGATAACAGCCTGCTTAGAGTACCAGTCCTAGTCTCTGGTACTGGGTAATGTACTTAATTGCCTTTTGGACAAGGTGAATGTCATGATACCATCAAATCAACTATATTACTCCCGTTTCTTTATAGTCTCTCAATTATATATTGTCAGTTAATAGTCTCTGAAAAATTGATCTTTCTTCACAATAACCTGGATACAGTATGAATTCAATGTGGTCGATAAACTTGACAGTTCATGGAAAGAGAACGACGGATACTAACTTTTGAATTATATGTTATCATAATCGGTAGATGCATCCTTCTCAAATTGGAATGTAATTATAGGAGGCAGAGCTAATTATAAAGTGACTACCCATTGGGATTCAGCAACTGATAGAAATGTGAGGGACGATGACCTTACAACTAGACTATTCCCTATAGCTATTCTCACAGTATAATGAATGTAAAGGACATTGAATTCGGATTATAAACATATTGATATATCGAAACAGATACTATAATATATTTCAGTTACATCACGAAAAAAAAAGTACCTTTGCAACGCATGGTGGTGTCGTTGAAACAGAGCGGATGGTTGTCACTGCTTTTTGCATTGTGGCAGGGGCATGTGCAATGATATCCACTCCAGGATCATAACTGGTATCGCATTCTGAATACACTACTATTCCCATCACGGAATCGTATACGGAATCCAATTTTATATCCACAACGGAATTGCTACCGGTATCGTATACTGCTATTTCTATTGCGGAATTGCACCCAGTATCGCATGCTGCTATTTCCATCACGGAATCGCATACAGAATCCACTGCTATTTCCACCGTGGAATCGCATACGGAACTCAGTGCAATTCCCACAACGGAATTGCATCCAGTATCGCATACTGCTATTTCAATCACGGAATTGCACCCAGAGTCATCACTGAATTCACAACTCAATTCTAAAACAATATAGCCTCTTTGATTATTAAAGCAGCTTTTGCACTCGAACAGGATTCCACAGAGCTCCTCTGCATGCTTCCACGGGCCTCCGCAGGTTTCTAGAAGGTGCTGCCCCACTTTTTCACGGACCTCCATATGCTTTCACATGAAATGTTCATTTCCTCACCTCATTTCCTCATCTCACTCTCCCACTGACTGACCACATTTTGTCACCTCGTTCCCTCACTGCTTTTCCTTACTGCGATTCCTCACTGCGATTCCTCACGGCTTTTCCGTACCGCGATTCCTTACCGACTTTCCTCACCTCGTTTCCTCACTGCGATTCCTCACTGCGATTCCTCACGGTTTTTGCGTACCGCGATTCCTTACCGGCTTTCCACACCTCGTTTCCTCACTGCTTTTCCTCAACGCGATTCCTCACCGCTTTTCTGTACCGCGATTCCTCACCGACTTTCCTCACCTCGTTTCCTCACTGCTTTTCCTCACTGCGATTCCTCAGTGCATTTCCTCACCTTGTTTCCTCACTGCATTTCATCACCGCGATTCCTCACTGCGATTCCTCATTGCAATTCCTCCCCTGTGATTTCTCACCTCCATCACCAACTTCCTGCCACTCGCAGTGATAGAATTGTGCTAACTTTGAAGTCATAGATTCGTGGAATTCAGCATCGATTGTGCGGTGGATAGCACAGTGGCAATAGCAGTGGATTCTGGGTGCAATACCTTGGTGGAAATTGAAGTAGCGTCCGGGTCCGATTCGATGGTGGAGTTAGCAGTGGATTCCGGGTGCGATACCGTGGTGGAAATAGCAAAAGCTTCCGTCTACAATTCCATCGTGGCAATAGCAGAAGCATCCGGATACGATTCCTTTGTGGAAATTGCATACGCTTCCTGGTACGATTCCGTGGTGGGAATAGCAGTGGATTGCAGGTGATATTGGAGGTCGATATTGCTGTATATAGCACAGAAGAGCACAGTTATAGCGGGTAATTCATTTCATTGAATTCTATTGCATAATTTAGCAACTTGGGCAAGGCCTGCCGCCAGGGGCTTGACTCTGAATTCTGAAATGCTGGCAATGGAATCTGTCTCCCAGTCAACCTTACGACTGAATCTGTCTACCAGGCTCCGTTGCTACGAAATCAGTGTACCTGTCTCGGCTGCAAGGGAAGTCGGTCTACTGCACAACGGTATAATTGCGTGTTTTTGATATTACTTTTGCTTGCGTTGTGAGCGTTGCAACGAAATAAATGTAGTGTCAACTGCTTGCGAGTGTATTAAAATAGTATTATATAAAACAATACGGTAAATTTGAATAATGTATTTTCGAAGGTTATCATTACGGCCTGTAGAAGGACCTTAATATATGAATGACATTACAGTCACATTTTTGTGGATATATAGATTTGGAACCAACTTCTTGAGTATAAATCAAGATCTGTATTGAATATTCATAACATACACTAGACAAATTTGAGACTTGTGATTTCTGAGAAAACATGTCCACTGCCATCTGCAGGGACAAGATTGCAAGCAACTGAGCATGAGGCAAGAATACTAAATTTTTACCATGGTATATACACTTTTCAACTATTCAAACTCCAAATCCTATTAGAACTACGTCAATACCAATTGCACTTATACTACAAGCACAATTGGTGAATCATCCTCTAGGGCAATTCAAACAGCCATTATCTGAGTACTACATACATGAATCTATTCATTAGTTCTTCTTCTTTGGAGGCGTGAAGACAAATCCACAACAGAAATATCTATATATTATGAAACTGATACTGATACCTAATTCCAGATTTTATTAGTAATAGTTATCTTATTTCTGTGCCTAACTTTCCATATTACCTCTTCATTTCAGTGTATTACTTTATTATCATTGAAGTCTGGAAGTTATATCCATAATAAATTTGTCTTCAACTCTTGAATTGATAGTAATGCCCATATCCTAGTGAAATGTGTAGTATTGAACTTATAACTGTACTTCACTGGCAAATGCGTCCTTAATGCAATTGCACAGTCCCTACTGGCCAGAGTGTCAATCCATTTCCAGATGAGCTTTTGATGCAAGTGTCAAACTGCAATTTCAGACCTAAGGAAGGTAGAACAAACTCAAGGAAAGTTAGCTGCTGCGGTAAGTGATAGGATTAAAAGATGCAATAGTTCTGGACTATTTTTGATAGATGTTTCCAATTGAGAGTTGAAACTGCTTGGTAACTGATAGTAAGAAATTGAAGTCTCAAATAACAGTTCGGAATAGGATATTCATAATTGACCTCATGTTACCCCACTTGAACACACGCCCTTTGTGGGTATGTAACCAACAACTAGGAGCTCTAGTTCCAAATTGCTGAGATCAGGATTGTGTCAGCATCAAAACATATGATCTTTTTCTTTTTGATTTACTCTCTTCATTTACAGTATATCCCCTTAGTGTGTCTCATGAGATTTTCAGACATGTTCAAATTGACTTGAGGAATATTTTACAATGTGTTACATGCTTCTTCTTCATCGTTATCATGTTTTTTACTTTTCAATTCAAAAGTTACAGAGCCGCAATCAATCCCAACTGTCATCCGGAAGGAGTGCCGGATCCCTATAGCCCGGCGACACCCTGTCGGCGACGTTTGCTCTCAACCCATAGGCAGTCACATTGCTTTTACGAAAGCACTGAAACAAGAGGTGTTCTGCCTATAAGACCACCAACCAGAGACCTGCGAAATATACGGTTTGGAGAACCCCGTTTTTTCAATTATCCATGAAAGAAGCGATCGCTGCCGCCTCTGGAAACGATTACGTATCATTGGATCCCATGGTGGAATGCCAATAATTGGTAAGGGGGCGAGCAGCAGAGGATGGATCAATCAATACAATTCAATGGGATTCACGACTTCGGCTGTGCGAAGCTGTGACCACAAGCAGGTTTGGAAAGCAACATGGACAGAGGAAGCGGGAGAAATAGAAAGGTTCGGCAACTTGGCGAAATATGAAATCTTGCAGCCGCCCATGGAGCTGGCCATCCGCTCTCAATATAGCTTTTGCGAACAGGCATCATAATGCCAATGAACGCCCATACAAATTTACCTTGTGCAAAGGATGACCAAGGGCTGGCTTCTGCGGAGAGACACGGGCGAGCTTGGCTTAGGGGTTACTCGCATTGCCACGCTGAGGCGTCTTTAATGCCCTTCCAAATTGTCAGGCAAACGGAATGTCAGCAACAATCAAGGCCAAGACCCTGCACGCATGGCCTGGGTGGTTCAGATAACAGTCTACATGTGGCAGGACTCTTTGTTCCATACAGCGTCTTTTCCCAAATTGATATTTGCCCTGGACAGCCCACGCACACCACCAAGAGTATACCCAAGAGTGTAAAAGGCATGAAAAGTCGGTTGGGATTAGTAACGGCGCCTGCACAGTGGCCCTGCTGCCTTTCGTGAACGGGCAGACACACAAGTTTAAATTGGCATGAAATGATTGGAAGCCCCTTGTAGACTCAACTACTGGCACAAGGCGGGGCAACACCCTTATCACAGCCTGTGCTTGTACTGATGTATTCAATATCCCGAACCTTGGTACAATCGCCATGGATTCGCATCGCCTCGAGACCGGAAGATTTCAGTGCGTTCATCTTCACCGCTTGAATTTGGGGAAATTACTTTTGTTGATCGGGTGCATATTATACTAAAAAGCATGAGGAAAGTTCATGTCTTTCGTGTTCCATGCTTATTTATTACAAATCATCGTTTCGAAGAAGTTACAATTTTCTATTCCGACCTGTGGTTCTTTCAACATGATTTATTTTTTTGTTTCTTTTCTAAGGTTA
Organism: Peziza echinospora; assembly: GCA_024516245.1. Lineage (NCBI taxonomy): Eukaryota > Fungi > Ascomycota > Pezizomycetes > Pezizales > Pezizaceae > Peziza > Peziza echinospora. Next base: position 271,173 of record JAJLQT010000045.1, on the reverse strand, counting down.
TTATTAGCAGGTATCTATTCATGGGTGTAATGAAAATCATCATTTGAGTTCAGGCTGGAGTACAAAATCACGAGACAGATTTTGCATGATGCTGGCAAGATGGCGTTCATTGCGGGTTGACGTACCGGCGTACAAAGGATGATGGCAATGACCACGCGCAATCAGACTCCAAGCTTGGCGGGGAGCACGGTATCCGCCATGTGGAACATCAGTCGTTCGCGCTTAGTGTGGCAATGACTGTCCAGAGGCGTTTATTAGCCCTCTCAAATTCTTCCATCTACAACATGTACACAATCACATTGTTCTCCGCGTTGCGCGTGTCTACTTGTTGTACTACTAACAGCCGTGTAGGCTAGCGGTGATGGATGCATGGACTCGTGAGATTGATCATTGCGAGCCCGGCCCCGCTGGGGAAATTCCACGGCAAAACGCAGGGGTGGAAGTTTGACAAATACAGGTCAAGCTGTTCTTGTTACATGACTGTATTAAGCCATCACCGCCGATACATTATTTCATATGTGCCAGCGGCGCAGTATTATCGAAACACAACGATACCCCTAAAGGGTAGCACAAGGAAACTAATAACTACAGAAAGGTTTGTTGAAAAGAGCACGGGCAGGCATACCTATCTAAGGTAATCCTGTTCTATATCAAAGAACCTCAAGATTACTTGGCCGGGTAAACAACGTTCCCGTCGAGAAGGGGCTTGCGTGCTTGGAGGTCCGACTTAGACTGCAATGTCTGGTTTATCGTTTGATTTCCACGGGACTACGACGGCTGAGAGCAAGCAGCTATGACCGTCGTAGAAGATCCCCTGAAGTGTTAATGTAATATAATACATGTGTCAGTTTAAGGCTTTTCCGCCTTCATTTGTGCTGGTGCCTTCTACTTGCCCTTGCTCGGAATAAAGAGCAATCCAGATTCCACCGTTGATGAATATTCAGGGAACGTATGTTACCCCGATTCAAAGCACTTCGCAAGTAAGCCTGTAAACTATGGTTGTTGAGAAATGGACGTTGGTCGATAAAATCATTACCCCCACGCTCAGGCCACGAGAACCAACAGGAGATCAAGTCGAAAGTAAACGCATTCAAAGCATCCAGATTGTTGGCAATACAAAGCACTGTTGAATGCCCAACAAGGCAATTAATTTTAAAAGTCGTTGCATTGCGGTGATATACTCAATCTTGGGGGTCTGAAAATCACAACCCTTTTTGTTATCCTCAATGTACAACCGTTGTACTTGTCGCTCATGTCCAGTGTCGAATTAAATTGCTGCCCCAAGGATTGTGCAATATGCTGTGTAAGGAATACGATTCGGAAATGTATATCTTGTACTCCCAAACGGTAAAACTCCATCAATACCCAATATGACGTGGTACACATTGTACTGTTCAAGCACAAAAGTGTAAAACCATGCACGCACCACATGATTACCCACAGATTTTAAGCCCAGAGAAATGTTCATTTTGAAAACAGGCTGGCCACGTCTAATCTCTAAAATGGCAATGACTCGTTGGAAGGAGACCAGTCATTCCCAGCGTTGTAGTCCTGTTGGCAATAGGTAACATTATCCATTCGCCTTATCAAATGCCTAAACCATTAATCGGCCCAGCACATCCAGTAATGGCCATTCCCTAACCCATATTTACAACCACGGTGGCCTTACACTCTGATAAGCCCATCACAGCATAATGCATGCCTTGGGGATATGTTTTCTAACCGGTAAATTCGTGATACCCAAAGTTAAATACTGGGTGCGCATATATGGCCCATCCCTGCATACACACAACGTTAAATTAATTTTCATTGTCCATACAAACCTTAGCCGGACCACCATTGTCCAACTATTGTCTCTTGGCGCTTGTTGACAAGAAACGGGGATAATATTTGACTAGAAATGAAAGGAGTACTACCAACCTCGAATCAACCCCATTACCGGACTTGATTAATTATCATTTCCCCCACACAATTAACCTCCCCAATAACGGTCCTACACTTGTAGCACGTGTTTCATCCATAAGTACATAACAAACCTCCAAAGGACGTCGACTATCCAATGAGCTCTAAAAGACCAACAGTAACAATAGTTTCACAATGCACCTCGCGGCCCTAGCATGCAATCTTCCCACACACATCCACACGCCTGGCCCCAAGTCCTCCGCCAGTCCCGTCCAATCCCCCGTACCGCAATTTTATCGTGGGTTCACAGACCACGGATCCACCTCGCTTGAAAATGAACGCCGATGGGGACGCCCATGTATTAATCCCGAGAAAAAACAATCATCATTTGGCTGAAGCCAGAGACATACGGGGTTAAACCCCCCTCTCCCCGGCCATGATACCGTCCCACGTGACCTTCACGCGACCAATCTAGATCTACCTACGCGCCCACGAGGTCTGTACCACCTGCCTGGGGCCGAGGCTATCAGTCAACAAAGCTACCGAGTTATAGTCGAAGGGACTTAGACCCACCCCCCGATGTAGGCTCGATGCCGTTGCAGCAAGTAAACGGTGGAAGTGCCTAGGCCATGCCGAATCTATTTATACATGTATTGAATAATATTGCCAACCACATTCATCCACCTATACATTGCTACAATATGGCGGGTAGTAATATACTCCGTCGACTTGGGCCCTAGGCTCAAGGCGTTGCATTTCCAAATGACGCAAATAGCAGTAATATATGACGATTTATAGTAGAAGTACAATGGCAGTTTAAGTACTGGCCGAGCGGAGTCAAACACAAATTACATTGCACGCGGGAATATGAGCTTGCAATATACTCGGACACGAATGGAGGACACGGATATGCCGTGCGGGCAAAAACATGCAGACTGGTGAAAGATAAGAACCCCACACTCGCTGCTATTCCTACTATTCCTCACCCTCGTCCTCATCCTTATCCTCATCCTTCAGCACCACCACCACCTCATATCCCATCCCCTGGCCATACAACCCGCCTGCGTCTCTGCACAGGACCACCCACTCCAACTCATTCACAAGCTGTGCAGGCGTCAGTCGGCGCCCATTGATGATCAGTGTGTTGTTTCGATTCCAAATCGAGGCCGCAGGCCGCAGCCGGAGTGAGAGGGTGATGGAGGGCAACGAGGGATGGCCTCCTACCCGGCCCAAGCTGTGGCGGTGAGCACGGGGTAGACGCTCGAGCGGCCGCCACGTGCAATGCCGCTTCTGGTGGTCTGCCGGGTTGTCTTTGTAGTCATTGTAAGCGGTTGTTGTCGATGCTGCTGGGGCTACCCGCGGGTTAGCGGGCGCACGGCTGCCGACCGCGGGGGAGGGGCTTGATAGGGCTTGAAAGTTTCGCTGGGTTTCCGTTGTAGGAAGTTTGGTGGTGATAAGGATGGGGGGCTGTCAGGTTGCGACGGTTACCGTGCGGGCAAGGGCGTCAGCTAGGCGCAAGGGCGATTTTTCTCGTTTCCTTCGTCTTGAGCTCTCAAAATCCGTTTTACCTTTCTTAGGCAACGTCGTACGCTTGTTACCCCAAACGGTTTCTGGTTAAAACGCTTGCTTAACTACATAACGTATACATAAAATATATTGCAAAAAATAAGAAGAAAACAACAGAAAGGTCGGATCACCCCCCCTCCTTCCCTTTCAATGAGATGGCCACCAGGCGGCGCACACATGCCCCATGGCTGCTCATTTCGTGTCTTCATTTCCCATATCCTGTCTATTATGCAGTTCAATTCCAAAGCCGTTTGTGATATATAGATATATTAGTAAAGCCTGTAGTTGCAATATATAGCCACCAATATGGAGACGACGACACCCCCCCCCCATGGAAATACCTCTCTTCCGCACCAAATTTAATCGACAGTTAGTCCACTGCGAGAATCCCATTGCACTGCCCAGAAAATTGATGACTTGAGCAGCAGTCGTCGATTCTATGCCGACGTTTGAGAAAATGGTATCCAGCCTCTAGTGCCCGGTGAAAAATATTCATGACAGACTGCACCATAAATTGCCTTCCGCCGCAAGTGGAGCAAGGTGCCATTCTTATATCACTGTAACTCTGTACTTTGTTCACAGGATGCAATCATGGTGCTTTATACCCTCTCCGTGTCACCGAACTGTATATGGAGGACGAGGCGCTGCAGAGTTGCAGAGCGCCATTGTTTCCCGTCTCAAGTTCCGTCCAACATGCACTCAAGCGCAGGGTCACATATCCCAGACCTTTCCAGCGCTTGTCCTTTCTCAATGATACATCATGACATTTCCTCGCTTGCTCCAAAAGATGTCATTGTCTCGCCCAGCAAAACAGCTTGCGCCAGTTCCATCCACTAGAATTAAATCATATGTTGGAACCGGAGTCTTACAGCATTACCTGGACAACCCTCTTCCCCGGATCGAATGCAACCCACGCCAGCAGGGGGACTTGTTGGGGTTCGAACCGGGGCCCTCAATTCTGCAGGAGATGCATCGCTAAGCATAATCACGAGACATTAGCCGCTGCACCACCCACAGGTCAGTTCAACAGTTCGACGGTGCTCGTCGACATGGCCTGATAGGCCGTCCACCGCCACTCTACAGTCTACAGCCACAGCGACAATCCACGTACCACTTCGGATTCCGTGTCTCGCGCCATTGATGCATCCAGGCCACGGGTAAGTCTACAATTGATTGTAGAAATGCTACCTGAAGGCCTCGAGCTAGCGCGCAATCGCGGGTAGGTGTCCTCCTGCAAGGCCATGGGTGAGGTTGCAAGTACGGCCACTATCGGGGCAACAAGTGAGGGTAAGTATGTAGTTGCGAGGTCTTGAGCGGGGGCGCAACTAAGTCTGCACTTCAGAGTAGTTATGCTGCCACAAGGACTCGGAAGCTTCTGCAAAAAAGGCTGCAGTTGCTTGTTAGTGTATTGCATGAGGCTGGGAAAGCTGCTGCAACGAGACCCCAAGAGCCGCTGCAACGAGGAATCGAATGTTGCAGCAACACGGACTGAATTTTTCTCCCAAGGCGCCGTAAGCTGCTGGCACAAGGCATTGAGAGCTGAAGCTCCTGTCTCAAGGCGTCCAGAGCTGCTACCACAAGGTGTTGAAATTATCTGCGACGAGGCATCAAGAGCTGTGGTCAACAGGCCTCAAGCCAGGCCACGAAAAAGGCCACGTTGGATGGTAGGTTGTGCTACTGCAAGGGCACAAGCTAGTACCTGGCTCGGGTAAGTATGCTACAACAAGGCCTTGAGCGAACTTGCAAGCTACGCTTCAGTTCAGGGTATATATACTTTTACACAGTCTCTAGTTCATCCGTTGTGAGGCCTCGAGTGAGTCTCCAGTTGAGAGCAGGTTTCCTGGTGCAAGGCTCAATTGCTGGGGTTGCAAGGCGTCGAGTGCTGCTCCCTGGGGTATTGAGCAAGGCGTTGAGTAACGATAAATGTAAGGGTCAGTATGCTGCTGCAAGGCCTTGCGCGAGCCTTGTGCCACCCACCCTACGCGAGGCCAGGCTGGGGGACTTGTGCACTATGATGGTGCACTAGCGCCAAATCCTTCATAGAGGTGAATTTGGTTACCGGCCCACGTATGGACTTGTCCACCTATTATTGTTTTCGGCAATAGTTGCGTGCATGGCATCTCACAAATCGATGTGATGTTCTGCCACCAACTTGTCTTTCTGATATCACTGCTACGTATCTGAATGGAAGATAATTGCACCACTAACCGTAACTCGCGGATAAGAAGGCACGGCAAGACAGTATCCGTGTTTAAGACAGTACTTTAAAGCGAATTTTGCATGTAAAAAACAAGAGAAATAGCAAAGTTCAATGTTTCATTTTATCACAAGATAGCATTCCGATCCGCGAGTAATTACAGTAACGGGGACAGGGGGGATTTCAACGGGGGGGGAATTGACCGATTGGTTGCCTCAGAGGCAAGCGGTCTGAATAGATATTAATGGTCAGGTGTGAGGAGGTACAGACGGTGATCACGCAATTGAATGTCGCTTTCTACAACTTGCCTTTAGGTGGGGGTGTTGGCAGGTAGAGGTGGCGATGTGGATGCAATTGGAAAAGGCGACGTGGAATGTGCGGCACTTGTCTAGGCCTCGTCTCTCGTCGTGAGATATTCTTGTTGTGTATTGTGTAGTGCTTTAGTGTATACCTGGGGTCATGGGCCAAACTTGTGCCAACCACCTCGCCCATTACATGATATTCGTATACTCAACTTGGAAAACAGCACAGTACTATTCCACACACAACAACCTCAAGTTTGAATAAAATACCAGAATTCAAAAGCAGCGTTACAATTTACGATAAGCTGCAACAAATCAAACGGTAGGAAAAATATATTAGGCTATACCGGGCGGGTAATATCTGCTGGCAGCTTGAACAATCCTGCTTTCAATATTAACGGCAACAGGGATGTTGGCCGCATTCTGCCTTCCAGGATTCCGCTGATAATGGTCAAGAGTTTGGACTCGGCAATAGAGAACCACCCGGACGCACCATTGACATTAAAAAAACGGCACTCATCCTCTGACTCAATTCGAGTGGCCTTTTATAACATTGAACTATCCTCTATTGAAAACATTTTTAGTACCAATACCACCAGGATCAACGTCCTGTGACAATGGCCCGACGGCGTAACTTACGTCCCAAGCGCTAGCGGCCTTCATCACCAGTTTTCAAAATCACGTTCACCTAGGCCTACGATCAACTCATCCATGATACTGTGGTGCTCCTACATAGGACAAGATGAGTCACGAAAATCGAATAGCAGCAGGCCATCCAATACCTGGAATCATGGTCACCACTCATCGTAACATGTGGGATGGCCCGGGGATGTGAAGAAAGGAGGTTACATATTGACTTCATTGAACCAATGTAGCCCTCAATTGGCCTCGGTGTTTATGCGCACTGCAGGTCCTCACAAGCCGCACTCCATACTCACCTCTCACATGCACAATTAGGCCCCATAAGTCTTGCAATAATGGAAATGATGGTTTCAACATCGCGATGGCGCTGTAGCGACACTCGAGAAAGTGCTTTTCGCTGTGCCAACAATAGAGGAAGTGCTTGTTGCTATGGCACCTTGGCGAAATATTGGTATCGCTATAGTGCCCGCAGCACGCATAGCGGAGACTTGTCGCCATGGCGGAAAACCAAGCGTTCCTTTCATCACACTTAACCATATGTTTACGTGATCAAAAGTACAGGCAATATTTACACTTCAGCCCATACAAACCTAACCTGACTAATGTGATTGCCTCTCAAATAACTTGGAGCTGCAAAGTGCAAAACAGTAGTATTGGGGCATGATTGAAGCATAGCTTGTGAAGTACTACCAACTGAACAGACAGGCCTGAAAACAAACAGACCTGACACCTATATGTAGTAGATACTTCGGTAAGAAATCGTTACATGCTGTATAGCCTGTATAATAAATCAAGAGGGATGAATTGTAGATATCAACATCAGCAAGAAGTAATGGCCTCCATTTGATGCCTGATTGCCTGGTGATATCACATGCCCCCTTATGACCATCACATGACTCCTGTTTCTCTTATATCTTTGCTTATTCCCTTGTGAATGTTCACGTTGTTGCAGATAAAGTGTTGGGAGTTCCCTAATAGTGGTATAAGAGTTGTAGGTATAACATGTTATGTGAAGTAAAGATACATTAATGAGAAGCATTAGTAACGCTCGGAGGTGTCGCTACGGGCGCACATGGCCAAACATAGCTTCCACCCTCATGGGCGCAATTTGAAATTTTGATGTTGCTAGAAAGAAATACACTTTTTTGAATGTAGCGACAGTGATATCGTGATCCCCAAATGGCACCACAGTGCCATCAAGATATCATGTACAGCTGTCGATCAACGTTCCAATGGTACTGTTCCGACAGGCGTGAAATTGGTTATCCTGTGGCTCCAATATAAAGTTTTAATATTGCTGCAGCGCCTTCAGAGCGATTGGCGTTCCCTCGTTGCCATGGCTGAAAACGCAGTGTTCCTGATGGGACTATTACTTATATTAATTGTACATCAGTATTGATTGTTGTATCATGATATTTAGATACGTCTTATTCCAGGTATAACTTCACGTCTCTATAGAAAAAAATTTAATTTTGAGAATGAGAAATTAGGTAATTGGATTATGGCTATTGGCAATGGCCTGGTAGAAGATATACCAATTGTATTTGATATATATGTGCAATTGTAAAACTTGTATCTTAGACATTAGTTGTGATATATTAATAGAGTAGTGGATACATATTTGTTAACAACGAGAATTGTCGCTGACATCTAAGTTGATTGCTGTCCTATCTCTCATATGGGCCAAGGGATTTGCATGTAGTGAATTACAAGATCACATAGCCCCTATTACCAAACTTATATACTTACTATTAATTTTGATTAGAAATTATAATGACCTGAAATATATGATATATACATGATATCACATATACAGGCCATTTGGAATATACCTTAATAATGCATTTGATGTAAATCCTGTTCATATATATTCCATCATTACCCATACCATACTCTTGTTTTTAATCAAATGTCATAAGATATTATTTTCCTTGCATTGAATAATGTTATATAAAAATACAATTCCCCATAATTATAATCACTTTCTGGAAATAGGTTGCAACAAGGATGCTGTCTTAACGCTTGAGACAATATTTGTTGTCGTGGTAATATCCATACCGCTAATGTTAAGCATGTAAGTTAATGGGAATATTCACCACACCAGTCCTCAATGATACCTCCTCGCATCCATCACATTTCACAGGACTTGTGCTGACATATTCCACCCATGTATGGTAGTGCTTGAAAATTTCACATGAATTCAGTGGTATAGTTCAAAAAGTTAACTCATCAATAAGGCAAGTAAAATATATTGCCATCCATATATTGAGTACAAATTAGCAGTTGAAAGTTATTCCTGACCTCCAAATTTAAAGTCAATGGATGACCATATACTATAAACCAATCAACAATACATGTAACTATATATAGTGAGATATCTATCAATTTAATTAGTTATGACTACTCTAAGTAGTTATCCACCTGTATAAGATATAATCAACAATGATAGTTCATTTTATTAATCTGTCAATAAATTAAATACCTGCCAAATAATAGAGCAAGCCAGTGAGAAGTATTTGCCAAACTATAAGATCGTACAAACAATGAAGCGAATACAGAACATTAAAAATGAAAATACCAGACAGCAGAAATTGAGTTTAATATTAGTTACACAAGGCAGGTGAATGCTAGTGAGCAATGGATTATAACCAACTTGCATTCCATTCCTTGCCTGCATTGAACATGGTCAACCATCTTTTCCCTCTTCACGGCTGGTTATATTTCCGTAATTCCAGAATACCACCATGACTTTCGTTATTCAATAGCCTCAGTTGTACATTAGGGGGAACAGAATTCCGGCTTGGGGCCCAGGGTCCGGCCCAATTGGATCCGGTTGATCCAGTCGATCCCAACCAGTTCCCTGGATGCTGAGATGGCTTCTCTTCCTTCGGAAGCAATCCCGTGGCGGTCGATGGTTCTATGCAGTGGGATGATGTCTAATGAATGTGATTTCGTGAATATCAATCAATTTCAATCCCTATATCCTCCGAATCCCCAGATCACTTAGGCCAGATCAGCTCTCGCCGTCCTGGTTCTTCCACCCTAATGTAACTCAATCAATCCCGAAGTTAATAACGTATTGTTTCGGGCCATTAGAATTGGGGATCAGTGGCGGAATGAGATGTGCAGCGCTCAACATACGGTGGATATGGACTATGACGTGAGGCATTGGTGGAGATTGCACCCCTGGTAATCAATCATCGACAGTTTTACCACCATTCACAGGTTTCGGGACCTCCAGATTTGCAATATTGTGAATAATCGCGGCATGTGCATGCACCCGGATCAGACGCTCAAGAATCCAAGCAAGGCAGCCATGGAAGGGGCCATACATAACCCCATCCATCCTCAGGTGCGGATTGTCACGATTGTAGAACTGGACGATGTGTGGTGTAAATGTGGTGGATTGCGAATCCGAGGGATCAATGACACAGCGTAGGAGTTTTATCTCGTTGAATCGGTCAATCCGGCTATGATACTTCAAGATTGCCATGAGCCATTCCATGATATGAGTAATCAAGCCGAGATACTATCCGTGGTAGATATCTGAGAGCATGATTTCACGAGGATTCGCAAACCGCAGGCTTATAATCCGGAGAGGCTCGGTATGAATTCCAAAATACCGGTGCGTTATTGCTGTTGTATGACCCCCCAATAGTGCTGAAACTTCCACAATGCGCTGGAGTTGGGTTGCGATCCGAGATACTCTCTTGTGAATTCGCAACTGGGGCATAGATTGGTTGGCAATCCAAGAAGATGCATCTTCTCGGGATGATCAGCAATCCATCCACAGGCTAGGGGGTGGCATCACCTATGGATCCTGTCGGGGCATAGGAGAAGGTTCCCATCCCGGATCCATTGATTGAGCTTCCCGGATGTGAGGTTCTACTTGAGCACATGTTGGAGCTTGGTTTGAAAGCCAGATTCATGCGCGGATTTGCCTTAACCAATCCTGATATATGACGAGAGCAGCGCAGTCAAGACGTATGCCATCCGGTCAATGAGGCTCTGGTGCGTGATCTGAGAATTCCTTTGTTCATATAAATCGGCCATGCTTCCCCGGATTAATTGGTTAGGTGCGTCTTGTCGGATGCCCATATTAGTGAATATAGCGCTCTCCCGGATCCTGATTGAGGAAACCTGCTCTATGTTAATCAGCTTGGTAAAGATAACCTCAGAATCGGGATGGCCGTACCTGCATCCTCCGCCACCAATTCACGGTATACAATTCACCATATATCCGGGATCCACTTTCCTTACATCCCTTCACAGGTCCGTAGACCATATCCCCAGCGTATAGCGGTTCCCTTAGAATGTCGCGGAGCAGTATAGTGGATCCCTTCAATATTAATTAACAACACCAGCGGGTCTGAAGGCCACAGACGCGCTCATCCACTGGTCTTCGAGTCCCTCTGGATTGAGCGATTCGACTTTCCGATGGAGGGTATGGTATCAGGTAAACGATCCTGGTGGCAGCGGGTGAATCTTCATGGCGGCATCGACAACATCGCGGGATCGATAATTGAGGACGAATGTGTGGGCAAGATTGAATTCCTTTCGAGATTGGAATGGATGATACGGCAAATCTGGTTGGTTGATGTTAATCCGGGTCTTAGAGGTGGGTAAATTACCGAGATAGGGATCCCCCGCGGTTTGCAATACTTCCCGACTGGTGGACAAGGGTACGATTGCGTGAATATATATGTCGTTTGGCGCATGAGACTGGGTATTTAGTCAAAGGTGGATGTCAGAGGGGGGCATCTCGGCGGATTGGGTATATGAGTCGCCATTCTCAAACTATATGTGACGTTTGAGGAATTCGTATCGGACGTAGGATTTGCCGTAGTGGGGACAGTATAGACCTTTCTCCATCGCTCTCGATGAATTGTACCGGATATCTGATGGGGCGAGTCGAGGTCTAAGTCCGGGGCTGAAGACCAGTGCGCCTAAGTGCCAAGATATCTGCGTCGACGCTATCCGGAGTCAGCCAGATGGTCTTGGAGGCCCGGACCCGGGATCAATGCGAGTTCCCGGCTGGGAGATACTACGGATTCAAGAGAACAAAGAAAGCAATCAACAAAGAAGTCCGTGAGCGCTCGTATGATGCATACATGGCCAAGGATACATCAAGTGGATCGATCATCCAGTCTCACGGGGATAATACCCAGCAGCTTTGATAAATACACACTCCCAGAGTCATACATGGCAGTTTTGGCGAAAGCAGATGAGTTCAAATCCGCGGATGAGGGCTAAAGCCCCGAACAAGATCACGGTAGCGGATGCACAGGATGAAGGTGATCCGGCGGTGACGGAACACTACTTCGACAGATACTCAGAGCGACTGCTTGGACGGCCGCCATACGTCTTCCCAAGGAAATCAAAATCTAGGTTATTGACCCCGAGACGTCGCCCATTGAGATTCTGCGGATCGGAGTCTCACTGTGGGTCCGAGGATAAAAAAATGACGCCGGATACCGCCCACTAATTGCGCAGTGCGGGATACGACTTGCACAAGTATCCCAAATGCGATCGAGGATGCCGTGACCTCATGTGTCAAGCCTGGGGATAACAGAGGGATTCAACTGTTGTGCGGGAATATAGGTAGTCCTGTTAACAGACGGGAAAGTATCATGTTAGGTGAATCCCAAAATACGCTGGATGTGATGTGCGAGCTGTGTGGGGTATTTAGGATCCAATCCGTATGCCAGCCACAATTCGCACTTAGAAGCAGGGATTCCAAGTTCAATATCATACGGGAGGCAGAAGCGGGTTATCCACATATCCAAATCCACAAAGTAGAACCCACAGCTGAAGAGATCACGCCTGCACAACTCAACTTACTCCTTTGAAATGAGTAGAAGAATTACCCGATCCGGTAAGGGTGGATCCCGCAACCGCTGTTCTACTAGGTCAATCATTGATAATCCTAGTTTTCCTGTCCTTAGATCTTAATCCACCAGGTCTCCATATTTTTTTCTTTTTTCCTCCTTGTTTTTCTGCCTCGGTTGCTTCGGATCAGTTTTTTTAGTTTTGGGATTTCTTGATTAGTGATTGGACCCCGAGCCGGCCTTGGAAGCCAATCATGTCATTTGCGGTTGAAGTCAAAGGTTTGAATGCTCCGCCATTCATGCGGCATTCTAATTTTAGCTTGACTACAATCAGACAGTCCGAAATATGGCAGGGTAACTCCCGGATCAACGGATCCTGTACCTTCATATCCAGATGGATAATATCCAAAATATCTGTTCCGTCCCGCACTTGTGATCTCGTGAACAATGATATCTGAAATCGCCGTAACATTCTGTCTGCTGCCTTTGTCAACCCCAAATGGTGAATCCTTCTCGGTAACGGGATCCCTCCCCCACTACATCGTACAGGATGCACATAAGCTACACGACAAACATAAACTTTCCTCCCGTTCCGGCAGCCTTGGTGTATCCTGACTGCCGGATCGCGGCCCCTGAATTGAGATCCACTCTAGCTCAGCAGGGACAATACTGCAAACGGCCCGAGACTCCCCGTGAGGAACCACCTTCATCCAAATGTTCTCAGCACCCAGGGAGAGTTCCCCAACCTTCGCCTTACCTGCACAGTGCAGGTGCACGCGGTTCCATCCAGCCTACGCAACAGGTTCCCTAGGGATCATGCTACCAAGAGGCCACTGTGGATTACGCATCAAAATCTGAGCGCAATCCATTTGACGGAGGCGAGAGCCAGGAATTCTATGTGGCCTCCGATGTCCATTTCACCTACAGCCAGGCATCTCTTGCCCCACCTACCTGCGTGATGAAGTGGGTGACAATCCCGCCAGACGCCTGATGACCCAAACGGCCAACCCGGCTAATGGAACAACAGACGCATGCCCAGATCCAATCCGGCAAGCCAAACCGCCGCGACCATGCCTCATGCGGATATATCAAATCCGACTTCCCATGATATTCTTTACCAACAGGTCGGATTGTGCACCCGGGGGCAGGACGGCGTTTCAGGATCAAATCCTCTTCAAGGATCCATTAATCTCCAGAGCTCAAGAGGAGGCAATGTATCATCATGTCTGGGACGAGGTTTGTACCACTGAAGGGTTGGATCTCGAGAGTAGACCCGTTATGGACCGCCATGTGGGGTTCAAGGTTTGTACTTATCCTACTATTGAATCGCGGAGCTAATGTCAGGGACAAGGATCCATACTCAGTGGCGCAAGGCAGGTCGTAATGTTCAGTCTCATCTCGTAGACTGGGTTAAGCCCAAAATCAAATAACCGGCATGATATCCGGCTCAACCAATGCATTGATAGACCGTGGACAAGGTGCAATACTTCCTGGCAGTTGACAGATTTACCTGCACGTATGGTTAGGTTCGTCAATCCTCGGATGTGGTTACTGGCTTTAGCTGACTGGGATCATGATTGCGCGGGTTTGTTCGGGTCCAATGTCTTCCAGAGGATCATCATTGAGCAGTATCTAAAGGACCCCAGATTCAAGGAACTTCGGAGTTGCGTCCTCACCGAGTTGATTAACAATGTTACAACGTGTTATATTGCGACTGTGTTCCAATTTGTCCTCACAAAGTTGGTGGATTCGCACTTCAAATTAGAGCCCGTCGAGTGCGCCACCTTTTAGCATCTGCACCGCACAATACCAGCTCAAAGCGGCGATCCTTTCAAACACGGCCGACGACCATGGCCCAGCACCATCTGACGGCCACGATGCACTCGGCATCCAGTCCACCATCGCTTCTGAGAGTTCTGCCTTCACTGGCATAGATGGGCTCGCATAAGGGAGTACAAAGATAATGGACATTGCCCTGTTAATTGGCTGGGACGTGGGGATACCACCCATTGTGCTGGAGATCAGCATTTCCCAAACCAACGTGGGCTTGATACACGACGCGGCTTTGCATCTGCTGGGCACAATGAGCGGGACACAGCTAGTGCTGCTTGTGAAGCCCTACGAAGCCACGCGGCGAGGCCCATTGCCGTGGCTGGCATGGCCAACGAAAGTGCCGAGGCCGGAAGATCCTAGGGACGGCGACCGTGGCGTAGACGAAGAAAGGAGTGCATACCCTTCCGTCCAAGCATTAGCACCAGAGAGCCGCGACCAAGGCAGGGCAGCCGGTTGGAGCCATCTCCGTGACGGTCTCCGCAAGTGTGCACCGCGATGATACGCAGCGTGTGGTGCAGGCGCTGGCCTGCGTCTGCGACAGTGACAGCCACAGCCACAGCCACAGCTACAGCGTCGAGGAAGCATTCCCTGATATTGCCAGCGTGTACGCGCCAGTTATGGCCTCTGCCAGGGCGAGGCCACAGCTGGCGCCGGCAGGGGTATTACGCTGCACATCCCCCTGCATGTTCTCTTCCCGCCGGAGCTAGCGCCCAGCGGCAGCATCCCCTGGGAAGTTGGCCCTATGTCCATATATCCATCTCCTTCAACCTACATGCCTTGGCCCACAGGGTCCTCAACTCTGGCACGCTGATCAATAATGCGGGTGGCAAGTCGCACCGTGGGGACAAAGAAGGCTGTGGTATCGGTGTCGCAGAAGCGGAATAATGAGGGTGTGATTAGAGTGGCTAGGGCTATGGAGGGCACACACGCACAGTTTGTGATGGGGGAAGGGAGGCCAAAGCGAAATTAGAGTGTGGCGGCGGCGAATGGCGGTAATGGGGAGCATCATCTGGCAAGGCACTCGGTGGCGTATGAAGCTGACCGGATGGAAGTAAAAACAGTGGCCAATGAGCAGGAGGTGAGGGAGGAGACAGAGGGGGAGCCTTGAACTGATCCGACCGATTGGGGATTGGAATCCGTCCTCGAGCAGTAAAACCGGGTATTATGTTGACTGTGCTGTGAGATATAATGTTTTCTGTGTTTGAACATTCAAATTTAGCAAACTGTACAATAACTGGCGGTTGATGAAGAATTGATTTCAAGCGATTAAAAATTTGTCGAGAGGCCTCGGCTAGTTGGTTAAGATGTAAAGCAGGCAATGCATTCCGTTGTGATCTGATGAGATATGCGTACAATATTTGATGTATATTCGTTTGGTGATGCACTTTGAACTAACCTACATCGAACCTTGTTAGTTCTCAGCAAATGAATTGAAGAATATTTGCTCCCACATGTGAGCATCATATTTACTGACTATTGTGCTAAATACATGTTGACATAGTATTTGAAGGTTAGAGTACATTTCCTTAATACTGCTAAAATGAAGTTTATATGGGGTTTATTTGTTGGGATATGCCAGTATGATCATGAATGAAAATTTGCTTGCCACTTATGATTGATTTATTTGCACAATGTCAGTATTCAAGAACAAACATGCAAACTAGTGTTATGTAGGATTCAATTTCATCAATATTGTTGGTAATACAACTTCCAGGTAATATATGTCATCATCTGCCGCTGGACCTACCTGTTTAATCATGTATCCATTTGGGCATTTGCAATGGGACATTGATCACCTGAAAACCATCCCAAAATTGTTTTGAACTTCCAGTAATGAGAAGTGATGAAAAGTGGGAATTTAAAGAAAGTGACCAGTATTAGGAATTAATACAGATAGTGAGGTTAAGACAATGCGAAATCACTAATAATGATGAAGATATCAAAGGTGAGTTGAAAGGCAATGGTGTCCTCTATTGTAGAGGTATGTACCTAGGAGCTTGTAAATTCTGACTTAGTATCTCATATTGCACACTCACCATGTGATATGGATATTCTGTTATAGCACATTCTCCCAACAATAGGATGTGATATGAAATCATAAGTTCAGATATTCATCAAACAGATTCTCTATATTCAATCGGCTCTACTTTCCAATAACTACCCCATGAAGATCTGAACCATTAGGTATGATCAACATAAAACTATAATGGATTCCTAGTTGTATAATATAAGAATCATTTAATCAACAATGCTGAAAGGGGTAACAATAGCAAATCTAAATTACTAATTGGGAACAATACTGTAAGGATAGGAAATTATATTCACATATAACGTCTATCCATACAAGGATATGGGTACTGAGAAACATTTCAGCTAGAACAATGAGATTAATATCAATAGGATATGAATTACAGAAACAAGTATTAGGGGATACATAAAGTAAACCTAATATGACATCATTTAGCAGTGTAAAGTTGGGGTACAGTAATAAGATGACTAATACCTATATCACCAGGATATAAGTATTAGTAGCTGTCTTATGATCTGTAGATATATCTTATTCTGGAAATAACTTCAAGTCTCCAAAGAAACAGAAGTAATAACAAGAATAATATAGGTAGTACTATGAGTATGGCTACTGGGAATGGTTGGGTTGATGATGTATCAATTGTATCTGCTGTGTAGGTGCAATTGTAATACATGTAGTTGAATTCACTTATGATGTAATAGTGGAGAAGTGAATTAACAATTCTAAACTGTTAGTATTGTTGATAACTCTCAAGTTGCTTGTCCCTTCTCTCTGGAGGGGGGAATGGGCTTCTTTTATTGAAAATCCCATGTCCTAATTAGGCTTAGTGCCTGTCCTATATAATCTATACTAATGTTGATTTGAAATCAAGAAGTTGATTTCAAATCAGAAAGTTTGATTTCAAATCATTTGTCATGCTTTGAAATCAAGAAGTTGATTTCAAATCATGATGTCATGATTGTGACTGCTATATGATGTCATATTAGGTTTACTTGATGTATACCCTAATACTTGTTTCTGTGATTAATATCCTATTGATATTAATCCTATTGTTTGTTATATAATATTATTGTTCTAGCTGAAATGTATCTAAGTACCTATTTCCTTGAATGGATAGAAGTTATATGTGAATATAATTTCCTATCCTTACAAGCAGTCACAATCATGACATCATGCTTTGAAATCAACATTAGTATCGATTATATAGGACAGGCACTAAGTCCAATTAAGACATGGGATTTTTCATAATAGAAGCCCAATCCCCCTCCAGAGAGAGGGAAGAAAGCAACTTCAGAGTTATCAACAATACTAAGAGTTTAGAATTGTTAATTCACTTCTCCACTATTACATCATAAGGTGAAGTTCAATACATGTATATCAACTGTACCTACACAACAGGAACATTTGATACATCATCAACCCAACCATTCCCAGTTGCCATGCTCATAGGACTACCTATATTATTCTTGTTATTACTTCTTTGGCTTTGAAGACTTGAAGTTTTTTCTAGAATACGATATATCTACAGATCATAAGACATCTACTATTACCTATATCCTGGTGATATAGGTCTTAGTCATCTTATTACTGTACCCCAACTTTACAAATACAGTTGATGGAAGATGAAGAATAATGTGTAACTGTACATATGGCACAAGAATAGTGATAGTTGAAGTGAATGCAAATGATACTACGTATTCATCAATTAAGTGTACTATATACACATAGTTCATCCCTGAAAACATACAAACATCATGAGGATTTAGTACTGATATGATATCAGTTGATCATAATATATGCTTGTATGAATTTCATAAGTTGGAGTGGTAGTGTACAGTATAAAGCTCATCATTTGGTATAGCGTCATGGTGCTTACAATAGTGGCAACCCTGTCTAGAGATTTAATGAGGAGTCAGGCAATAATATGGTGTGGTTTTCCTTCAAGCTAGTGTCCCATATTAATGGAACATATTTGGAATTATATTGAAATCGACAAATTTGATGCTTAATTGACATATGTAAATGAGGAACGCTTCATGTTCAGATATGGCTAAAGATTTCGGTCATGGGCACAGCGAGCATTGCACGGACATTGATACTTCATAGATACACAACAGCGACATTAATATCACACGGTGGTGCCAAAGCGACATGCAATTCATTGAGTGTTCCCATAGTAGCATCGCATCAGTAACATGATTTTCCCTTGTAAGTGAAACAGGAATTACATAACGGAAACAGGAGTTGAATGAGGGTCTTACAGGAGATCCAAGGCACATGAGGCTGTAAGGCAGATAAGGAAGGCAATTACTTCCTGCTAATGAGTGACATTGATTCTTGCCCCAACGCAATTGCACCATCAATTGCTTCCAAACTGCCATTGCAACATTAATGAAGCCCGCACATAACGTCGAGATGGCACAGCTCCCACACTTGACAAAATGATTGTTGCTCTTTGGCCACGGCGGAACCTGATGTCTCAGTGACTACACTGAAAGGAGATATGTTGCTGCAGCAACATCCTGTTCCAAATGAACCCCATGCCAGTAGTTGTCATTTTTTGCACGCTACACCTGTAGCCACACCTCCTAGCATCACTGATATATTATTCATAGGGCCTGTCGTAATCGGAATTCATTGAGGGTCATATCTTATGCTGCATACCTCCTTAACCTCACATTTATGATCATGGTTTCATCCCCATATAGTAGTCCTCAAAAATATTAAATTGCTAAGTCTTAAGATGTGATAGGGTACTCAATACCTACTTGAAGTGTATGGTGATAGTTCAAACAACCTCCATAAGTACATCATGCTGATAAAGTTCTTATCCATTACTATAATATAGGATTTGGTGCCTCCGCTTCAAATTTCATGCTCACCAGTATATTTAAATCCACAATCGCTAGAAACACAAGATGTGTCACAATTGCCGTCACAACCTCCATTATTACACACATATTACAAGTCTGTCTAATCGCATGTCCTACATCAGAGGAACTTATTATCATCCCTTATGTGCCTCATGGAATTATGACCATTTGATTTCTCAACTGAACTTTATGTACCCCTGATCCCTTACATAATCCCTGTTTCACGTTCTAGCAAAAAACAACTTCCCCGTGTATCTTTAAAGCAATGCTGCTAGCAGTGCTTGAACGGTGAGCAATAACCGTGAACCCACAATATTCAAGAATTTGTATACCCATTGTATAATCACATGCCTCCTCCGCCTCCACTGTGGATTCTCTAGCATTATTGTTCCTCACACCTCCAGCTATCGGTTAATGCCTTTAATCACCAATGTCAACTACATTTATTCTACAATAATAATTATGACTGGTTTGTTAATATTCTTGGTAGAATGCTGTCCTGCACCATTATAGTTCAATGGAATATTCATTGAACGTTCATCAGCACGTTCATCCCACTAAAATTCTGTAGACTGATGCCGAATCTATCCATGTAGACTTGATTGGTTCCTCAACCCTGTTGGCTGCTCAGATTCCTGGCCTTCAATATTTATCTCAATCTACCAGATTGCACATGGTTTGGTACAATTGTGTTGACAATTGAACAAAGAATGAAAGGAAATCATGAACGATCTAACAACAAATCTATTGTTCAATTGATGTTATAGCTCATATTGTGATTCACATACATCGCCATTGTAGTAACCGACATGAAGTATGGTTATGACCAGGCCCCAGTGTGTATTGTTGCGCTGCAGTTATGAGATAAGTAATACTTATATCTTCAGAATATAATTATTAGTAGCTGTAATATGATCTGTGGATGTATGTTTTTCTGGAAATAACTTCAAGTCTCCAAAGGCAATTAAGAAAATACATGAATATTGTAGGTAGTTCTATGAGTATGGCTATTGGGAATCGTTGCGTTGATGATGTATCAAATGTTCCTGCTGTTGAGGTACAGTGTGTATGAATGTATTTCACTTCACTCATGATTTAATAGTAGAGAAGTGTATTAACCATTGTAAACTCATAGTATTGTTGATAACTATGATGTTGCTTGCATCCTCTCTCTGGAGGAGGGAATGGGCTTCTATTGTAGAAAATGCAATGTCCTAATTAGACTTAGTGCCTCAACTATGTAATCTATACTCAAGATGATCGGAAATCAAGATGTTGATTTCAAATCATGATGTCATAATTGTGACTGCTAAGGGATGTCATATTAGGTTTACTAAATGTATACCCTGATAATTGTTTCTTTTATTAACATCCTATTGCCTTTTAATCCTGTTGATGATTTGTATAATACTAATGTTCTGGCTGAATTGTATCTAAGTAACTATTTCCTTGTATGGGTAGAACTTATATGTGCACATAATTTCCTATCCTTACACCCACCCAAAACGATATCCATCTGACTCAAATCGTTACAACATTCCATTGACACCACCAATTGCATGGAGAATCGCAACCTGCATCTACATCCATTTCCGTTACGGTATGGCATTTGGAATTAATTACAATTTTCTTGACACAATCGCACCTCGTATCGTGTACCGTTATTTCCTATACCGAATTGAAATCTGAATCCCATGCCATTCCCACGACACAGTTGCATGCTGAATTCACTACTATTTTTTTCACCGAATTGCACCTTGAATCCATTGCAATTTTGCCTGCGGAATCCATGCATAAATGAATTTTACATTACTTCCAAAATCTAGTACTGTTTCTACCTTCAAATACATAATGGCATTGCACTTGGAATGATTACCAAACTCCCTAATCAATTGGCAAATAGTTTCTTTACTATTAGAACGAAGCTGATTTCGCGCTTCCACTGAGGTCCGCCCTATCCATCCACAGGCAACATCTGTGGGCAATCAAAGCATCCCACACACCTCCCCTTCTCGCTGGCATTGTCCTCAGTACATTTCTAAGTCCAGTCTTCAGTTCCGCATTACTCTCCCGGTGTGATGACCAGGTCCCGGAGGCAGGATCTCGTCGACGTACGAAGGTACCGTTGAAGTCGTGCGAAGGAGGTCGGTAGGCGTGGATGAGGGAGGGGTTGCGGCGGTTGAGGAGGCGAGTGTATAGGTGTTAACTTGATGAAATAAGTGAACTGGGACGAGTTCTGAGCCGTAGCCCATGAGTATAACTGGGTGACAGGTGGTCGAGATATTGGAGATGGGATGTAGTCAAGGCAAGATCAAGAGGGGTTGTCTAGGCCATGAAGCGGAGGTGATACAGTATTTTTGCATAACAACATGTTCAGATACAGGTGTAGGAAAGAGACAAGTTGTAGCGTTAAGAGAAAGCAGAAGAGTCAAGACAAGAGGGAGAAAGGACTCTTCATGTAGAGATCCCTCCCGAGTCATGGAACAGGAAAGACATAAACATAATCCCTTCGTCGCTGCTGCGCAATGGCTGCTTGATAGCTGCGCAAGATACAAGAGTCCAAGGGGATTGGAAATCAACTGCGCAATTGAATGAACTAGTACATGAATGAAACCAATAGAAACCTAAGGAAAGTTATTGTGCGGGTAAGGTTTGTGATACCAGAACCTTCTGGTGGTTTCCCTGAGGTTCCGAAGAAGGAAATCGGGCCGTGACAGGGATGCGGTTTGTCGTGTTGCAACAGTTACCAGGAACGGGCTGGGGCAAAGGCTAGCTGTGTTGCGATGTAGAGTTGCACTAATTCTAAGCAAAACTCTTTGGGTGTGAGGATCAGATGAACGTGGATCCACTGTGGCTAGTAGCGAGGCTGGGGCCGACAGTGGCTGGGTGCGGGGTGTCTTGGGTAAGGCTAGAAACTCGGATGACAGTAGCCCCCTTTCGAGAGGAGAGCTCCAGCAATCTTTCTTGGGTTGGTTCTTGGTTGTCGTTGATAATAATCGGGTTGTACCAAGATCCACTCATGGTGCGGGAAGGTTTGAGGGTCTGGGTTTCAGTGGGTAAGCTGTATGTAAGCGCCTAACTAGTGCTGGGGCGTTATCAAGGTCGCTTGCAGGTTGCCAGGTAGGGTGATCGTAACTGATCCAACGGACAAGATACTTGAGTTGTCTTTGGACTAACTTTGAGTCGAGGATATCTTCAACTTCCCACACGAGGTCTTCAATTACAATGACGGGAAGTGGAGGAGGTTGTAATCGACCTGCGAGGGGATCCTGGGCGAAAGGTTCCATGAGAAAGACATGGAATACCGGGTGAATTTTCAATATGGCTGGGAATTCAAGTGAATATGCATGGCTTGAAATCTTATGGATGATTTGAAATTTGCCATGGCGTATATAAACCAGCTTGGTCGAAGGTCGGGTGCTGTGGATGTGTTGTCTGAGGAGCCAGACTTTGTCGCCTACTTCGAATGCATGGGGTGGGATTCAGTCACCTTCGGCTTGTTCAGCATGGATCGCTGTGACCAGGATATTTCGGCTCTAAGGTGTTTATCCAAAAGGAAAAGGCGTTCAGAACAATCCTTGAGTGCTTCCGGGGTTGGTTGTAGCACAGCGGGGTTGGCAAGGATCTCATAGCGGGGTTATTGGCCATGAACTGCATAGAACGGAGTGATTCCGGTTGTGGCGGACAGGTTGTTGTTGTGTGAAAATTCGGCCATGGATAGTAGCTCATACCAGTTGTCCTGTTGGTAGGTGCAGTAGGCCCGGAGGTATTGTCCAAAGATTGTATTGACACTTCGGTTTGGCCTTCAGTTTGTGGGTGGATGCTCGTGGAAAACTTCTGTTGGATTCCAAGGAGTTTGCAGAGGAATCTTAATAACTCGGAAGTGAACTGAGTTCCGCACTCAGTAACGATGGAATCTAGGAGACCATGGAGGAGGAAAATGTGGCTAGCAAGAGTCTAGCTAGCTTTTCGGTCTTGCATTCGGTTGTGGTTGGAATGTGATGAGCAATTTTAGAAAGTCTGTCACCCACAACTTGGACATCATCAAAGGCATTTGAAAAGGATAATCCTGTGATAAAGTCCATGGAAATTGAGCTGCATCGGTGAATTGGGATTTGAAGGGGTTTCAGGAGGCCATAGGGCGCATGTCGAGCGGGTTTAATCCTCATTCAGTATTCACTGTTCTGGATGTAGCATGCGATGGTTTTACGCATCTTTGCCCACTAGTAGTTTTGAGATACAAGTGCGTTGGCCACTGCTATTCGTGGATGGCCTGCAGCTGGGTGTTCATGGCAAGAGTTCGAATCTTTGGCTTGAAAGAGTTTGTTGTCTGTGATGTACATTGACTTGTTGACGTAAAGCAGGCCGTCGTCGTAGGTGCATTCTCCTAAGGAAACTGTTGAGTGTTTCATTTCGAAGTTCTCGAGAGCAAGAAGGATTGATTGTCCCAGGGGAGCAGAGGGTAAAAGAGTTCGGATTTCGTCATTGAAACCGATTGATGTTGCTCAATGACAGTATTCTGAAAGTTTAAAGAATGGGATATGGGCCCGCACAGGTCATGCACGTTCATCCCCCTCTCCAGGGAGGTCGCCAGACCTGCGGCTCAGGGGGTCGGCTTTTCCGTAATTTTCATCAGGTCGGAATTCAATTGAAAAATTGTATTGGGCATAATTGTCCGGCCCAGCGGGATGGTAGTCGGTTCAAGAGGGTCTTGGTTTTGAATGATTCGAGGTTGTGATGGTTTGTGGGAATGGTAAAGGTTTGAGGCAGCACGTGAAGATACAATAGCCACTTGTCAAGGCAGACCACTATGGCAAAGAGTTCTTTATCACCAATACCGTAATTGCATTCTGCAGGTGACATTTTCTCAGATAAAACGGCTATGGGGTGAAGAACTGTATTGCTGTTTTCTGGGATTTTCGAAGATAGGATTCCAGAAACCATATAGTCGGAGGCTTCCTTTTCGAGGATTCTTTCAAGGTTTGGGTCGAAGTCTCGAAGGACAGGTGCTGAGGTGAAAGCTATCTATAGCTTTGAAAATACTAGGTCACATCCTGAAGACCACGCAAAGGGTATCTCCTTTTGCAATGGTCGTAAGATGGGTTGACAGATGCGAGAGTATCCTTCAATGAAGGGTCGGTAGATGTTAGCAAATTCTAAGAAACACTAGATATCCTTAACCGATTTCGGTTTATCCCATTCAACCACGGCATTGACCTTTTCGGGGTCCATTTCAATGCCTTCTGAGGATATATCAGATCCGAGGGAGGTTGTCTTGGTAACTGTGAATTCGGACTGTTCTGGTTTCACAAATAGTTGTGCTTCTGAGACTTTAGTGAGGACTTTGCGGACTTGGTCTTGATATTCTTTTCGATTTTTAGAATACATCAGAATGTCATCAGGATAGAGAACACGAAAGACATCAAGAAATTCTTGGAGTGTGTCATTGAAGAAGCGTTGACAGGTTGCTGGGGCATCGGTTAAGCTGAAGGGCATTACTATGAATTCGAGTAGGACGTGCCGGGTTCTGAAGGCAGTTTCCCATTCGTCCCCTTCCTTGATACTAATGAGGTTGAAAGCGGCTCGTAAGTCTAGTCGGCTGAAGAAAATGGAACCACGGATTAGGTGCAGGGTTTCTTCAATCCGGGAAAGAGGGTACCTATCCTCATGTGTGATGTTGTTGAGTGCTCGATAGTCAACACATTGGTGTGGGGAACCATCGTTTTTCTTAACAAAGAGGATGGGCAAGGCGCTGGATGAAGAACTGGGCCAAATGAATACTTTCGCAAGGTTTTTGTCCAACCATTCTCGAACTTCTTTCAGTTCTGAATCAGACATCGAGTACATGCGTCCTAGGGGTGGTTTTCGGACCGGGAAGCGGGGGGATTTCATAATCCGCAAATCGATCTGGGGGTAGTACAGAGGCTTCCTTCTTGAAGAAGAGTGGCAGGAAGTCATGGTATTCGGAAGGACCAAATTTCTCAGCTGGCTCGGTGCTCGGGGTCTCTTCTGGCAGGGAGGCAAGGATACAGATCATAGATCCCAGTTGTTTGGTAGCAATTCTCATAGCGGCTCGTGAGATAAGTGCAATGGTATGTTTGGCAGGTGATGGAGGATTATTGGTGATGGTATTATGTCGAGTTGGGAGACAGTGGGCTTGACAGTATCCTGAGGCAAAAGTGAGTGTTTTCATTTCCCAATTGATTAAGGAGTTATGGCGTCGGAGCCATGTTTTTCTGAGGATCAGGTACCATCTAGCCAATTGGTTACTTGGAAGGTTAATTCTTCCTCATGTTGGTCGACTGTGAGTTTCAAGGTACAAGAATGGGTTATCTGTCCTGCAACCGAGCGTCTCTCATCAACTACGATGAGGACTTCTGGTATTGGTTCCAGATCCAGGTTCAATTTCAAGGACAAGGCAAAGTCAAGGTCGATAAACCGGGAGGTAGCTCCACAGTCAATCATGCACGTTCCTGGCAAGGAGTCATTGATAGTTGTAATGAAAGTCATGGGTGCTTCTGAACCAAGATCACCAGCGAAGGAAATAGATTACGGACGCAAAGCAGAAGACATTCAATACTTGCGCAGCGTTCTCTTGCCAGCTGATTTGGATTACATAGGAAAAACAAAACCAGTCCTTGGTAAGTGAACAGATGGTAAAACAGAAAGAGCATTAACCGAAAACAAGCAAGAGCAAGATGTACACGAATGCGAAAAACAGGCACAAGCAGGTTCTAGAACGAAGATACCAGATTGCATCCTGGCACTCCTTGAAAGGTCTTCAATCATCAAATAGGCGATTAGTTTTGTGCAGGAGTGGCAGTCTCAGTGGTGCTGTGAAGCACGGTTGCTGGAGGGGCAGAGGGGGCAGAAGTCTCGGAACTTGCATTAACTTTCTGCGTTTTGTTTGGGCAAGCGCTTGCAAAGTGTCATTTGGTTCCGCAGTATAGGCAGAGACCATTTGCGCGGCGGTTGTCCTTGTCTGCTTGAGTCAAGGGACTACGCTTTCCTGCAACCATGTCATCTACAGCAGAGGGATCTATTGGGCCACTGTGAGAACTAGTGGATGTGGATGCAGGTGCCCAGCTACGAGGTGTGTGGGTAGTGTTCTGGGTGTTAAGGTGATGCTGATTTTGTATTCGACGAATGATATAGTCGAGTTGGATGCACATTCGTGCAACAGCAGGGAGGTTATCAGGAACATCAAGTTAGAAAGATAAAGCTGTTGCAGTATCCTTGGTGAGAGCAGAACGAATGTGGGCGATCTGTACTCTCTGGTTTATTAAAAGTTTGGTGATGATGGTGACAAACTCGGCATGGTAGGTGGACAATCTTTCTGTCCTTGACGAAGTTTGTCGAGTTTCTCCCTGGCCGTGGCTTCAGCGTCAGGGTGATCAAATGGGGCTTGAAGGGCGGTGATGAATGTCACATAGTTCGGAAACTGGACTTGGCTAGTAACCGTGTCCATGTGAGGATTGAACCATGCCTGAACGTTTATAGATAGATGGGACGCAGCACATGCGATCCTGCCTGGGACCGAGGAGTATCGGTTTGGGTTAGAGGAAAATACGAGTTGCAGTTGTGTATTGAATTGCCAATATATGTCCCTGGTTCCATCAAAGGCAGTGGGGTCTGCAATCATTGGTGCCAGGTTTCGGGCAACAGGTTGTGGGGCTGCAGCTCTGAGTTGTTTGGAAGCTCCAAATC
This sequence comes from Peziza echinospora, assembly GCA_024516245.1. Taxonomy (NCBI): domain Eukaryota; kingdom Fungi; phylum Ascomycota; class Pezizomycetes; order Pezizales; family Pezizaceae; genus Peziza; species Peziza echinospora. The sequence continues at coordinate 244,294 of JAJLQT010000045.1, read as the reverse complement.
TGTATTCTGATAAAATATAGAAGTATAGAACCTTGTTTGCTGCAGTATGTTTGAGGACACTGGTTAGTTGAGGGACTGCAGGGTGGATGATGGTTCCGGTGTTGCTGCTGTAGAGCCCTACGGGGTGGGGATCCAGAATTAGTGTGGCCATGTTGGAAGTGATGTCTGTGGGGTATTCTGGGCAAATGCAGGTTCAGCTCGAAATGTTTAGACCCCTTGAAGTAGGTCTGTCCATGGTGTTGGTGGAGTTGGGGTTCCAGAGTGAGAAGCCATTGTGGATCAATGTGTGGCGTAGACAGTTATGTCGACGCAACAAAGAGTGATGACCAGGTCCCAGAGGCAGGATCTCCTCCTTGTACAAAGGTACCGTTGCAGTTGTGCCAAGGAGGTCGGTTAGCATGGATGAGGGAGGGTTAGCGGCAGTTGAACAAGGCGGGTCGATTGGTGTTGACTTGGTCAAAGTGATGAACAGGTACAGGTTCTGGGCAGGAGCCTGGGAGTATAACTCAGCGGCTGGTGGTCGAGATACTGGACATGGGACTTGGTCAAGGCAAGGTCAAAGGGGCTGTCTAGGCCACGATGAGGAGGAGATAAAGTATATTCGAATAACAACGTCTTAAGATACAAGTGTAGGAAAGAGACAAGTTGTTGCGTAAAGAGAAGTGCAAAAGAGTCATAACGAGAGGGAGACAGGACTGTTTATATAGAAATCCTTGTCGAGTCATGGAACAGGAAAGACATGAACAGAATCGCATCGTCGCAGCTGCGCAATGGCTGCCCGACTGCTGCGAAAGGAACAAGAGTCTGAGGGGATTGGATATCAACTGCCCAATAGAAAGAACTGGTACATGATACAAAATAATAGAAACATAAGGAAAGCTATTGCGCAATGAGGGTTCGTGATACTGGCACCTTCTGTTGGTTTCCCTCATGTCCTAACCTAGGGAGTCGAGCAGTGACAAGGATGTGGGCTGTAGTGTTGCAACGGATACCAGGAACGGGCTAGGGCATAGGCTAGCTGTGTTGCAATGTAGAGTAGCACTAATACAAAGCAAAACTTTTTGGGGGTCAGGATCAGCTGAACGTGGATCCACTGTGCCTGGTAGCGAGGCTGAGGCCGACGGTGGTTGGGGGCGGGGTAGTATTGGGTATGGCTAGAAACTCGGTTCATGACACCCTAACCTCGTGCCCAAACAGCCTCACCAAGCTTCAACACCTCGATTCCCCAGTTTTGTTCATCACCGCGATTCCTTGCCTCAATTCCCAACCACGATTTCATTTAGCTTATCCTCACCCCGATTCCATGCCTTCTGGCTCACTGCTATTTAATACTGCAATTGATTACTCCCATTACAGACTTCCTCTTCTCATAATGGTGGAATTGTGCCGAATTTGAAGTAATGTATTTGTCGAATTTAGCTGCAATTATGTATTGGATACGACTCTAGATTCAGTTTTGGAAATAGCTGTAGGTTGTGCATGCGATTCCGTGGTAGAAATAGGGGTGGATTTCAGGGTATGATTCTAAGGTGCAAATAGCAGTGGATTCTGGGTTGATATTGGGTAAATAGCATGGAATATAGCTTAGTTTCAAAGCTGATTTCAATTCACTCATTTCTATTGGACATTTCTGCAACATCCACAATACCTGAGACTTGATTTTCAATGTGCAATTGCTCCGCTGCACACTGCAGCAACCGGTTAACCTTGTGACGAACTGTGTTTGCTAGTCTCCCGTTGGATGGAATTCCTCTCACAACTGCCTTGCAATAGAAGTTGCGGCAAAGCGACACCTTATAACTGCAAATTTGCGTTATCCCTATTGTGTCCGTCATGACTGTTGTGTAAAGTATGACCAACTTAGCTGCCAAGAGTTTGACATACAGAACTCACACCTAGGAGGTAGAAGAGACTGCAGTCACGATTCTGAAGGTCCTTTGAAGGCTTAGAATTGTCTCAGAGGTCTGAGTTGCATGTGTTAAGTTCAGGGAGTTCTAGTACTAGCTTGCTGGTACTGGGGGTATTACTGGAGGGTCTATTAGGGCCAAGTTGGACACAGCCTTACTATTATAGCTAGAATATTGTTTCTGGCGCTATCTCGTCGGTTAGGCGTGTGTTGTCAGTGTTTTCAATGTCTCCAAACCTTATCACTTTTTCAGAGACTTGCTGTTATAAGCATGAGTCCCAAATGTCATATGGACATGATAGTTAATGACTGGAATATGAGTGCAGGTGATTGAGACATGATGCATAATTATAAAGAGTAAATACATGAGGCTTAAAGAGCTCTTGTGGTATGGGAAGAATCATACAAAACATATAATGATGAAATATGAACAATAACAGTTGACAGGATGATGTCATGACTGTGTAATAATGTCACAAGTCAAAGGGCATAACAGGAGCTTAACAGATGAATATATACATTTATGGAGCATGTTCGACCATAGAATATATATGAAATATCATTTGAAAGAACATATTGAAAATATGCAATCAATTAAACAAACAGGAAGGGAAATAGAGGAGGCTGATCGAATTGGGACATGACTACCAAATCGGACAATAGTAGAAGAAAAGGGATGTAAGGGACGATTTTTATAATCATTTCGAAGCAGAAAACGCAAGGTTGATTTCTTAATGATATGGTCTGACCATTTGGCAATGTGTATATTCAAGGCATTGGGGATAAACAGCCCACCTGTATGACATGCCCAAATTTTGTAATTTAGTTGCTTCGTTGTCCAGTTAATCTGGTCTTCAGGGTTGGATCCAAATCCTCCCCACATCATGATCAGTGGGCTTGCGCTATGGTCCCCACCTGCATGTGGGTTTGTACAATTAGCATTGATTCTGGTGGTTACCACTGCTGGGGGTTCTGCTTATCCTGCAATACATTTAGCATGGCTTGATTCTGGAATGCTGTGATCCTGACTTCGACAGCCAGTGAAATGAAAAGCTGACTCTGTTTGCTCATTACTATGTTATGTACTATGGCCTGATTGGTAATTTTTGTGCCTGCAGTGCAATGTGATAATCATTCTCTTGTGCATGGCACTAGCCTCATGTTAACTGTTGCACTTCTTCTTTTCATTCCTTGGGTTGTAATTGATTCTACTGTTCAGAGCTCTGGAATTTCAATGGTCTACAACTGATGAATTGGATCAGGCTGATCCACATTTTGTATTGTTCTCCATTTCTGCCATACTTCCAATGTTGTGTATTGCATTGAACTTAGGTTGGGCTGAAACGGATTAAAAACAGCATAACTGTACATTTATTGGTCAATACAGTCGTGTTGTATGACAAAAACTGGTAAGGTTGGAGCTGCAAAAACCACAGCCTCCATGCTTCTTTTGTTTTGTGCATTGTAGTTGGCAAAAAGATATTTCAATGAGCCTCAATATGATGAATATTGGTTTCACCCAGTATCAAGGTCCTTGAGTTGTAGATTTATAGAGACCCTATATCATGGGGATAAAATTAGTAATACTCATAATGAAATTGAGCCACAAGGATTGGACGGCAAATATGGGCATGAGGAAGATTGCGTAGAAATACAGTGAAGTAGAAAGTGCTGTATATTCAAAGGAAGGACAATCCAAGAACCAGAAGCAAGATCCAACATAACAGGAACAAGAGCATATTGAAATAAATCAAGGATGGAAAAAAGACTGGATCATGAAGAGGAGAAAAATGATGCGCAGTTGTCATAGAGTGGTGTTGAACAATTTCTGGCCAGGTTGAACACAGGGTACCAGTAGGATGTGCTTGGCACATTTTTGGCAGATGTCTCTAATTGAGTCTAAGCATGGGGGATTCTAATTGATCACAATGTAATGCTATATACATGTGGAATACTCAGTTATCTGCCATGCGTACTAGTTCCTGTGAGAGGGAATGCTGAAAGTGTGTCGAATGTGGATACAAGTAGGCATGATAGTCGCACAATGTATAATAAACGATCTTGAAGTCTAGCGGGTCACAGCGATATCCAGCTGAGCAAGTTATGGGATTCAAGGTAATCATATTCACAATAGAGCTAAGTGAAGTGAACGAGCAGTCTTTAAGTATATGAAAAGGAAAGAGTCAGCAGAACGAAATAGCTCAGCGCAAGTCCAGACACAAAGCCGGGGGAGTAGGGTAGACCCTAAAAACCTCAGTAGAATAATAAAATGGAAAGAAGGTGGTGTATCGGTAAAACATGGTGTGTTGCAACGATACTATAAACAAGATAAATGTAGTTGATTGCTAATGATATCGGGAAGTGATAATCATTAGTGAAACAATAAAACGAATAGTAGAAACTAATAGAACCGAGAAGAAATAGAAGTAAGTACAAAACGACGGAGAATACTGAGAATATGCGAAGATATGAGCTGATATAATATGAATTAGGTATAGTAGCGAATATGTAACACATGAAAGGTTGAAAGAAATAGAAATAAACAGAAACAAAAACGAGTATAAACAAGAGAGAAGCGATTGGGTATACCCAATAAAGTAACTGAAAATATGTAGAAATATATGACTCAATTAGGGTGTAAGAGGGATTATTCCCACAGTTCCGGTGTCGGCCACTATAGGTGTTGAAGTGTCATTATTATTTTGTAGATACGCCATGCCAACAACAATATTTAATGGTGGAGCCACATCGATAACAAATTCTGTAACTGTCACAACAGCAGCATCCTGGGATCAATTGTTTCCACAGCAAAATCATGAACATCAAGTTTTCCTACTGGGCCATTGTGGCAATACCTGAGGGCGTCGTTGCTTGAGGCAATTGTAATGTGCTGACAAAGGATGTCACAAGAGCACTGTGGCAATACCCAATGTTGCCAATGTCGCTGTGGCAACAGAATAATTTCAAATGGCCCCCAGGTTGGGACATGTTGTTTTGGGACAGAAAGCCTGTAGCGACACCTCGGTTCGTTGCTGATGTGTCAGGTCTTCTAATCGATTAATATTTCATACTTGCCTTTTACCCAATGTAATGGAGATCCCATTTCAAGGTTGGCTTACATTCTATGACTACATATGCTACATTACAAACATTATTAAAACTAGTTACAATCATCTTGTGCTTAAAGAGTACATCAGAAACACTCGCATTTCCGCCATGGCGACAAGTCTCCGCCACGGGCACTGCAGGCATGGCAGCGACATAGATATTTCGCAATAGCGCAACAGTAACAAGTACTTCGTCGAGTGCCGCCACAGTGCCAAGCACTTCCTCGAGTGTCGCCATAGCGCCATCGCGACATTGATTGTCACCACAGCGCCATTGCTACATCGATTGACCCCCGCAAGTGATGTTGCGATGGCGCTGTTGCGACAATTGATGCTTGCGATGACGCTGTGTAAGGATAGGAAATTATATTCACATATAACTTCTATCCATACAAGGAAATAGGTACTTAGATACATTTCAGCTAGAACAATTGTATTATATATATACAATAAGATTAATATCACTAGGATATGAATCACAGAAACAAGTATTAGGGTATATATCAAGTAAACCTAACATGACATCATTTAACAGTCACAATCATGACATCATGATTTGAAATCAACTTCTTGATTTCAAAGCATGACAAATGATTTGAAATCAAACTTTCTGCTTTGAAATCAACTTCCTGATTTCAAATCAACATTATTATAGATTATATAGGACAGGCACTAAGCCTAATTAGGACATGGGATTTTCTACAAAAGAAGCCCATTCCCCCATCCAGAGAGAAGGGCAAGAAACGTGAGAGTTACCAACAATACTAAGAGTTTACAATGTTTAATACACTTCTCCACCATTAAATCACAAGTGAAGTCACCTACATGTATTACAATTGCACCTATTCAGCAGATACAATTGATACATCATCAACCCAACCATTCCCAGTAGCCATACTCATAGTACTACCTATATTCTTCCTGTTATTACTTCATTGTCTTTGGAGACTTGAAGTTATTTCCAGAATAAGATATATCTACAGATCATAAGACAGGAACTAATACTTATATCCTGGTGATATAGGTATTAGTCATCTTATTACTGTACCCTAACTTTATACGCTGTGGCGACACTCGATGTCACCCATGTTGCTGTGGCGACAGCATCATTTCAAATGGCGCCCGTGGCGGTGGAAGACTTTTTTGGTGCCGTGCGCACATAGTGACACCTCTGAGCTTTGCTCATGTATATACCCGTCATGGAATATGTGGTCATACGCAATATATTGTTATTTTGCGATGAAATATCAATATTCATTGTGATGCTTGGTCAGTGGCAATGCATGTATTAGTCCAAGATCTACCAGATCGAGTGCTGCGGAGACATGTTCATATCGTAAACTACTAGTGAATCCGAGTAGGAAACATGCCCAGCCTTCTTGGAACTCAAACATCAAGCCCAGAAACAGGTTGATAATATTGAAAAACTTACTGAACAGGTGAGGACAAGTCACCTTACACATGAATTTGTCAACTTGTTGATTATTTACTCAATAATATCCAGCCTAATTGTACAGTGTCTAAATTCGGAGGAAGTATAAGTCATCAGACATTACTGCCCAACATGAATGATGAATACTTAGCTGGCATGTACAGAACTAATGACTGCATGGTTGGGTGAGTTTCGATACATCAGCGTTTGTCCTTGAATACTAATAGATATGCAATATCATGGTCATTTGAAGTGTTACAGACAAGACACCAAGTATACGTGGATGATTAATCAAATATTAAAATATTGACATAGTATAGTTCATCATCAAGAATTAAGTACCCTTGCAATGTCGGACTGAAGGGTAGCAACGGGGTTGATTGTTTTCACACTGTGCCATTGCCTGGCATGTACAATGACGCCTCCTAATTGAGTTAAACCTGTGTGTGTGCAATAATGTGCAGTTACGACAGTACCTGTCCCACTCCAGACGCTTCTACCAATGGACATCGAAGTCATCTCCACATGCACCCAGAATCCACTGCTATATCGACTACAGAATCGCACCTATGTTCGCATACTGAATCCACAGCAATATCCATCATGAAATGGCGCCCAGTATAGTTTATTGCTATTTCCACTAAGGAATTGCCTGCGCAATTCTCCGCTCTTTCCACTGCAGAATTGCTGACGGAATCCACTACTAAATCCTCAGCGGAATTGCACCAGGCATTGACTATGTCCATTTGCGCCACGGAATTGCACATCGCATCATAATCATTTTTCTCATACAATCTGGAACCACAATAGCCACTTTAAGTCAAAAAGCGTTCCTCGCACCTGCACAAGATGCCATAGAGCTCCTCTCCAAGCTTCCACCGACCTTCGCAGGTTTCCACAAGGTTCTAGCACAGAATTACATGGGCCTCCACACGCGTGCTCCTCAAATTATGGTTTCCTCAACTCAGTTCATAAACTTGGCTCCGCACCGTTACACCGCATTTCCTGCTTTCTTAACTGCATTTCTGCACTACGTTTCCTGACCACTTTTTCCCAAAGCGATTGCACACTGAGTTTTCTGACAGATTTTCCTTCATGTCATTCCTCATTGTGATTTCACATTGTTTTTGCTCACCCTAATTCCTCCATGCGATTCCTCACTGCGATTCATCAGCGTGTTTCTATGCCTCCATCACCGACTTCCCATACCCAAGGTGGTGGAATCATTCCAACAATAGAGTCATGGCTTCGTCGCATTCAGCATCAACTGTGCGGCAGGTACGACAGTGGGTTGAAGATTGGGAATAGCGTTGCAGTCCGGGTCCGATTCCGTGGTGGAAATACCAGTAGCTTCCGGGCCCGCTTCCGTCTTGATAATACTAGTAAATCCAGTGTGCAAAACAGTTATGGAAATGTGGGTTGATTCCATGTGTGATTCGGTGTTGGAATGAATGTGGAATTCGGGTTCATAATGGTTTATATTGCATGGAATAAAGTATAGTCTTAGCGGTTCATTCAATTCATTCAATTCTATTGCATAATTTAGTCACATATGGGAGTCCTACAGCCAGTCGCTTAATCCTTATTCTAAATTTCTTTGGCGGAATCCGTCTATCAGTCAACCTTGTGACGAAATCCATTTACCAGTGTCAGTTATGACAGCATCGTGTGTCAGTCTCCTGTAAGGAAATCGTCCCTTACAACCCCTTTCTGCTACTAATTCCCAATTGGGTAGTCACTTCCCAATTAGGTCAGCCTCATGTATTTCCCTTCCTGGTAGTCCTATTAATTCCCTGTTTTCTCTATGTCTTTCTATTACTATTTCCTATTATTCCTGTCGTCCTACATGCTCTAGAAGCGTCTGTATTCTTCTGTTGAGCCTCCTGTTATGCCCTCTGACTTGTGACATCATCACACACTCATGACATCATCTACCACCTGTTATTTTCCTGTTTCATCATCATGAGTCTTGTATGATTCTTTTCCTGTCACAAGAGCCTTTGAAGCGTCATGCTTCTACTCTTCATCATCATGTATCATTTCTTTATCATCTCTACTCATACTCCTGTCATTCACTATCATGTCAATGAGCCATTATGGACTCATACTCATACCAGCAAGTCTCTATAAAAGAGCTATGGTTTGGAGACTTGGAAAGGGCAGACAACCCAAGCCCAACCGACTAGATAGCATCAGAAACAATATACTAGCTACCCTGGTAAATCTCTGTTCGCTTTGGCCCTAATAGGCCCTCCAGTAATCCCCCCAGTACCAGGTTACCAGCACCAGAACTCCCAGCACTTAACACCTACAACTCAGACCTCTAGGGCGATTCTAAAGCCTTCACAGGACCTTCAGAATCGTCACAGAAGTCTCCTCTACCTCTTAGGTGTCAGGTCTGTTTGTCACAAGCTTGGCAGCTAAGTTGGTAGTACTTTACATTTTTTTTACCTACAATAAGCTGAGTTCTCTCAGTACCAATTAACCCCCCATACTAGGGCTTGATCAACCCTAGGAGACGTGATTAATTCACACCAGAACACACTAAGAACCCCCAGACACCTCAGTTAGGAATTCCCACCCAGAAACACACAGAATATACCAGAGCTCCCTGCAGGCTAGTGAAACAGTGGACCCTGTTCTCCCTGCAGCTTACCAGGCACCCAGAAGCAACAACAGCACCAGCAGCACGCCTCTAAGCAACAATTAACCAGCAATAAACATCAGATCTATCTCCTGACACACCAGCAGTAATATCATTAGTCAGATGATGACTTCCAGGCCATCCCAGCAATCCTCTAGGCACACATCCAGACATCCCTCTAGGGAATCATCCCAGCATCCAAGCAGGGACCATTCCCCCTCTCTAGACGAGTTCAAATCACCCCAACCATTCCCAGAAAACACCACAATGGAATCCTTGAACCTAGGCCCCCCATTGCAGCAAACTAGACCTCAAAGCAGAACCCAAAGCAGAGCTAGCCTCAGAGGCATCCCAGACATCAAACCTGAAGACCCCAGCACCTATGAAGGCGACTCAACAGTACACATCACCCATGATATCCCCCCTTCAGATCCACCCACACCTAAATGGCATATTGGAATGCCATACAAAATGCTTAAACAAGACATTTTAGGCATCAAAATATTGGAGAATGCCCCTACCAACATGAAAGATTATTTCAGCACTCAAGAATGGATTAGAGACGTCCATGAACTACTTGGATTAGACCCTGAAAGAGTCACTGATGACCAAATTGATTTGTACTATACCAAGGCTATTTTGGACCCCAAAAGGGATGATCCTGCAGACCCTAGCTACTACCTATCCAGAATCAAGGTTGGCAAAGGAAAGAGAAGATCCAATTCGTTTTCAGACCCTGAAGAGACCCCTAGACCATCACACCATCACCACAGATCTTCATCCCAGCCCCCAGCCATGAGTGGAGCCCTTGGCTTCACACCAGCCCCCAAACCAAGCCAACAGGCCCCACCTCAACCTAGCCTTATGAGCAGAATGCTCAATCGACCAGATACCTCCTTCAAACCAGGGTATAGACCACAGCCACCCCCCCAGCTTCCAGCAACACCCCAGCAACATAAGCACCAGTCCAAATCCAGAAAGAATAAGCACAAAGCTAGCCCCCCTCCATCTGATTCATCATCATCTGACAATGACTCAGATGATGGCAAGGATGATTGGAAGTGGAGAGAAGGCACCCCAGCACCCTTTAAACGAAATAACAGCTCCACACCAGCTCCCAGTAACCTCCTAAACTCCTCAGGTATCAAACTAGGCAAAATTGAGAAGCTTGATGGAAAAGGAAAGTGGAGGCAGGCAGCAGAGTTTGATAACTGGATTCAGACATGCAGGGACTATCTGGGTATCAGTGGGCTAGATGAGAACTCGTTTGAGGCCATGATTTGGCTAGGATTCAACCTAGCAGGTGATGCCAAAGACTTGCACACCAACTGGAGAAAAGACCCCAAAACAGCAAATCAAGGCCTAGCCAAGTTCATTCCAACCCTTAGGAAATACTGCATATCTTCTGTGAACAAACAGAAGCTTTGGGACGAATTTCAGGCAATTAAACAGACCTCAGGAGGCAGAACAATCCCCATCCATATTCTAGCCACCAAGCTCAAAACCATGCAAATCAGGCTACCACATGTTACAGATATCCAACTGTATCACAAGCTGAAAGAAGCAATGGATCCAGAGCTGAAAGCGAGAGTGAACCCACATCTCAAAGAAGAAATGGACTGGGATCAACTAGTTGAAATTTGTGAGCTATATGACTCCTTCATGTATGAGGCTAAGGTTGCCAAATCAGGAGGAAATTCCCAGAAGTCACACAAGCCACCAAACAAGACTTTTAAACGAGATTACAACAACTCCAACACACCCCAGAAGACCCACTTCACTCCCAACAACCAACAAAGGACCAACAGACCCCACAAGTTCAACAAGGGTACCCCCAGGTTCAACAAACTAACCCCAGATGAGAAGGAGAAATTGAAGAAATCAGGTCACTGTTTCAAATGCAGGAGACCAGGACACATGGCTAAGGATTGTCCTCAGAGAGCGTCGCATATCACCTCAGCAGCCACCAGTATCACCCCACCAAAATCAAGCACCCCCCTGACACCTGCCCCCAAGATAATCTCTGCAGCACAAACCCTGAAAACTAAGCAGTTTACTCATAAAACTGAATTGAAATCAGCCCCCCAACCAAGATTGGAAACCAAGGATGCATCATCAGACCACCTGCTAGTCTCAACCAGGATCAATGGCCACCCTGCTAAGACCCTGGTAGATCATCAGACCACAGGTGGAGACCTAATTTCCAACAAGTTCTGTGCCACCTATAATCTCACCCTAACACCCCTACCTGAGCCTATTACAGTCAATCTAACCATCAAGGGATCTAAGGGTGTGGCACACCATTTGGTGACAGCTGAAATCGATTACAATGGCCACAAAGAGCATAGATCATTTTATGTAGTCTCACTTAATTACTGGGATGTAGTATTAGGCCATCCTGCACTAATATCTCACAATGCAATTATCACCTTGCAGTACATGAGCACCAGCCTACAACCAACTGGCAAACCGAGATTCAAGATGACACCATGGACCCACACACCATCCCAGAAGACCCCTAGGCATGCACAGCCCCCTCCAGATCTGTTGGCAGATCACCCAATTTCACATGCATACCAGGGATCTCAGCCATCCAACAGGACTATCACATCAGCAGCCACAAGATTACAACCTGAATTGAACCCCTTCAACGAGTTCCCAGATGTATTCCCACACCAGAAGATGCATACCTTACCCCCACTAAGAACTGAGGAGCTCCAGCACAAAATCCTGCTAAAGGATCCTTCCCTGGTTCAGAAGCCTAGTCCTATTAAGCCCAAGGAGAAGTTCCTACAGCAATTGTATGACAAATTAGCAAAAGAAGAGGCCTCAGGGCGTGTCTACAGAAGCCAGGACAGGTCAGCATGTGCTATGTTCATGATACCCAAAATGGATAAGCCCCATGAAGCAAGGTTCTTGCATGACTTGGTAGAAAGGAATAAAAATACTCATTTGACTATTCCCAATATACCCAACCAACAGAGCATCCTCAACACGATTGCCAGGCACCCCTATAGGTCTAAAATCGACCTTAGTGATGGCTATCACCAGATTAGGATCTACCCCCCACATGAGCAGTATACAGCATTCAGCACCCCTAAAGGAGTATTCAGATCCAGAGTTATGCAGCAAGGAGATTGCAATGCACCTGCAACCTTCATGAATGTGATGACCAGCCTATTCAGCAAGCAATTAGGCGTCACAGTGTTCATCTATATTGATGACATATTCATCTATAGTGCCACCCTCAAGGATCACCTACAACACATCAGGGAAGTGCTAACTCTTTTGAGAAAACACTCATTCTATGCATCTAAGGATAAAAGCGAATTCCTGCCAGAGGAATTGCACATACTAGGGCATATCATTACCAAAAAAGGCATCTCACCTGAGCCTAAGAAGGTGGCAGGGGTCCAGGACTTCCCCAGACCCAGAAATAGAAAGGAACTGCAAAGCTTCATGGGTTTGGTTAATTACCTGAGCCAATTCCTGCCTCACATAGCCACCAAATCAGCCCCTCTAACCGAGATGTGTGGAGCCCAATCTACATGGGATTGGACCCCCTTGCATGACACAGCCTTCCAACAAGTCAAGGATCTTGTCAGACATTCACCTGTGCTCAAGCCACTTGATTATAACTCGCCTCAGCCTATCTATTTGATTACTGATGCTAGTACAATTGGTACAGGAGCATGGATAGGACAAGGATCAGATGTGGCACACCTAATACCTGCAGCATTCCATTCTAGGAAGTTCAACCCTTATCAGCAGTCATACCACACCACTGACAAGGAACTCCTAGCCATTGTGGATGCCCTGGAACACTTCAGAAGCGTCCTGAATGGCACCACATTCACCATACTAACTGACCATAAGCCCCTTGTCACCTTCCTCAAACAGCATGACCTGGTAGATGACAAACATGTCAGATGGCAGCACATAATATCCCAATTTGATTGCACCATCCAGTACCTCCCAGGCGAGCACAATACAATAACAGACAGCCTGTCAAGAGTGTATAAGAACCCAGACCTTCTCCCACTATCTGGAGACCTCATACCAGCAGCCACAGATCCCCCTACCAGCAAGCAACTCCAGCAATCACCAAGCAAACACATCAGCCATTCCCCTACCCCTCAACCGACATCACAAGGCCACCTAGCAGCAGAAATCCTCTTCAATAAATTCCTAGGTCCTCCCCTTCCCCAGTTCAATTCTCCCCCTCAACAAATCACTTCAGCAGCCACCACCAGGTCAAGAGCCAAAGCCAGCAACTTGCCAGCAGCAACCCCAGCCAAATCAAACCCCCCAAACGAAGCAACAGCTCCCCCAACCACCAACATGAACTCCCAATCAGGCCTTTCCCTCTCTCAAATCATCACCAACTACATCAAAGCCAATCCTACCCATGACTATGTCAGACCTGACTTTGAGAAGTATTTGGATGACACCCCAGAGAGAATGGAAGCATTGAAGTACAGGTTTGATCATGGAATGGATCACTGGACTGCATGTAAGGACACCTCCTGTTTTGTTCACACTAATAGACCCTATGACTATAAGGGCAGATACTATGTCTGTTCCTTCTGTGGTCAGTCAGGACATGAGAGAAGAAGATGTGAACTATGGCTCAAGGCCAAAGATGCAGTTGAGGACGAGTTTAGGAAACAGAAGGGCTATACAGACCTGCCAGAAAGACCCCAAGAAACCCCAGCACCAATTGCCCAATCTAGCCCATCTAATTCACCTCCTGTATCTCAGATTTACTCCCCCACCTCACCTGTTATAAGCAGATCTGTCACCCCCATGGATTTTAACCCCTCAGACGAGTTGGAAGAAGGAGAAATTGATGAAAGTATTCAGGTTATGGTCATGGTTGAAACTCCTCTCTCTCCCCCCCCAATGTCTCCCCCAAAACCCCCTCATGCATCCTCTCCTGGCCTCACCTCACCTGAACTACCAAGACACCTTCCCATAGAGGTTGTCACCACATTCAACACCCTCCAGAACCGAGCAGAAGCCAGCAGCAGACAACAAACACCATTAATTGACCCAGCATACAGTCTACTCTCACCAGTTTTAGGCTCCTCCACCTCAATTTACAGCAGCAGAGCAAGCAGTCCACAAAAGCAGCCAGCAATCAAGTCAAAAAAGCGCCCAAGCCAGGTCCACATCCAGTACCAACACATCAATGAGGCCTACCAACCCTTTTCCATTGAGGACCACATCAGCTTCAACAACCTAGTGGATCCTTTCCACCCAGCAGCCTCATGGACAAAAGCACCAAAGATTGACCTCAATCCAGGTGAAAGCACACAGAATCCCAGCCTAGCCTACCTTCAAGCAGTGGCATCCCACTACGCCAGGCAGCTACAGGACTCTGCAGACGAAGAAGATGCCCCCCAGATTGTCCCACAACACCAAGAATGGATCCCAATCCTCCACCAAGCTTACTGCAAAGACCCCAAATATAAGCTTCTGTATGAGGATCCAGACACCTTGGCCACTCTGGGATACACCAAAATTGAAGGGCTACTCTATCAGTGCATTAATGGACGCATCAGATTCTGCATTCCCCATGGAACCTATCAAGAAGACACCAACCTCAAGGAACTCCTCATCCAAAATGCCCACAAGGCAGTTGGACATGGCAGCAAATTCAAGACTATGCAATTGCTGTCAGCCATCTATGTATGGCCAGGACTTTCCCAGGATGTTGAGGAGTACTGCAAGACGTGCCTAACCTGCCAAAGAGTCAAATTCAGGACCTCTAAGCCCTTTGGATTGTTGCACCCACTTCAAGTCCCCCTTGGCCCATGGCAAAGCATCAGCATGGACTTCCTCTACCTGCCACCAATCAGAGACCCAAAGACTGGACAAGACTATGATCATTTATGGGTTATTGTCGACAGATTCAGCAAATATACCCTCATGATTCCAGTTTGGAATGACATCACAGCTCAAGAACTCATTGACCTGTACATGTCCAAAGTCTACCCTATTTTTGGTCTTCCTTGGGAAATGGTCACAGATGCAGATCCAAAATTCAGAGCAGCAGTATCGAAGGCCTGGTGCGAGGCAAATGGTATCAGACAGGCCATGTCTTCACCATATCACCCTCAGACTGATGGTCAAACAGAAATTGCCAACAAGGACATCATCACCAAGGCAAAAGCTCTCCTGGATGAAGATGGAGCAGACTGGTACACCAATCTAAACTGGATTAAGCAGGCCATCAACAGCAGCACAGACAAGGTCAGAGAAGCGTCACCAGAATCCATCCTCCTCTCATTCAAGCCCAGAAGGATTCAAGATGTCACCACACCAATGTTACAGCCACCATTCATCCTCCCACCCTTTTACAGCTGGACTGAATCTCTTCACAGTTCTGTCAGAGAAAAGATACTAAAGAACCGAGAGCAACAGGAGGTTCAGTACAACAAGAGAAGGAGACCTGCCCCTCAGTTCAAGGTTTTGCGATTTGGTAATGGTTTTTAAAGATAGAAGTACTGTCAGGCACTCCCCATACCTCAAATTGGAGCCCAACTGGACAGGACCATACAGCATCATCAAAGCCAACTCAGAACTCGATTCATACACTCTCCACAACCCTCAAGGACCCCTCAAACAAGTCTCAGTCCATGTCTCCCATCTCAAGCCATTTTACCCCAACAATGCCCAGAAATTCCCCTCTAGGGAAAACACAAATCCACCACCAGTTTCTGTGGATGAATTGGGCCCTAAGTACGAGGTTGAGAGAATCGACAAGCACAGGATCAGAGACCAGACAACTGAGTACTTGGTTAAATGGGTTGGATATCCTCAGGACAAAAAGAATTGGACTCCTGAGTATGATATTGATCAATCAGCAGTTGAGGAGTATTGGGCAAAGAATAACTACACCAAAGCCATGAGGAACATGGCTAAGAGGACATCATCATCAAAGCGTGGAAAGGGCAAGAAGAAGCAGAACTAGGGTGGATAATTGTTGGATTTTTTTGGGTTGAGTATAATTTTCTTTGAATTTTTTTCCATTTTTTTTCAGTTATTTTCATTATTCTTTGATTTTTCTATTGTACTACTTGTTTTTAGGATAGGGTTTCTTTCTAAGGTGGAGTAATGTAAGGAAATCGTCCCTTACATCCCCTTTCTACTACTAATTCCCAATTGGGTAGTCACTTCCCAATTAGGTCAGCCTCATGTATTTCCCTTCCTGGTAGTCCTATTAATTCCCTGTTTTCTCTATGTCTTTCTATTACTATTTCCTATTATTCCTGTCGTCCTACATGCTCTAGAAGCGTCTGTATTTTTCTGTTGAGCCTCCTGTTATGCCCCCTGACTTGTGACATCATCACACAGTCATGACATCATCTACCACCTGTTATTTTCCTGTTTCATCATCTTGAGTCTTGTATGATTCTTTTCCTGTCACAAGAGCCTTTGAAGCGTCATGCTTCTACTCTTCATCATCATGTATCATTTCTTTATCATCTCTACTCATACTCCTGTCATTCACTATCATGTCAATGAGCCATTATGGACTCATACTCATACCAGCAAGTCTCTATGAAAGAGCTATGGTTTGGAGACTTGGAAAGGGCAGACAACCCAAGCCCAACCGACTAGATAGCATCAGAAACAATATACTAGCTACCCTGGTAAATCTCTGTTCGCTTTGGCCCTAATAGGCCCTCCAGTAATCCCCCCAGTACCAGGTTACCAGCACCAGAACTCCCAGCACTTAACACCTACAACTCAGACCTCTAGGGCGATTCTAAAGCCTTCACAGGACCTTCAGAATCGTCACAGAAGTCTCCTCTACCTCTTAGGTGTCAGGTCTGTTTGTCACAGGCTTGGCAGCTAAGTTGGTAGTACTTTACATCTCCACTGCAATGCAAGTCCGACTATTGTTCGCGGTAATAATTGCGAGTGTTCGTAATGCACATTATTTGCTTCAGGACTATTGCAACGAAAGAAATGTAGTATCGCCTTCTTGTTGATGTGTATGTATCCTTAAGTCAATGAAATGAACTGAGTACATGTACAACTTTGATACCCAACTTTCTCTGATATATGCAATTACTTATTGAAACATATGACAATATCATAGGAATAAGATTAATGGTATGAATCAATACCATTCGAACAGTATGTTTACTAAACATGATGCTGCCAGCTGAGTTGCATGTGACAAAAAAATATTTCTGGTCATACCTGCTGTTGCCTGGCCCTGGACAGGCAAGTCACTTTGAATGCACCTCTGAGGTGCTGATTGGGACAATGAAGTAGCTTGACTGAGGAGTATATACTTTGGCTGGCAGTATGAGAGAGTGTTGAATCCATGAGTCAGCATACCTATATCGCACATGGACCAGGTACACATGTGAATGATAAGGCAGATCCAGTATGCAAGAACTAAGAATTGTTTCAGGATGTACATAATTCATTAGCAACGCTCTATGTTCTGCAACTACAATTTGTATCTGTGTAAAGTTGGGGTACAGTAATAAGATGACTAATACCTATACCACCAGGATATAAGTATAAGTAGCTGTCTTATGATCTGTAGATGTATCTTATTCTAGAAATAACTTAAAGTCTCCAAAGACAAAGAAGTAATAACAAGAATAATATAGTTAGTACTATGAGTATGGCTATTGGAAATGGTTGGGTTGATGATGTATCAATTGTATCTGCTGAATAGGTGCAATTGTAATACATGTAGGTGACTTCACTTGTGATTTAATAGTGCAGAAGTGTATTAACCATTCAAAACTTTTAGTATTGTTGGTAACTCTGAAGTTGCTTGCTTCTTTCGTCTGGGAGGGGGGAATGGGCTTCTTTTATAAAAAACCCATGTCCTAATTAGGCCTAGTGCCTGCCCTATATAATCTATACTAATGTTGATTTGAAATCAGAAAGTGGATTTCAAATCAAAAGTTTGATTTCAAATGATTTGTCATGCTTTGGAATCAAGAAGTTGATTTCGATATCATGATGTTATAATTGTGACTGTTAAATGATGTCATATTAGCTTTACTTAATGTATACCCTAATACTTGTTTCTGTGATTAATACCCTATTGATATTAATCCTGTTGTTAATTAAATAATACTATTGTTCCAGCTGAAATGTATCTTAGTTCCTATTTCCTTGTATGGATGGAAGTTATATGTGAATATAATTTCCAATCCTTACACCTGTGCAGCAACTTCCGTTGCAACGCAGGTGTCATGCAAATGCCGTCAGAACGCAGACTACCAGTGCAAATTCGTCACTAGGTTGCCTGGTTTACTGGTAGACGGATTCCACCGCAAGGTGACTGGTAGTCGCAGTTTGTTGCAAATCAATTGAACGTGGAAAAGTAAGTTTCAGACATCCCAGAAGTTACGGAAACAGGCAATGAAAATGATTGAATTATATAAACCGCTTCGACTTTGCCATATTCTATGCTATGTACTGCAGTATCGACCCCGATTCCACTGTTGATTCCACGACAGTATCGTACCCAAAATCCACCCCTTGTACCACCACGAAATAACACCTGGTAGCTACTGCGCATTCCACTATAGTATGGAACCGGGAAATCACTGGTGTTTACATGGCAGGATAGTGATGTAAGGTAACTGTTGTTCCCGCCTTAGTATAACCCCCAGTCTCCACTGCTTTTTCCTATACAGAATTGCTCCCTGAATCCACCCTTATTTCCACAACAAAATAGTACTTGCAAGCTACTACTATATCGACAGTAGTATAGCCACCAGAATCAACTGCTATGCCCACCGTCAAATGAATTGTGGTATCCATTGCGTAATGGACGCTGACTTTGACGAATCTATCATCCCAAAGTTACCACAATTCTAGCACAATAAGTGCGGCGAACTTGCTAATGGTGGTAACAAAAAGAAGCCTGAAATCGCAGTTAGGAATTCCAGTGAGGAAAAGCAGTGAGGAACCGGAGTGATGAATGGCAGTGAGGAAAATCAGTGAGATAATAGAGTGAGGAAACGTAGTACGGAATTGCAATAAGGAAAATGCGTGATATGAAGAATTGAGGACACACGTTGCGTAATCTCAGTGGGCAATTGCAATGAGGAAAAGCAGTGAGCAATTGTGGTGAGCGAAAGCACTGTGGAATCATGGAAATATAGTGAGGCGGTGTCGGAGCCAGGGAAGGAAATGCTGTGAGGGAATGAAAATTTCATTTGCAAGTGTATTGAGGCACATGGAGGCCTGCAGCAGAACCTAGTGGAAACCTTCGAATGTTAGTGAAACCTTGAAGAGGAGCATCGTGAAATTGTGTGCCGGCTCGAGGCCATTTTGTTCACTCAAAGTGGTGATACTTTCAACCGATTCAGTAGGGAATTAGGTGATGATAATTGGTGTAATTCCAACATAGATATAACAGTATGCGATACAGGGTGCAATTCCGCAGTGTAAATACCAATTTACAATGATGGGTGCAATGGTATGGTTGAAATCGTTGTGGATTCAGTTGGCAATTCCACACTGGAAATAGCAGTAGATTCCGAATGCAATTGGTGATACGTTAGCTGTAAATGTGTAGAAGTTTCTTGTCTTGGACAAATACCGTTGGAACTGGACTTCATTGCACTTACAGGGTTGAATTACAATTGGCACTAGTCATTACAAATGCTTCATAGAAAGGGCAATGTGGTCCCAACAATTGAGTCCGTTGCATTGCTACAGTACAACGTTGCAACAGTACTTTGTTTTTGGTGATGCAAGATTAATGCCACGTATCTTATAAGTATCGACACCATCATGGGAAGGTGCAAGCAATGGTTGAGAACCACACTGTCACTATCAATATACTGAATGTTCTGTAATGTCAGCTCAAAACATCAAGGCCAAATCCACAGTGGACATAGGCAGAGAGACTACACGTTCAGTTCATTACAGGAGTTGATTATCAGCCCACATTCTACACATCCAAAACGGATATTGGGTATGCTGGGATATATGAATTCGGCACCTGATTTCTTAAAATACCCAGTTGTTTTTAATCTTCATCGATACTCCAGGTCAGCCATGTGGCATGATCAGGATAATAGCAGGAGTGAGGTTGTGTACAGTTTGGGTACAGTAATAAGATAACAAAACCCTGTTTCGGCAGGATATAGAAATTAGTACCTGTCTGATCATCTGTACACATATTTCATTCAGGAAATAGCTTTAAGCTTTGAGAGAGAAGGAAGTAATTACCAGAATTATATATGTAGTACTATGAGTAATGCTATTGGAAATGCCCCAAGTAAGGATGAATCAATTGTATCTGTGGAATAGGAGGAATTCTAATACATTTGTCTTGGGTGATACCTGTTATTCATAGTGGAGAAGTGTATTAACCATTATAAACTCTTAGTATTGTTGCTAACTGCTTAGTTGCTCATCTCCACTCTGTG
Source organism: Peziza echinospora (assembly GCA_024516245.1). NCBI lineage: Eukaryota > Fungi > Ascomycota > Pezizomycetes > Pezizales > Pezizaceae > Peziza > Peziza echinospora. The sequence continues at coordinate 223,779 of JAJLQT010000045.1, read as the reverse complement.
GAGAGGGGAATAGGCTTCTTGAACAGCAAACACCATTTCCTAATTGGGATTAGTGCTTTTCCAATACAGTCCATGATAATGTTGATACAAAATCAATTAGGTGATTTCAAATGAAAAGTTTCATTTCGAATTATTTGTCGACCTCTGAATTCAAGAAGTTGATTTGAAATCATGCTGTCATATCCTTAATTGTTAATTAATGTTTTCTTAGGTATACTTGATGTATACTGTTATACTTTTTAACATCAAGCCTGTAGTCAATTTAGGCGATACTGGCATATTATATGAAATCCATCAACATATCTATATCCTTGTATAACCAGAACATATATGTGACTATTATTTTTTATACTGACATGGTTTGTACTTCTATGGCAATGATGAGGTTGTACTGCATTGGACAATAGCATTAGATGCATCAATAGTCCTGGATTTGCCACTATTCATGAAATCAATACATTAGGTACATCACCAAGAAATAAGTAGCGTTGTATCATCACAATATAGGATTGCAACAGAGTCCATTGTTGGGACCACTTTGGCAGTACAACAGTGCATGTGCAATGACTTCCGCGCATTGCATTGCAACCCGGTGTGTGCAATGAAGTCAAGTTCCGACAGTATCTATCTTACTACAGACAATTCTACCCTTTGACATCGAACTCATCTCCAAATGCGCAAGGATTCCACTGCAATTTCCACTTTACTACCGCATACGGAATCAACTGCTATTTCTCAAGCAGAATCGGATATGCAATCCACTACTATTTCCACAGCGAAATTGCATCCTGTAACCCATATTGCTATTTCCGTTATGCAATTCCACCCAGAATCATCACCGAATTCACTACTCAATCTGGAAAAAGTACAGCCACTTTGATACAAAAGCTGCTCTCACACTTGCACAAGATTCCACAGAACTCCTCGCCAAGCTTCCATGGGCATCCGCGGGTTTCCACAATGATCTGCCGCAGGTATTCACGGGCCTACATATGCTTGCACATAAATTTTTTATTTCTTGAACCTTGTTTCCTTATCTTGCTTCCACATCCCCTCCCCGCATTTCCTCATATTCTCCCTGCTGTTCATCACAGCTTTTGTTAACCGCGATTCCTCACGGCTTTTCCTCACCATGATTCCTTACACCTTTTAATCACTGTGATTCCTGACTGGGTTTCCGCAACTCGATTCCTTATTGTGTTTCCTCACCGAGATTCCTCACCCCTATTCCTCACTGCTTTTCCTCACCACTAGTCCACACTGCCTTTCCTCCCTACATACCTTACCGCCATTCCACACCACATTTCCTCACCCCCATCACCAACTTCCGACACTTGTAGTGGTAGAATCTTGCTAAATCTGAAGTTATAGATTCGTCAAATTAAGCATCAATTATATAGCAGATACAACGCTGGGTTTGATTGTGGGAATAGCGGTAGATTCGGGATGCGATTCCGTGGTGGAAATAGCAGTGGATTCCGGGGGCAATTCCGTGGTGAAAATGAGGGTTGATTCCGGGTTGTATCTGTCATGGAAATAGGGGTGACTTGCCAGTGCGATGCGGTGGTGGAAATAGGAGTGGATTCCGGCTTGATAATGTAGTATATAGCGTAGAATAGAGCATAGTAATAGCGGTCAATTCATTTCAATTAATTCTATTGCATAGTTCTGGAACTTCCGTGAGCCATGCCGCCAGGCACTTAATTCTCAAATTTGACTTGCTTGCAAAGGAATCCGACTACCAGTCACTCTTGCAATGGAATCCGACTACTAGTCAACCTTACAACGGAATCCGTGTACCAGGCTCCGTTGTGACGGATCTGCGTACCAGTCTACGATGCAACGGATGTCAATATACCATGCGGCATCATACATTCAAGTTTTATATCTGTGTTCTTTGCGTTATGACCTTTGCAAGGGAAGAAATGCAATGTCGACTGCTTGCTGATGTAAAAGCAAGGGAGATTATCAAAAATAATGCAGAGATGCTAGATATGGTAGTCTCATTACAATGTAAGGGATGATTTTGAACATTTTGTGTGTTGTAAAGATACATATGCAATTATCTTTGTTCATTGCATTACAACGGTGTCACAGTAATGACATACTTATCTGTCAGTATCTTCCAGATTATACATCCTACAATACATCATGACATCTCATTTAACATCAATTGTACGCGCAATTGAAGTCTAATTCAAAGGCAGACCCTTACTCGAACGGGAATCGATGTCAATTTTCAGAGAGGAATTGCATCTGGTATCATATATGCTATTTCCAACAGGGAATTCTCTGCTAAGTTCACTGCTTGGAGAAGTATAAAAATGTACACCCTATCCCATGCGATTTCAACAGCAGAATGCATGTGTGAATATGTCTCCATTTACAGCCAAATTTTTCTGTTAAATGCCACACCGAGCTTAATACGTCATTGCATCCAGAATCATCACCGAAATCCCTACTACATTGGCAAACAGCATATTAACTTGAGACAAATTGTTGAAGAGGCACTTCCATTTTGCTCCAATTCAGGGATCCATGTCCAACATTCAGGATGGAAAATTGCCTTCGAATGCCCGCCTCCAAATAGTTCGATGGGCATTTATATGTTTTCAGATCAAACCATCAATTCATGACATAATTTACCTACCTCAATTCCCTGACCTCATCCCTTCAACACTGAATTCACATTGCTAGCAATGATTTCACACCTCGATTCCATACTGCTTTTCGTGACTTCCAGTCATCACCTTGTTTCATTATGGCATTTCCTTCCCACAATTGAATACTCATTACCTCACTACATTGTATTGCTGCAATTTCTTACATCCTTGAATGACTTGTCTACCTCTTCATGGTATATTAATGCTAACTTTGTAGATGTGGATTTGTTGAGATCTGCAAGGATTACCAACTGAATCTGACAGTCGAAATGACCTTGGAAATGGCAACATTGTTTGAAGTTGATCCAATAGTTGCATTTGGAGAAGATTGCTGATTCATATCCATTGTGGAAATAACAGTAGCATCAGGTCACTTTTCTGTTGCAAAAGTAGTCATGACTTCTGATGGCAACACTGTAGTGGTGTCATGAATCGAGGTTCTAGCTTTACCCAAGAGTACCCCACACCCAGCCAACATCGGCCCCAGCCTCGTTACTAGCCACAGTGGATCCTCATCCATCTGATCATGACCCCTGAAGAGTTTCACTTACTATTAGTGCTTCTGTACATTGCAACACACTTAGCCTATGCCCTAGCCCATTCCTGGGAACTGTTGCAACACGACAGCCCGCATCCCTGTCACTGCTCGACTTTCCAATTCGGAAACACAGAGAAACCACCAGAAGATTCTAGTATCATGAACCTTCACTGCGCAATTGCGTTCCTTATGTTTCTATTGGTTACCACCATGACCTAGTTCTTTCCATTGCGCAGTTGATATCTAATTTCCTTCGACTCATGTCCCTTGCACAGCCTTCGCGCAGCCATTGCACAGCCGCGGCGATACGATCCTTTCCATGTCATTCCTGTTCCATGGCTCGAGAAGGTTCTCTATGTAAAGAGTTCTTTATCCCTCTCGTCTTGACTTTTCTACTCTTCCCCTTACGCAACAACTTATCCATTTCTTACACCTGCATTTTAACAAGTTGATTTTCGAATATACTTTATCTTCCCCTCCTCGTGTCCTAGACAGCCCCTCTTGACCCCCGTCTTGACCTCGTCCCATGCCTAGTACCTTGACCACCTGCTGCTCAGTTATACTACCAGGCTCTCGCCCCAAACCCATACCAGTACACCCCTTCGACAAAGTCAACACCTACACCCTCGCCCTGCTCAACCGTCGATACCCTCTCTCATCCATGCCTATCATGCCCATTGGTATAACAGTAACGTCACCTTCATACGCCAACAAGATCCTGCCACCGGGACCTGGTCATCACAAGTGGTTTTCGCAGCAGTTTCCAAGTTCAATCCTGTAGTGAAAATGAGTGTGGATTCTGGTTGGAAATAGAGGTGGATCTTGCAGTATTACGCATACAAAAGCGAATTCACAATACTATGGAACAAGCAATAGTAATAGCGGTTGATTCAATTCATTCAATTCTATTGCATTTTTGGCAACTTTGCAATCTCTTGCACTCAATTCTGATTGTGTAATTGCCTTGCAAGGAATAGCGTCATTGTAAAGTTGAGGTACATTAATGAGATGACTAATACCAATATGACCAGGATATAAGTATTGATAGCTGTTATATGATCTGTAGATATATCTTATTCTAGAAATACCTTCAAGTCTTCAAAGCCAAAGAAGTAATAACAAGAATAATATAGGTAGTACTATGAGTATGGCAACTGGGAATGGTTGGGTTGATGATGTATCGAATGTTCCTGTTGTGTAGGTACAGTTGGTATACATGTATTGAACTTCACCTTATGATTTAATAGTGGAGAAGTGAATTAACAATTGTAAACTCTTAGTATTGTTGTTAACTCTGAAGTTGCTTGCTTCCCTCTCTCTGGAGGGGGAATAGACTTTATTTATAAAAAATCCCATGTCTCAATTAGCCTTAGTGCCTGTCCTATATGATCTATACTAATGTTGATTTGAAATCAAGAAGTTGATTTCAAATCATGATGTCATGATTGTAACTGTTGAAGGATGTCATATTAGGTTTACTTGATATACCCTAATACTTATTTCTGTGCTTAATATCCTCTCAACATTAATCCTATTGTTAATTATATAATAATATTGTTCTAGCTGAAATGTATCGAAGTACCTATTTCCTCGTATGGATAGAAGTCATATGTGAATATAATTTCCTATCCTTCCAGTCATCTTAAGATCATTGTCTCTTACATCCCCATCCAGATACAAAGTCCAAAATAAGTAGTCACTTTTTAATTAGGCCCTAATTAGGTCAGGCTTTTGGATTTCCCTTCCAGTTGGTTTAATCATTTCCTTGTTTTCTCTACCTCTATTCCATTCCTATTGCCGATTATTCCAATAATCTTACATGCTCTGGAACCGTATGTATTCTTCTGTTGAGCATCCTGTTATACCCTCTGACTTGTAACTTCATTTTACAGTCATGAATTCATTCTTTCAATTTTAATAGTTTACTGTTGAAACATAATGAGTCATGAAGGATTCGGTTCATGCCATTAGCGCCAATAAAGCGTTATACATGTACTCTTCATCATCAATTATCATTTCTGTATGATTACTACTAATATTCCTGGCAATCACTATCCTGTTCATAAGCCATTTTCGAATCATATTCAAACCTGCAAGATTCTATAAAAGAGCTATATTTTGGAGCCTCTGCCAGGGTTGTCAATAGAAGCCCAACTGACTAGATAGCTACAGAGATAATAGATCAGCTCCACTGGTAAATTTCGGTTCACCATCACCCTATTAGGCTGTACAGTAATCCCTGGAGTAGCAACATTCTAGTACCGGTACTCTCAGTTATTGATACATACAATATCGTTGCCATGAACTGTAAGGATAGGAAAATATATTTACACATATCTTCTACCAATACAAGAAAATCGGGACTTGGATACAATGCAGTTAGAACAATAGCATTATAAAAATTAACAATACGATTAATATCAATGGGATTTTTAATCAATTAAACAAGTATTAGGGTATACATTAAGTCAACCTAATATGAAATGAATTAGTAGTCACATTAATAACAACATGATTTGAGATTAACATCTTGATTTCAAACCAACATTAGTAAAGATTATATAGGACAGACAATAAGCCTAAATAGGATATGGGATCATTTATAAGAGAAGCCCGTATCTCCCTCCTGAGAGGTGATGCAAGGAACTACAGAGTTAGCAACAATGCTAAGAGTTTAAAATGGTTAATATACTTTTCCACTATTGAATCACCAGTAAATTCAACACATATATATCACAATTGCACCTATTTCTTAGATACAATTGATATATACTCACCTGGGACATTCCCAATAGCAATACTCATATGACGACCTATGGTATTCTTCTTATTACTTCTTTGTCATTGGAGACTTGAAGTTAATTCCAAAATAAGATACATCTACAGATCATAAGACAGCTGCGTATACTTATATCCTGGATATAAAGGTATTAGTCATCTTGTTACAGTACACCAACTTTGCATGAACCGAGTTTCTTACATCACCAAGGACTACCCCACACCCAGCGACCTTCGGCCCCAGCTTTGCTACCATTCACAGTAAATTTATGTCCATCTGATCCTGACTCCGAAATAGTTTTCCATACAACGACCATTAGGTTATATTGCTGCACGCCAAGCCGATGGCCTAGGCCGTTCCTGGAAACCGTTGCAACATGACAAACTACATGCCGGTCACTGCTTGACTTTCTAATTCGAAATACAATAGGAACCACCAGAAGGTCTTGCTATTACAAATCTTTACTATACAATAGTTTTCCATAAATTCCGGTCCAATTCCACTATGTTCTAGAAATTTCTGTTGGTCAGTAGAGTTCCAATTACTTTGCACTCATGTACCTTCTCCAGCTGCCATACAGCCTCTATGCAACTGCAGTGCTGAAATTCTGTTTTTATCCTTCTTGCTCTACAACCCAACAAGGATCTCTATATAAAGTGTACTTTCTCCATCATATCTTGACCAGTTTTCATTTTCCTCTTAATACACAACTTGTCTCCTTCATAGATGTGTATCTTTAAATTGTACTTCGATCATACTTCATACTTCATCATCAGTCCCAAGGCAGCCCCTCCACATCCCTTAATGACAAACTATTGTGCCCAGCCTTTCGACCACCAGCAGCACAGTGCTATTCATGACACTGAGCCCAGCTCCGACACCTGCCACCTCCTGTAGCAAACCAATAACTTTGCCCTTGGGAATCTCGACACCCGGTTCCCTGCCTCGATCCAACACACTGACCCTACCCACCACTGACATGGCTCCAACTTCTTCTCTTGATGTTCGCCACAGGTACCTGGTAAGCACATTTGCTATTTGGGATAGGAATCACATATTCTTTTCCTTGGAATGTGATTCAATAGTAGAGAAGTGAATTGACAATTTTAAACTGTTAGTATGCTTCAAACATTGGATGTTTTGCTTGACATTTGTGGAGGAGGGAATGGGGATAGAATATACAAGAACTAATGCCCTAAAGAGCTTCCGTGCACATCATATATGCTCACTAATCAATGCTGATGTGAAATCAAAATGGTTGATTTCAAGTGAAAAGTTTCATTTTAAATCAAGATGTTATTTTACATATCTGCAAAATAATGTTATATCAGGTTTACTTAGTGTATATCCTGATACTTATTTGTTGATGTATATCATATGGATAATAATATTATTCCTAATTAATTAGTTAGGATTTGATGGTTGAAATATGTCTAAGTATCTGTTTCCTTAAATGGATAGAGGTAATAAGTCAGTATGAGTCTCCATCCATGTTTGAATGTGCTCATGTAGCAACATAGCCATGAAATATTCTACAAGTGTTGCCTATGCGCTATTGGAGAAATGAATTTGCCAACAGTTCCATTCAAAATCGGAAGCAAAACTGTCAGCATTGCAAAGTTACTACTCATATAATACATGATATTGCAATTGCATATTGGCAACAAATGAAAACAATCGTATCTGGGTTGCGAACTGATAATTGATTTGCACTCGGAGTGCTAGAAATGAAATACCTTTCGTTGTGTCCAGAGATATACTTTGCTGTATTGCTCATAATCCCTCACGCACATTCTTGTTTGATCATATTGTATCATATTGCAATACTGCTGTCATGAAATTGTTGTACACAATTTTGCTGTTGTCATCCGTGAGATGGTTGGTTCATCTCACTTCCTTCAGACACCTCACTTGGCCTGTAAGGATAGGAAGTTAAATTCACATATAACTTCTATCCATACGAGGAAATAGATACTTAGATACATTTCAGCTGGAACACTAGTATTATATATATACAATAGGATTAATATCAATAGGATATTAATCACAGAAACAAGTACTAGGGCATACATTAAGTAAAGCTAATATGACATCATTTAACAGTCACAATTATAACATCATGATATTGAAATCAACATCTTAATTTCAAAGCATGACAAATGATTTGAAATCAAACCGTTGATTTGAAATGCACTTCTTGATTTCAAATCAACATTAGTATGGATTATATAGAGCAGGCACTAGGCCTAATTAGGACATGGGATTTTCTATAAAAGAAGCCCATTCCCCCCTCCAGAGAAAAGAAGCAAGCAACTTCAGAGTTACCAAGAATACTATGAGTTTCCAATGGTTAATACACTTCTCCACTATTAAAACACAAGTGAAGCCCTCTACATGTATTACAATTGCACCTATTCAACAGATACAATTGATACATCATCAAGCCAACCATTCCCTATAGCCATACTCATAGTATTACCTATATTATTCTTGTTATTACTTCTTTGTCTTTGAAGACTTGAAGTTATTTCCAGAATGAGATATATCTACAGATCATAAGACAACTGCTCATACTGATATCCTGGTGAAATAGGTATTAGTCATCTTATTACTATACCCCACCTTTACATGGCCTCTATGGTGGCACAGGTATACATTGGCTACGTGTAATGTCAGAGCCACTTCATTTGTTGATGATGCCCCAAGATGGGCAACACCTTCAACATCCATATCAACAATCTTTGTTGTTAAATTTGATTTAATGATCATTTATTTGATATTATTATAATCACAATGATAATACCCACTTAATATTGATACTATTGGGCAAGTCATCTTGGATTCAACAAATCCTCAATCACTATATTGTCCTATAGGGCATGGGTCAGATCACATTGCCTGTTCAATATGTCTAGGTGGCAACATTCAGGATATATACTGCTTAGCATCAATTGTTTGAGTTATAATCACATGTAATAGTACAAACTTTTGCTTATCTATCCTGTTGCCCAAGTACTATTTTGACAACAGCATTATGCCATGAGGATGAATTCCCAATATATTAATTATCCCATTGAAGAATCTCAAGCATCCATGTACATAACCATTATCCGATATATGGATGGTGTAGTAATGGTAAACCTCACAACTTTGTACTGCTATACATTGAATTTCAGATCCACATCTATATAGTTTCGAAATCCATGGGATACAAGTTGTTAATTACATTGAATATCATCACCATAGGTATAACCATCATGTCCCCTTTGCATGTCATAATACAAATCAGTATCACAAGTGTATGTGATTCTGCAATTGTGCAATGTTTCTTTCAAAGTGTCATGAACCGAGTTTCTAGCCTTACCAAAGACTACATCGTACCCAGCCACCGTAGGCCCCAGCCTCGCTACCAGCCTCAGTGGATCGAAGTCCACCTCATCGTGACCCCTGAAAAGTTTCGCTTACCACTAGTGCTACTATACATTGCAATGTACATAGCCTATGTCTTCGTCCATTTCTGGTAACTGTTGCAAAATTACATCCCGCATCCCTGTCACTGCTCGACTTCCTAGTTCGAAACCTTAGAGAAACCACCAGAAGGTTCTGGTATCACGAACATTCACTGTTCAACAGCTTTCCATCTGTTTCCACTATGTTCTTGTTCTTTCTATTCCACAGTTGGTTTCTGAATGCCTTGACCTCATATTCCTCGCGCAACCATTACGCTGCCATTGCGCAGCCACGACAATGCGATTCTGTCTATGTCTTTCTTGTTCCATCACTTAAGGTGGATATCTATTCAAGGAGTCTTTTCTCCTTCTTGTCCTGATTTATCTCCTCTTCTCCTTACGTTACAACTGCTCCATTTCCTACACCAGTATCCTAACAAGATGATATTCGAATATACTTTATCACCTCTTTATTGTGGCCTAGACAGCCCTTGCTAACCTTGCCTTGACCTTGCCCATGTCCAGTACCTTGACCACCCGCTGCTCCGTTATACTCCCAAGCTCCTGCCCCGAACTCGCATACATTCAGCCCTTTGACCGAGTTAACACTTACACCCTCACCCTGTTCAAACGCCAATACCCCTTCCTGATCCACGGCTCATGTCCCCACTGGCATAACCGCCACGCTACCATCATTCGCCTATATGATCCTGCCACTGGGACCTGGTCAACACACAAAGACAATATTGGCTCACAATTCACCATTGCCATATTAAACAAGTGTTGCATGCACAAAAACTTCATTACATGTTGCCACATAGCCATGAAATGTTGGAAGTTGGTAAAGGATCATGATAATGATTTGTAATGGCATATAATGATATTTCAAATGAACTCTGCGGATACCAATTATATACTGTATGATAGCTGTGAAATAATGTACATAACAGACAGCTGGAAAGTAAGACCTCATTCTAAGCAGACCATAAGAGTAGTAATTATTTCAAGAGTGATCAGCAAATAGTTCTCATGCTATTCATTGTAGCATTTATTACCAATCTGGGCAATATGATTTTCATGTTGAATAGTTTTTCACGACTTTTCAATGAATATATTTCTCTCTTGGTACAATCACTTATGTTTAATTACCTACTACTGTATACTTTCATCACAACTATAATTGATAGAAGTTGTGATTGAATAAAGTAGTAAGTAGTATCATTGACTACTGTATATCTCGCTTCACCAGTTACATGACTCATCGCTATTATAGGCATTGATTCCCACGATCATTCAATTAATTCATTTGTAGCTCTAGACATGTATCACTAACTATTTTGGGTACTTGAATCATCAGGAACATTCAGTCATCCGCCATGGCCAAAAGATTTTACCACAGTTGCTACAAGCACTGCAGGGATATTGACATTTCGTAATAGCAGCACAGTGTCAGGCACATCTTTGAGTTGCGTCACTACCAGAGGTATGTTATGGAGTGTTACCACAATGCTATTGCAAGATTGAATGTCACCATAGTCTCATTGAATATTTCGATGGCGCCTGTGGCAGTCGAAGTGAATTTTGGCACAGTGCACCTGAAGGGTTTCCTCCAAGTGTTGCTGTTGATCAGTTTTAATTGCTGGGACAATATCTATATTCATCAGATACACTATAATTGCTATTCATGATCTGTGATTCAATGCTCATTCATTAAACAATAATGTATTTGCAGTAAAATTCTATGTCATTAGTAATAGATCAAGTCATGATATCCATAAATCTTTGTTCATGGCTGCCTGTACCGCATCCATTCATTTCTCCTTTCTTTCTTGGAGTCCTCCAATCACCTGTCCTCATCTCCCCCTGCAACTTCAGGTTAGTGTAGGATGTACATTTATACATTCATCAACATTCAGTTTATTTCACCTCTCACCGAGATTACTCTCGACTACAACCCTTCAGCTTCCCAATGCCTGTATTGACATAGACCCCGTTGATCTTCAGCTTTTGCTCATATTTTCACTCAATCCTACTCCCTATACCTATCATCATCGTGCTGGATCTTCACCAGCACCAACGATATACTGTTTATCATCCTTGTTTTTCTAGGCAGTTCCTTTGTGCTTTGCCCTACCCTTGTTTGTGTATTTAATTCCCTGTCATTTTATTTAGACAGTTGTTTTCCCAGCTTCTTTTAGGCTCGCAACAGGCAGCTATTCATTTATCACCCTAACTGTTCCCTATCCATTCATTCCCAACAGTCAGTCTTGGCCCCCTGTTTAAACTTGCCCCAACACCTGAACTGGTATATCCTCCTCTCGGTTCCGCACTCCACCTGACTTTACCCCCACACCTTCTTCTCTATTGCACAAGTTGACACCTACATGATATGGAGAGGTTATGGTGTCTATTTATTCATCAATATCCTCCCCATCTTACCATGTACGTCCAGGAGTCTCATACTTACCTCTAAAACCCCCCAGTAATCAAAGTGCGTCATCCTGCCCCATCGCCGAATCAACTTCTCTCTCCAATTTCCTTCCATACTATCCAAGTTATCCTGTTCCTCTCACTCTTTCTTTCGCACCTATTCCGTCCCCGTTTTTCTTCCCAGCCACCAGCAGTTAAACTTACCCCTCTCGCGGGTGTTGCTCATTCAGCAAAACCTACTCCGCCTCTTGTCCATCGTTCGCTCATCCCATATTCGGAGCGGTGGACAGTGTGGTTAGCAGCTGGCAGCGGGTGACCAGCCTTATTCTCGTCCTCCGCCTTCCCCCGAGATCTCTTTACCAACACTAACCATCCACTTGCATCACTCATTCTATTTAACACCTCTGCTCATTTCGTTGGACGCCTGCCTTCACTTATCCTCATTCCCTCTGTAGAAGCGCCTACTCTTGCAGCCCGCGATCAAGTACTACTCTCCAGCAATGTTCAGAATGCGTGCCTGCCAAAACCCAAGATGTAAGTGACACGAAACAGAGCCTGTAAATGTAAATGAGCCAACATGTGAGCCAGACGGAAATGAGACTATGGCATAAACTGCCATCCACGGGGTGAGAGATTAGGATTTGCAACGATAGACATGTGGTGAAGTGATTGGTACACCCGGGAGGACGCTGCTGAGTCCAAGGGGAAATCGGGTCACAATGCTAACGTCTAGGCCTAACGCTTCCAAGAACTTTCATGTACCACCACATGTGTCTGTAGGCTCATCATTCCTCCTCACGGAGTCTTTCACCACATTCCCCCTCGAGGAATCCCCAATACTAGTCCTCGCGAGGCGAGGGGGAAATACTTTTTGCGTTACACCAGCCTACTTCCCCTTGTCTCAACACCCAAGAGGTTGGCATGCCTTCCTTATGTATCCACCTGCCATGGCACTGCGCGAGGGGTTGCTTTTCTTCTGCCTCCGACATGATGCCTCTGACGGAATTTCATTGATTTGCAACAACGACCGTTGTAGCGTGGGCTTGTTTAAAAATTAAAACAAAGCCTGTTTTGACAACTACGGATACCCATCTAGATACACCCTTAACAAATTACATAGATAGATACATCAAGAACGGTGACCCCATATCCAGCAAACCAACCCCGCTCTGAGTTCGACTGTACAGCACTGGCAGGAACAGTAGACCCGACCTTAAAACAACTCCCGCTTTCGCGCTCACATGGCGTCGGTGGTTATGTGAATGTGCACGGATGTTGATGGCAAGCGCAACATCAATGAGGCAAGATACATGATTTTGCAAGGCATGGAACATGCAGAAGCGAAGAGGAGTAGTCAAAGTTGATGGAGGAAATATGAAACATGAAACCAACGTAGATTTTGAGGAAAGAAGCATGAGTATGACAATCCACAACTGCCATACAAAAAAAATGGAAAAGATAAAATAAAAAAAGAAACGCAGAAAAAAAGAAAACAAGGACAGTGCGATGGCCCCTCTGGGATTTGCGATGGACATGAAAGTGAACGGGAATACACAGGTTGGGAGGTACAGGAATACAGGGCGAGGCGTGGAAGATGGCTTCACTGGTTGTTGTTATTCTCGCTGGTGGTTGCAGTATTGCTACTCGTGTCGTTGACATTTTCCTCCCATAACTCCTTCCTATTGATATGATTGCTTGACCAGTCATCGGTGTACGTTGTGGCTGTGGCGGTCCAAGCATCATCATCGGTGTACGTTGTGGTTGTAGCGGTCCAAGCATCACACTCCTCCATCTTCTCAGGCTCCTGCATCTCACCGCATGCCTGCCCGCCATCAGTATCCTCGCACTCTGGCCAATCATCACGCAGCCAGGCGAGCTCTGGATCATCGGGATGGTTCTGCCAGTCGTATTCGTGCTTGGTACTTTCGCTGTAGACATATGTCTCATCCCCGTCGTATACGCTAGACCCGTAGCTGCACGTCTCACAATGGGGCACCCAGAGCCGGCGGCCGATCTTTGACTTTTGCCACGCAACAAAGGCCTCAGGCGATTCAAGCGCGGCAGCGGCTGGCGTCTCGCAGACCCAGGCTTCCACCTTGGCGTCGGTGGCATCAACGTCAATCATCCCTGAGCTGTCCTTGTCGTTGCCGGTATCATCGCCTTTGTCGTCTTGATGGTCATGGCCATCGTCATCTTTTCCCTGTGCCGGCTTGCCCTGCTTCTCGTCATTGCCGTCCTGTGTACCTTGAGACTTGGTGGTTTTGCTGGGGGTAACTTCGTCAAAGCCGGGGACGCATGCGGGAGCTGACGCTGTAGACATTGGGCGAGGGAGGATGGTCGAGGACGGCGTTGACCAACCCGGATAGGAGGCACGAGAAAGAGGTGCTGGTAGTTGGTGGAGGTCTTTAGTATAGATGGCCGCAGGGGTATCGGTAGGTGTGCGGTGATGTATGAACGGAGGGGGGTGTCTGGGATGTGGAGGAGAAGGAGGGAAAGGATGATGCTGATCAAGGGAGTGAAGTAGCGATATATATATGCCCATCGCCTGGCAGGCGGCGGGGACTTCAAGGCGCGCCTTGGCAGCCAGGCCAACAGCCTGCCAGCACGAGGCCCGCTCCATTATGCCACGCGCCGACCATTCCTAGAATGGGCTGGCGGGACACACAATGGGAAAGGGAAGACTGTTGGCATTGATGATGCACCTCAATAGATCTAGAATGCATCTTGAATGAAGAGCAAGGACGCAGTCTAGATAGATACCCATTGAGATGGGGCCACACGCCATGCTTTGAATTCATCTTGTATCATTAGGAACTTGGGTACCGTTAGCCTCAACCCCGAAAAAAATTTCGTTATATTTCATCCTAGTGCCTCGGCGTAGGTATCATGTGACTCCCACAGTCGCAACCCCCCTGGAGCCGAGGCAAAGTACCATGCAGGTATCTGCAACGCTGTAATTTCAAAGAGTCGTCAATGAAGCATCCCATAATCCCATCATGACAACCGTTATTTTACCGGCGGATGTGGGTTTGTTAGTCCAGTCAGGAGGGAGTGGATTTTCGTCGGCCAAGCGAGAGTTAATACGGCTGTTCTGCTTGTCAGATGTAGTTTGGTATGCCCCCCGTGACGTAACTGATGATGTACTTACTGAGGCATTTAGAATGGATGCTCGGGACTTTGCACGACTGGTATTTCCCTGTGGATGCTTTAGGGTTGAGTTTGGAGAACATGCTCCGGACAGACAGAGTTCAAAGCCCACTGATTGGTGAGTTCGTGCGCGGTTGTGCAAGTGCCATTGGTCGGAACCTTATCAACTGCTGCACGCTGCCCTGGGCTTGACTTTGGTCTCCAACGGCCCTATCAGCGTCAATCCCCCATAGGTTTTCGCAATAATTTCCCACGTGATCATGGCTGATATGTACCGCATCTTAGCAGCTCCATGGGGTCTGGGCACAAGACTACTCAGCAGGGGTAAATGGTCGACTTCCATTGAATAGTCAAAGGTCGCGCATTGAAGAATGGCGAGAGCTGCTGCAGGTATTCATGTTCAGTGGCATCAGATTGGGAGCTTGGGATTGCGCACCGTTAGATAACCAGAAAGCCAATCTTGGTATTGTTTCGAGTTCAATTCTTCCTGTGGGGCAGTTCCCCACAACAATAACAACTACAACACCATCAACAACAGAAATGAAAAACATCGGCAAACTGCCCCACCCCTCATCATTCACAGTATACACGTACCCCCTGACATAAAGCAGCTCTCCCCCCGTGACTTGCCTCCCTGCACCTAAATACACGCAAGTGTTACACACCACATCCACCACCAGTGCACAGCTCGGCCAGATTGCGGCTGCAGTGCGTGAACGTGCAGGACATCTGCGGGCCCTCGAGATTGCGGGCCCGAGCAGGGAGACCATGTGTGCTCTCAACAAGATCATCAACCACCCGCAGCCACGCTACGTAGGTGGCGTCGGCATTGACGGGGGCCTGTTCAAGGGGTATCCACCGGAGCTGGGGGGCTTCTGCCATCACGACTTTCAACACTACAGGTGAGTATCCGAACACCAGCAGGCTCGACAAGCAGGCTGACTGTGGCGCATTGCAGGTTCAAATACACCCTGTCCGGCTCTGCCACGTTTGGTGATTTCCGCATGCGTCCCACATCGAAGGCCACGGGCCTGCTGCAGGCGACAAAGGGCTGTGTGCAGCGGAAGCTGCGGTAGCCGCGAGGGCATCTGCATAGGCTGCTCACGCCCGCCGAGCTCGCCGCGGCCGTAGCCAGCTTGTACGTCCGCACGCCGCTGCACAGGGGACCGGTGGATCTGGGCCCCGCCCGCGCGGGCAAGCCACGGGCGCTGTTTTAGTGCTTGGACCTGTGCGTTGAGCACCAGCCTGTGGACATGGCGATTCTGTGCTTTGGCTTTGAGGACAATGAGGCAACGTTCGAGCGCTGCGGCGACGATGCGGGCGGGCCTGCTGTCCTCGCCGTCGTGCCGATGACGGCGGCAGTGCCGCACGTTGTATGTGAGGTTGGCCACTCGCACCCGTACCGCAGCCTGCTCACCGACTGGGAGGATTGGCCCCCTGTCGTCATGCGGACACATCCGGCTGTGCGTGATTATGCACATCAACTATTCCACGCTACCGTCATAGTCATGGTCACTGTCATCGTCATCATTATCATTATTATCCTCAGCAGCAGCATCCTCGCGGTCCACCCCCGCCTCCAACCTCTCCCCCACCATCAGCAACTACAAAGATGCCAACCGCGCGACAGACCCCGCCGACTACCCGACCCCCATGACCGCCTTCCTCAAGCTCTACATATAAGACCCCGCCACGAGCTCCGCCGCCCAGCGTTTCCACGCATCGCCCTCCTGTACAATGACTACATGAGCCCGCGCGTTGCAGTCCCTGATTTGCCCCACGGACATTGGGCATAACATGCCTGCTCCCACTGCAAGCGCACTGGTAGAAAAAAACTACGGAACACTGCCGCAGTACCTGCTGTCTGCTCGGATGGCCGGCACCTATACGCGGTGCATGGAGTTGGAAAAGCTGTGTAGAATGGCAATGCGTGCGAGGGCCAGGGATTTCGGAGGTGGTCACATGGACAAGGGGAGTGGCGGGCAGGGGGGGGGGCGACGTGGCGGACGATGGGAGTGACGTTCAGGCGGAGTGTAAGGTTGTCGGCCAGGGGGATGAACCCAAGGAGCGCCGCGTCAATACCAAGCGGAAGTTTGAAAATGATGGGCTGTAATGTAGCGCACTGGCGTTCAATTCTGTGTATCGTTTTATTGTCATGGAAACATACAAGTAATTATTCAAGCAAGAAACTTGTCCTGCTCGCGGGAGGTGTGCTCACTCACTCGCTTGGAATGTTCATCTGCATTGGAGAGACCCCATTGCATGTTTTTTCAACGATGTTTGATTGTGAGGATTCCCCAGTATATCAAGCCCACACAGCAGGTGATGCTCGACGTAGGCTAGGCGTATGTCCCCCAGATGAAAAATGTGATGAACCTCTGTTTGCGCGGCGGTCGTAGTGGGGTTGCACAATGCACTGACTGGCTATCGGTCAGGGGGGGGGAGGGGTCTACTACCGGAACCCGACACTTTGTAAACCCTCACGTTCAGCGCTCGCTAGTACCACTATGGATCGGAGCCTATCCACCAAATCCATGTCCAATATGTACCCCAATCCTTGCACTCGGATTCTGTGAATTGCATTGGAATCACCCTCTAGTCTCCGCTGGGCCCAAAAAGTAAGCAACTATGGGTCAGTGGGTCCGAAAGCTGCACTTGTTGCTTGAGTAGCTTTAACCCCGATGGCTCGAGGCTAGCGCGTATAAGTACTGGACTCGAGACCTTGATATTTCGCGGAGCTGGAGGCGTTTGGCGAGCGTATTCCGCCCTGTCACATGAATTCCCGAATTTGGCACAGTGAGAAGCTCAGGGTCTAGCAGGTGGGCGTAAGGTAATGGGCGCAGCGTCCTGTCAATCCGTTTCCTCTTACCACCAGTTGAAATCCAATGACCTATCAGGCCACCCCCCCCCCCAGGGTATTTTTGCAGGAGGGACATGGTAGACTGAGTACATGCGGATATAGCAGTGGAGAGAAATAAAAAAAATGTTGACTATAATTTCGGGAATTTCACGGAAGCATGCAGGCAAAGTGTGGATCATGTTGGGATTCAGGAAAGAAGGTGCACGGGTACGTGTGCAGGGCTATCGCATGTGGACCATGCAATCGTGATGCAGCGTTTACGTTGCACGCTTCATCCCGTTGGTGACTCTGGATATATGCTCTTCGCATTTCACTCGCTATCTGAACTGCCCGGATGGGCTTGTTTGTCTACAGGGTTGTCTAGCGTAAACATGAAAACCAAAAGCCGATTTCAGTGAAAACAGCAATATTACGCAAGAGACGTTGAAGAAGTTTAATATTCACATCTCAAGATAGAGCTCTCCCGGGGTTGATACCAACATTAGTAGCAATGTAACCTGTCAATGGCAAGCTGCAACAGCGAGTATGGGAGACCCAAACCATGTAGCCCTTTGGAAATATAAAGAATTGTTGGGAAAACAAAAATTTAAATTGCAGTGCCCAAATCCGCTCCAATACGACGATGCTGATCAAGGATACATTGTAGAAATAACTTTAGAATTCCGCCGAATAACAACATGGCAAAAAAGTAAACAGTGTCCCTGCTGATGTTGAATCTTCCCTTGTTGGCCAGTTGATTTCATTCTCGTGGCAGATCAATAGTGCTGTCGTGTGTTTGTACGACATCGCGGCAGAGCAACCCTCGCTGCATGCACTGGCGCCGCTGCGACACAAGCTGAGGGTAACGGCGTTGCAGCGACACTAGACAGCAATATATCGCTGCAGGGCCAAATCAATTAATAATCCGACCCACAGAATTGCATAGAATCGCGCGGAACGGACAGCTGGACCGCACGGCTTTCCTCATGTCGTCGATTCTGTGCGATTTCATGCCTTTCTCGGCGTTTCTACGTACGTCTATATCAATCGATTTGGCACTACAGCAATGCCCCAGGACGAGCTTTTGCTGCAGGGCCATACTGGGCATCGAGTGTTGCCATTTTGCCATTGCCTTGAGGCCGTGTCGCTGTGCCACCGTCACCCTGAGGCAGTGTCTCTCCAGCGCCATCCTGTACGTCGAGTTTCACTGAGGCGCCATGCCAGCGCTGGCAGCCATGATTCGGGGAAAGTGTTGCCACGGTGCCCGTTCGACCTTTGCTGCGACAACGATGTCGACACACTAAGAAAATTACGTCCTCCATTCTCCATCCCCCATTATACCCACAACCCCCAACAATCACAACACTCAATCTTCATCACCACACTATGATTACCAAGCTCACGTCAATGTTACCCCTCAAGCCGCAAGTACGGCCGGTACAGTGTGTTGGGTTTTCACAGTCTTCAAATATTGTAGGATATGACATAGTTTGAGTAAGTGAATGCACTGTAGTCAGTTGTTGTGCGAAAATCAGGTTGTGTGTTCCTACACCGCCGTTAGCACCTTGAGGCACTGAATTCGAGTCGTGAAATACTCGATCGTATCATTGCCACGCCACAAATGGACTTGCATCGAACTCGATGTTGAGTGATGGAGGGGGGTTGCCTATTGTCAGATTGTTCCACAGCTAGCTTAGTGCGTGAGCACCTGATTCCCTCCACCACCACCACCACCACCACCACCACCACCACCACCACCACCACCACCACCACCACCACCACCACCACCACCACCAATACCACCCCGTCACATCCACTACCTCAAACACTCTCCACCCACTCACCACTGGTAGGTCAAAGTAAAGTACAAGAAAACTCGATAAAAATGTGGGGTAAAAACGAGGAAAATGAGAAGTAGATGTAGAAATAGAACACAAAGTATTAAACGATGCGAAAGGATGAGCAATAGCCAATCCCACGCGAGATCCAATCAGCAAGTCACATCCATTTGCAAGAAAACTCAATCATAATGTGTCGTTGTTCGGTCAAGTCCAGGATCTGCAAGATTCGCCACTACGCCCTTGGCCCTCGCCCCCGCCCAATACGCAGCCTCCTTCATCTCCAGCTTCCTGAAGATCGTGCAGGCATTGGCGCGGTTGTCGGGCCGGCGTTGGGGCTGCTGCGGCCGGATACCAGGGAGGGCACGAAGCTACCGCAGTTGCTGCCGGCCGACGAGGAGGACGGCCAGATGCGGCACGCGCTGATGACGCCCGCGGACGCCGGCAGTGGCGAGGGCCCGAGCACCGCCACCGGGGAGGTATAGTTGGATCGCGGGTGCGGTGCGGTGGGGTGGGGCGTTGGGCCGATACATCTGCGGTGTGGTCATGGTGGGTGTTGATATGTCGAAACTTTGGGTAGGATCTTGTCTGATGCTGGGCAATGCAACAGTTGTTGTGATGGCCTGGGCGGCGGCGTACTTTCCTCGCAGATGAGGCGGGGCATTGGGTGGATACGCCTCAGGCGGACTCATTGTAGGCGTGGATGTGTCGCCACGTGGGGGGGAATAATGGGGGGATAGGACAGGGGAGTCGTCATCGTGGCCGTGAATGTTGGATGTGTAGTGGGGAGCGGGAGTTGATTGATGCCGGGTATTCCAGTTGTTGTTGTGATGATGCACAGTAGGCGGGCAGGTAATCCGCTTCTCTCTTCCTGGCCAGGTATGCAGCAAGGCCAGCGCAAGCCCTACCTAGGGGGTCCTGTGTTGGGAGCACGCTCAACGCATACCCAATCGATCACGTGGAACTATACGTGCACCCGGGGGACGATGTTACCAGAGGGCCTTTGCACCATACACCAAAATGTGTAAATTCAACCCATCGCCACGATTTGGCAACGCAGTGACAGGTCCATCGACAGCACGACCGCCGGATCCCATGGAATCGATTCTTGCTTCCTCTGCGTTTACATACCTCGAGAGTTGCGTCAATTGTTGGAGTTTGAGTTTCGCCATCTGCAGCAGCACCAATCCACGGCAGCGAGCCCGCTAGTACAGTAGCGACCATGATCATGCAACTCACTATCTCGAGCATACCACACCTACCTGCCAGACGTCAACATGCAAATCTAACATCGTACCCCCCCCCCCTACCCGTGTCCGACCCCTTGTTTCTCATTCTTGGCGCCCTTTTCATTAAGGTATTCTTCCCGGTTGGTGAGCTCAAGGCCAGGTCGACCAACACCACCACCCCCCCTCGCCACATCTCCCTTGCATGAGCCGAGTACTACCAGTTGCCCACAGGGATATCACTCTTATAGAAACTAAAGGGGGATGTAGTTGGGTTTGAGGTAGTTGAGGGTGATCACGGCTCGTCAGTAGAGCGATAGGATATGATACTCGCAGGGTAAGAAAAGGAGGACGGGATATGGGGCGGGGGTCGTTATGGCTGCGTGAGGAGCTGTGCATAGAGGCATGGAACAGAGACGTAGTAAGTAGTAGGGGGGGACGTTGGTTTGTGCGGTGGTGATTTGAAGGGCTTGGTATGTTTTGACTTGGGTAGGTAGAGTATGTAGACATGTCTATTTGCTTTTAACAGATACCCCCACCGCCCCCCAGAGTAGAACCCCGTCTCGGGATTAGGATTAGGTTTGGTATGACTGCATGAGTGACATTCCTAGGTATCTATCCATCGAAGAAAATGCTACTCCGACTACCCAAGTTAGCTAGAATTGAAACGAAAAGACCGAGCTGAGGATCGTTAACAGAGACGTGGAGAAAAAAACAAAAAGAAACTCTAGTCTGGCGTGGTCTCGGTGGTGGTGGGGTGGTGGTGGTGGTGGTGGTGGTGGTGGTGGTGTGCAGAGGGGTGTGGTTAGTGTAATTGGTGTTCAGAGTGATGATTGTTGAGAGGACAGCGTGGAGGGAGTGGTATCGTCATCAAACAGACAAAACCACATCCGTCCACAAAAATGACATTATTATTCCATTTTGCCAAGAGGCAAGCCCCCGGATAGTGGTGATGAGCTCTGCAGAAATGCGTAGCCGCGGGAGATCTGGATTGTTTCAAAGTTGTGTGTTTCCCTCCCACCTCCCGCGTTCGTGGTCATGAAGTGGCTCCTCCTGCAGTTTTGTGTGTTATCGTGCCCAGACGTGGTCCCGCAGTTGTGTGCACATTCACACCCATTCTTTTATATATTGTTTTTTTCAACACCGTTGATCCAAGATTCCCGCCCCCGGGGGGGGGTCGAAGCTATAGTTCTGAGCCCCGAACGTGGTTCACCTACTTATGTGGACATATCGCTTACTCCCCCCTCCCCCGCCTACTCCTCTTGGTCCTCGTCATTGCTACCTTTTTCCTGTTACTTTTTTGTTTCAACTCACTACAAATCCTTACAAAAGAAAAACGTGTGATGTCACGGGTCGTCGTTTCACCCGCAGTATACCTCAACCAACCAACCAACCAACCAACAAGATGAAACCACTTGCACCAAAAGAAGGATACCCAACACAATGCCCCCCCCCATGGCCTGCATGATAGAATAATTCAACGTAATGCTGCCCCCAAAACGCAAGAAGGAGGTACCTACGTAGGCCATCAAACTCCCGAAAACACAAAAACACACACACTTTCCAACCCCGTGACCCCCAACCCCCGATTCCTGATTCCTGATTCCAGATGGCAAGGGCAGACACCGAGTACACATTAGGTAGGTAGATAGGTCGGTGGATAGGGTAAAGAAGGATGGATGGAGATAATTGGCCAGTTATTGGATGGGTGGTGATGTAGGAAATAGACGCCGAGAGATAGTATGACGCTGCCGCCAGTATCCACACCAACGTGCGGGGCACCCCGAGAACAGGGATGAACAGAATTAGCACAGTGGCTACACATCCACCGTCTGAAATACCTCCCTACGTTCCACCCACCCCAACGTCTAGGGACGAAGCACCATCACCCTCCCCCCATTCCCCTCACGGTCATCACAATTAGACTCAACACAGCCAAGCCGCAGCATAGCCACCTAGGTACCTAGCTACGTAATCCATGCCGACTACCTAACTATCTATATAACATCATCACTTACCAACCTCGAGCTCGGACCGAACGATCTCAAGGGATATCAGAAAGGGAAAGGTGCAAGGATGGTGGGGAGGCTTGTGGGGTGTGGTGCTAAATACCGGTGGGGGTGGGATGGTGAGAAGGGAGCTAGGTGATCAAAGACATCGCATGCCTCTGCTAAACAGTAGTGTAATATGGAGTTCGATGAATAACCGAAAAACCCAAGTCAACGAAATGCAATTGCATGATGGACAATCAACCCCCCCCCCGACTCCCTCCTCCTCCCAACCTCCCCCAGCAACCAATCAACGAAACCCCCGAGGAGGACAATGCCACAAAACGCCTCCATCATCCAATTCACAATCCGCTGCCATCATCCAACCCCACCCCATCGCCACATCCCCACTCCACCAACCCTCTCCACACCTAACCGCGCTCCCTCCAAATCCATATACGCCCCCGAAACGGAAAACGATCCAACAACGGCCCAGAAGCCAACGCTGACCCTGAAAAACAAAATGAAACCAGTGGGTGGGTTTAAAATCTCGGATCGTGTAGGTGAATGGGGGGAAGGAGGAGACTAGAACGACATGCCCACTTCCAGCAACCACAACCGTAAGCTCACTGCAAAAACCCAAAAACAACCACGCCCAAATGAGCAAATCCGCCCCGCAAAAACCATATAATCCCTGGATGCACAGACTCACTCCATTTCCACTAGTCCCGTGCATGTCCACCATCCGCAACTTTTGATGAGAACCGAGGGAGGAATAAATGCAACCCCGTGTAGGGAATTGCGCTGGGGGTATTCCGCCGGTCGTTTGAAGATAATTTTGATCAAGTACATTGATGATCGAGAAAACCCTGGGCCTCATGGAACCCTGACAATACGGCGATGGCATAACAAAACTACTTACATACACCTGCGCCAATAGGCACGAGTCTAGAAGGAGTTGAATAAACAGTCCACCCATAAAGGAAGAGTACACCACGTAACTAGAAAGCCAACCGCAACAAACAAATCACCTATCAATCCAACCCGACCTTCAACGGCCACATTCCCCATCCACTACCATTCCCCTACATACACTTGGTACCTTCCATAACACAATCGCCAAGTCAAAATCACTCGCAATATCCATAACCACACTCCAATACTCACTCCCAGACTAACCCGTACCCCTCGTACAGTCACTCCAGCCCATTCCAGAAAATAACTCACTCAAACAACAACGGAGATGCGTCACGACTACTAGAACCATCACCATCACAGAGCAGAACCTCACGAGAAGGACCTGTCTACACCGCCCAAAGCATCCAACAATTATCCCAATCCCCAGAACAAGGAATCCCAATTGAACTTCTGCCCTCACCATGAAACTCCCGCCGGTTGAGTTAGGTAGGCATCTGAAATCACGATTCAAAAATTGCTCGGGGACGGCAGGGGGTGTTTGATATGTGTAGGAAGGAGACTTGCACGCTTGACCCGATGCCAGCCGCAGTCACGAAACAGTGGGGAAATTCCCAATCGCAAGTGTACAGCACACGTCCCATGCACGTCCCAGAACCACCTCCACCCGCCAATCAACTTCATGAAAGCAATCAAGCCCATCTCCCCTCACAGGCGGAGGAGGGAATGAATAGGCAAGGGTAGGATGTGACGTGATACCTCCATCCCCGTCACCCACGACATCCACCAAACTCCAACACATGCACAAGACTGTACACACCCTCATACATAAAATAACATCCATGAGAGCAGAACACCACGTTCAACGCAAACCACACTCCACCATTGCCTGCAGCCCAGTGGTGGTTCAACAAGTCAACACCGGACGGACATGACGATACACCCACCCACCTACCCACCGATTCCACCCTCCCGACCCCACCACACCGCGACGAAGCCACACCCTCATCCCCAACAACCAGCCGCATCCTCGCCAGGGGGCGCCCAGCGACGCACGTGATGCAGACACGCAACCTCTGCAGCATTCGGCAGGCCCACCGCTTCTTGGGTGCCCCAGTCAGGCTGTCGGAGCTCGGTCTCCTTACTTGGCTCTTTGGTGGTTACGAATACCTTGATACCGATAACTTGCTGCCCTGGCTATCGCCGTGACCCGCCCTACGTCGAGATTATGTAATACATCCATTACGCCACTGCTGTCTCGACTCTCGATACACATAGACCGTTCCCTCTCACAGTGGGGGCTCGTGGATATGTGCTGAGAGATGGAATGTCCGTGTGGTTGGGTATACATAATGTGGATTCGATGGGGAGGATCCAGGTTGATGGCTAGCCAAGTTCCTTGCTATTCGTGCAAAGTGGGGGAAGAAATGGGAAACGTGGAATCATGGGTGGTGGTATTGTTGTCGGTGGGTATATACATACTCGTACATCCAACAAGTACGATTCCTCAGGTGGCACACCCCCTCCCTCCCCCGCCCCAGTACGCCGAATTCCTGCTGTACGGGTGCTGGTGCCAATCATGATGGATGACCATCCCACCCAATCCCGAGTCATCCACGATTTCACACCACTTCAACCCCCCCCCTGACCGTAAAATTGTTTCATCCAGCTCTGGGAATTTCACTATTTACTGTCCACACCCTGACCACTGCTACAGCCACAGGCACATCCACATCCATCCTCCCGGGGTTTCCCAACCGGGAGGTACCTAGGTAACTCCTCTCTCTTCGTTCTCCCATATTACTTTTCCGCCAAGGATACCAATACCCTGACGTTCGCATACCGTATGGAGCCCGTATCACTTGATTTGCTGGCAGTTCAGATGTGCGACAGGAGGGGCGGTGGGGTGGTATCATATCACATCACATCCTCCTAGATCCGGAACCCGGCCTAGCCACGTCGTGCCACTGAAACCAGGAAGGGGATGTGCGCGGAATGTGGATATATCATAATGGTGGTAGTATAAGCCTGCCGTGAGGTTTTTGTGGAGCGGAAGGCGAATTTCAAAGGGGTTGGTGGAGGTGGTGGGAAGGTTGTTTTCAAGGGATGTAGGGGTGGGTGGGTGGGTTAGGAAGGAAATAAGAAGGTTGAGGCGGTGGTGGTGATGTAGGGATGCAAGCTCAGGGTAATGGCGCCGCATAGGGAAATCGAGGAGAGGGCTGAGTGCGAGTTGGCCTTGCGTCCTCAACATGGAGTCAAGTTGTTCATCCATGGTGCCAAAGCCGGCAGCATCTCGACCGTAATAATGCCCATGGCTCCTCAGTTCCAATCCGCCTTGCAAATGAGTAGCATTCTCACTTGTGACGATATCTCGCAAAGCTGGCATTTTTCTCAGCAACAGCAACAAGATGTATTGATATTTTCCCCGACGCCCCAACAACCCCGTCTCGTCTCATGCCTACTACACATTGTTATTGTGGCAACTGTTCCACAATAGTGCAACTGGGTAGAGAACATCGCAAATCTACCCACCAGGCCACAATACCGGATCAATCGCAAGAGTATACTCACAACCCGTCACCCACTCCGATAAAAGCACATACCGACGTCACCTGATTGCCTGCCCCCGCTGCTCTTGCATACCTCGCGACAGACTGATACCATTGTATGTGGTTTCTGTGTTGGATTTCGAATCGGGATGAAAAGACGGGGATTCATGCGGTGAGGTGGTTTGGGGGGGCCCTCGGGAAGTGGGAGTCGTGGATGACGCTTGAGTAAAAGGGCGGGGGTCAGCAATGAACGTGGACCTTGTGGGCCTGTTTCAAAAGCCGGCGAGTGGTGGTTGTGGGTCAGGTGGGTACTTGCATGGCGTGTCCTCGGAATGAGAGGATGGTGGACGGCGGCCAGAGGAGGCTCAACGACAGGAGAAGAGTGTGTGGATAAGTGGTGAAAAGCTGTCGTTTCGCCAGCATTGAAAATGGGACAGAATAGGATAAAATTTGATGCCAGTGGCGGATGGTGGTTTCATGGGTTTGGGGCAACGGCCTCCTACGGAGGTGGGATTTTAATCCAGGAATATGTTTTTCTCGGGTGATATTCATTAAGTCTGGTTCATGTTTTTTGGATTTTAGATTCCTCAAGTTTCCAGATCTTGAGATGAAGAGAAACGATGATGAGAGGGCTTGCCAATTTAAATGGGATGACTTCCTACTACAGGAGACATCCATCCTACGTACAGCGGGAAGGGGGTTGATCTGTGTCTACTATACCTACAAACATACCTAGAGGTAAGAGTGATATATGCAGAATAAAAGTTTCATTATGACAACATGGATTTCTATTGGATGACAGAATCATATTCACTTGCTGGAAATTGAGTATACATCTTGCACA
This sequence comes from Peziza echinospora, assembly GCA_024516245.1. Taxonomy (NCBI): domain Eukaryota; kingdom Fungi; phylum Ascomycota; class Pezizomycetes; order Pezizales; family Pezizaceae; genus Peziza; species Peziza echinospora. The sequence goes on along the minus strand of JAJLQT010000045.1, from coordinate 196,574 downwards.
TACATTGGGCGCAACGCTAGAGACAGCGCAGGTAGGAATACTCAAGGAATGCCACTATCACGTCAACGAATGGTACAGCAACATATACACTCGACGACAATGATACTGTGTCAGACTTCCAGCAGCGAAAATCGGGGTTTCGTACACATTGCCAACAATACAAAATAGATCTTTCGCCCATTGCTTGACAATTCCCATCAAACCTATATACAATTTAACTTTACCTGATCCCGTAAAGCCCCTCCGAAAAAAAAAGCATCGGAATAGCATTCGTCAACAAACAGGTTGTTTCAATTTCGTGTACCAAATACAAACTTACCTATACCCAAGTATTTGGAGGGGGGGTGTACAACGTGCTGTGGGTGAAATGTTTGTATGATGTTTTCATTGATCGCCGAAAAACAGAGGAATAAAGTCTTCCTACAACCGATGTATTGAGCTCCCATGCCAAGACCGAAGACAATTAACTGCATAAGTAAAATGATCCTCTGGCCAGCAATGATCCCTTCACGTGGTGATATCGCTACATCGTTGGTGTTGCTAGAGACAGTTAAACCACATGTGCCTATGGAGTAATGGCGAAGGGGACAGGCGGCAAATAGCTCTCCAATGCATTCCGATTGGTGTTATAAATCACTCCCCTGCACTCACTCGGAACCTTCCGACCCTCCTCCCGCTTGCAGTGTAATAGTTCCCACGAATAAAAAAATGTTCAGGTTGCTCAGCCACCCACCCTGCACTTGCGTATCCAACATCTACCCAGAACCCTAGGGCATATTTACTCTCACGATTGGCGATCGCGGCTTTGTGTTTCAAGAAGACTGTAATTTGCGAGACGCACCGCCAGCAACACGACCAATAACTCGGCAATCCAGGAAAAGCACATGAGCAAACATCGACATTCCAACTCTAATTAGCAGACATATCGTTGCAAGACATGTAGACCCATATGCATTTCTCTTGCCACTGCAATCCAGGCCAGAGATGCTGACTATAGCCAAAGCCTCCAAACACTCTGCGCTCTTGCAAGGCACTGTGTATATCTATTGCATGTGTAGTGCAACAATTCGTCATGAAGCTGTAGCAGGTGTCAACGTGGGGCAATGGGGCAGGATAGTTTGATGCACAGCCCACGTCAGGTCACGGGACCACGAGGGCCCAGCCAAAACTTGTGACCTGGTGCAGTGGGAACGATGCTGTGGGGATCATGAGGGCCACGGCCAGCAATGAGGTAGCCATCCAAATTCGGGCACCTCGGGCCGCGGCCTGAGCTGTAAGGCGGTACAAATTTGATTTTGCAATCGGTGGGGTAAAAGGCCGTTTATAATTGCCGTTTTGTCAATCGTATCTAGGCGCATTTGGTGTTGCCGTTGCGTGCCATACTATGCGCAGGTATATTCCACTTCCGTTTAGACAATCAATAATATTCTCATGATATATATATTGCATCCTCCTTGTCTTCTCAAGTCGAGCGATATCGATCCGGCCTGCTCAACGGATACAGGATTTTCGCAATGTAAGCTGCTACCAAACATAAGGAGCATCAAAATCAGCGCATACAAACACTATTCAATCCTGTAATTTCTTACAATAAAATTATTGCTGCTGATGACCCACAGATGTAACAATCGCCGTAAGCCTTTGAGTCTTTATGGGGTCAATAATTCAAATATACAACAAACGAGAATAACGATGCGACAGCTACAGGTTTGCAAAAGCTGTAGTAGGTAGAGGTGGGGTGAATCAATCTCTGCTGCCAGATGGATTGGGAAGTCATTGAAGTTTCCTCATATTCTATCAATTGCATATATATTTCTGGCCATAGCCTGGATATTTGGCTGATTCCAGTGCGAATAGATAAACTCCGCCTGAAAGCTTAAGCCATGACGTAGAATGGTTGACGCAAGATTTTATTGACGTTGTAGGACGACAGAGGCTCGAACACTCGTGACGTGGCATCCACTGTTCTACTGCGGAATCCGCATTATGGCCGGGGATTTTTAGCCAACATCAATCCGTGGATAAGATATCGCTACAGGTACCCTGATATGAGAGATAAAAACCAGATCAGCTTGTTTGGTAGAAGTGTGCTGGGACCTACGACGCTCGCCGTATGGGTTCAGTTGGCCGTGTGGCCCTGTATTGTCATTTCCATGTTACCTGTAGACGAATAACATATGCACATGTATATCATCGAGTTACGAGATATCTGTTGATTTCGATGATATGCTGAGGTACCAAATCGTGTAATAGATCGTGAGAAAAGATAGAGCGCTTATAGCGAAAGTGCAACAAGGAGAGTAACTAAATCGTGGAGGGTGCGCCATATAAGACGTTACAAATTGACACAGGATTTCAACAATATCTAACATCTGAAATGTCCGTACTGCTGTGTATACAGGCCTGATCTTGGCAGCTCTGGATTGGTCTAATCCTCTGCCGGAAGTACATTTTTCTCTTGCAAATGTGGGGTGGCTACAGGGTAGCATCTATATTTCAGGAAGATGTAGAGTCTTGGTACAAACTACCTTGAAAATGCTATCATTGCAGTAAAGTCAAACCGAGAATACCCTGTAACGTAGGCTAGATTGGAAATATTGGGACCAAGTGCATCTGATCTAGTGCCGATGCGAACCTGACAGACCACAATTATATCCCTTGGCACTAACACTGCTATAAAGGCCCAGACACTCCCTACTTATACACATACCTGAATGAAACACAGGGTTTTAGCATCACGAATATATGACCCCGTTTTTTTTTTTCCTATTGAGGTGCCTCTAGCATAGTGATTGGCATATACAACCGCGGTTTCATAAAAATCTCTGCTTCAGAAGCGCTCCGAAATTTGTACTCTGTGACACATTTTACACCACACCATACTGTTTGGTAACCTAATACAGTCGTATAATCTAGTACTGTCCCAGATGCCAATTAATACAGTGGCGGGCTACATCAGCTGGGATGGATGAAGGGATGCACTACATACCGTCCAGGCTTCTTTCGGTGGCCTTGTAGACATGGAAAGACACCAAATGGGGTATTTCCACTGCGGAAATTCAAATTACGAAGATAACTGGGCACTGACAGCCTTGTCTACGGCGCATGCGACTCAAATTTTATGGATCAGGCATACAACCTAGCATACCGGTGCCAGAATTAAACTTGCACAGGTATTCACAGATGCCAGCGCAGGTAGTCGAACATATTGTCCGCATGCGTTATGAGAAAAGAGGATTATTATGTCGGCAAAGCAAAGGTTTGATTTTAGAGCACGATACTAGCACATCTTGTGATTACACGTATTCATGAGAAAGTCTCCAGATGGTCTGCCAATTGGTCGCCTCACGCTAGTACAAAGGTTCCGTGTACGTACAATGTAAGCCCAGCGCGGTCACCAATTCCTTACAGATTTGTTGCAATAAAAATGGCACAATTATTGTTGTTTGTAGGAAATGCAATTGATTGTGCCAAGCTTTGTGTGCATCTACTTACTTTAGATGCTGTGCACAACTGCTGTGCAAGACCTCGCTCGGCCCGCATTTGTCTAGCTTACTATAATGCAAAACCCGTGTGGGTGTGCATTTTCATTCCTTCACCGTACCATCGTAAATATTGCACAATAGCGTGCCTGCTGTAATTAAACACGGATACGCTCCCACATTCCAACCTTCCTCTACTTGAGAAACTCGTATACCCTCCTACCTGCGATTTAAGTTATTACGGTAATCGTTTTACCTCGGTCAACTACGTAAGTACATGTAAGTAGCATGCCAGTTGTTTAAATCTCCCCACCGTTCTGCCAATATCTTTATAACGGCCTGTCAAAACCACTTTTCTCCGAAATGTTGACAGAACAACCACAGGGATGGTTGGACCTATACTACATACACGCCCTCACATCCGTCCCTGGTCATGACATTGACATTGCCTAGATTCCCATCTGTCCGAGCGCCATGTGTGCCACCACCTGGGAACGAGAAAAGCCTCTGTCACAGTAAGTACCTACGTCAATCGCCTTGGCAGGGTCCCTTGCGCGGACAGGCAGATTGAGGCATGTGGGTGGATCTCTTGAAACTGACGCAGGTGATGGGACATCACTCGGCGATTGTGGCGCCGAGCATTTCAGTCACTGTCACCATCTTCCCAAAATGTTATCCATCCCCGGGAGCCTGAACCATGAACCCCTCTAATGGATTGATTTTAACACCCTACTTCAAAGTATTAATACTATTCGGATCCACGCAGGCCGCGTACTTGGGTAGCTACCCACTGCCGTGAATGCGTCAATGCGCCCCAGTACCTGTCAGATTCAAAGAGATGCAATGGATCTGACGTATACATCCAGTAGCAGGTGCTGAACAAAGGACTAACGAAAATCATGGCACAGACCACAGGTGCCTAGGTAGTCACCTACATATACTATACCGTATATGCCATTCCTATCATTAACTGAGTTGTTTATATATATCCAGCGAGATTATCAGCAACTGAGGTGTGAGGAGTACTGCACAGCGCAATGTGAGCCTGAAGACAAGGCCAAGAGTTGCAATCCTTTTGCCTCCATTCGTGCCTCCTCACGTCCGTGTCCGTGTCCGCTGCCGTGTGCGTGTGGGTGTCCGTATTCGTTTTCGTGCGTACTTGCATACAAGGAGAGCTGTCCCCGGTCGTGGCTATCAGCTTTAAACCCCCGCAGTATCCATACTATTAACCACAGTAAGTTTGACCTTTTGGCGCAATGGTTACAATGAATCCATGCATCCCATACTCAGTATAACAAAAAGTATTACTGACCCCGGGTTCGATTCGCGGGGAGTCGGGTTGTTGAGACCAATTTAAATGACATTGGTCTTTAATTCTCCGGCAAACAAGAGGTTACTACCGAGATTGGTAGATGTGACGGTATGTGACTAAGACGGGACAGGTAGTGACAGTGGTAAGAGTATTGAAAGTAATATACGCAAGTCAAGCTACAATAGACATAATATCCGCAGGGGCAGTCGTACGGGTATTGATTGAAATAGGAATAAAGTACACTGCGGGCACATTCATATTGTATGAGATGACATGAATACCCCAAATCGAGGACAGAGTTATAATTGGATGGCATAAAATTCAATTCAAAAATAGGCAAGCATATTGTTTGTTCCATAACGGAATACTACAGTTGTAGTTGCCATCTTCTTCCGTAATTCGCTATCCCCAATATACACATTACGTAGACGTGGACGGAAAATTGTCACTCAACAGAACAGTAGATTTAACGTTGCTGGAGAACAGACCGGTTTTCACAACAGCCTTGGTATTAAACCGCGCAGGTTACTATTACCTGAAACTTGGTTTCAAGTATACACAAAACCGATCAATGGTATTTAGGATACCTGACCAACACTAAATCCGTATAATCAAACTCAATCATGAGGATGTATGGTCCAGAATTGAGTGCTTATGTGATCCTAGTACCCGCGGGTAAGAGCTTTGACGATGAGCTTGGTTATAAGTTCTTTGATACCTGCGATTCAAACGCAGAAACTTTGCTGTTTAGTATTTTGATGTTAGGTTAATAAAAAGAATGATATAACTATTGAAGGCACTCTATAATTGAAGCAATATGTGGTGTGATTTTGTTTTTCATTGTTCCGGTAAATACCATTTTTTTGAACATTGCCTGTTATTCTAGGTTTCGAAGTATATTGTCAAGAGGAATGGAAAATACGACATGACAATTAAGGACAGCTCGACCTTGCCATTGAATTTGTTGAATCGCCGAGCTCCCTGATCATAAAGGTTGTCGCGATACGCCAGCCGGATGACTGCTCCAGCGTCCAGCTGAATGCTCAGATTTGCAAACAAGTACTCGATATGGCGGAAAGGTAGCCTCGTCCCAGTGATTTTTGGCAGCAAAAAAAAAGGTCACGGAACGGAATCTGTGGCAGAGTGTTATAGCGAATTGCCGGATGCAGCTCGTTTTGAAGGACTGCCTGCTGGTCCTCTTTGTCTTCTGCGTTTGGCTTTGGAATTAGTATTGTGTGCATGTGTCCCAGGGAACCAAGCGGCCTGCCATCTAAAGGCGATCCAAGGAGGGGCTGCAGCATCTGGGAGAGGGACGGCATTTGCAGCGGCCGTGATATGGGTGATTATGTTGAAAAGGTTTAGGCTGTTGGGGATCCAGAGTGGTTGTTCATGTGAGCCATGGTGGGTGTGTTAAGGTTTGCCGTTAGTGTGATGATGTTTGTGGATAGTGTGGTGTGTAATGATACTGCACGCTTGAGCTGTTTCACAGGGGAGACTGGTTTTACGGGGCTACTAAAGCCAATGTTGTCTCAGGGGCATGTCGTTATCTGCCAAGACAGGATTGATATCGTGGACTATCGCTACACCTGCTCCATTACCCCAAGGGCACATCCTGATGTAGTTCCTTGGGTAGGTAGCCCGCTACCTAAACACCAATTTGTCGTTGGACCAACTCTAGCAACGATTGTGAGGAGGGGGTGAGTACACCGATAACTCGTTCCAACTACCGCCCGAAACGCCCGTGCTCATCAGGCTCTTGTTTCTTTTCTTTTAAAAATTTTCACTCTGATGGTCTTTCTTGACTTTCCATCACGATGTTGACTTTGCGGTTTATGTTACTTTATTCTTCTTCTTTTTCCTTTTTCTTTTCTGCGATCCAATTTCTTTCGGTTCGGTAACTCTTTTTCAACGAGTACTCCGGATCCTATAGCTACTACTTGGGTTATTTATTCTCTTTATATGCGTGTTCAAATGTTCTTACATCATTTCGCACGCCTCGATTCATAGTACGCACGTGTTCAACATATCTATCTCAATCTCTGCGATTTTCCATTGAGATCCTGGGTAGATAATCTTTTATGTGGCCCAGCTGGGGGATGGACACAAGAGTAATATATATCGCACACTTTGTGATTCTACGATCGGGTAATCTAGATGTATTACTTCTTTGTTGACTTTTAATCGGGGTTCACGTATCACAAGTCCGCTTGTAACAGTATACCCGCAGAATAACTGGGAAAAAATTAAGTAGTCCCTGGCGCTGGGCCCCAATACCTTCAGATCTTGATCTAATTCTAGCTCGGCAGCTACACATATACCCAAGTAGGTACATACCCAACATTTGAACAATCCTTCACGGCCTAGCCAGGCCTAGAAGCGCTCGAGATGGCTGCACCCAGACCACAGCCGCCGGTGAAACTCTTCCAAAGAAAACACTCGTAAAAAAGAAAAATAATAATAATAAATGGAGTGAAAAAGAAGTAAGAGTACAAGATATCGATTCTATTATTTGCATGGAGATTTTTGAGAGGTCTGACACTACCGGTATATATGCCAGAATTGGGGTCGAGTTTTGAGGACACTACCTAAATATATACCTGTATACGTATATACTTGATCGGAGGAATATAGACAACGCTAAGAATATATGTATGCCTAGGGTATGGGGGTTCCAGGTTATTTAATTATAGTCCTGCGTCGCGAGGAATGACAATTTCACGGGGATATGTACATACTTCTGATTGATATTCACGGGAAGTCCGGGTTCACATTTTGAGGTTTGGGAAATATTTCAAGCTAATGTTACACTTCAGTGTACATGTGACTGCGTAAGTCAGTAAATTAGTAGCTGCTGTCGTACTCCTTTTTCTACTGTACACATACTTTTTCCCCGCATATGATCGGAAATTATGTATGTCTGAGTCGACGTCGGGTAGAACATGCGACCAGTAATCATTCAAGAAACAGCGTAGCGAGGGATATGTAATGTGATGTAATTTCATGCGTAATATAAGTAGGTACTGTATGATTGCGTGTTTACCAAGCACAATGAAATCAAAATCAAAATCAACATCAAAAAGTACGTTGATTAATTCGTGAGAGCGAGAGAATCCTAGTGGACTAACCTAGCTGTCACATTCCCTTTTTGTTTGTCTAGAAATGTAGACCGAGTAAACTATTTTTTTGGTATTCCAAGGTGAATATGTAATCTTTGGCTTCTGTGTGATTTGAAAGACTCGGTGGTTGGTGGCTCGCTTCATAACATGTCCGCAGATGAAGATGTATAGTAAAGCTATTATTACATGGTTAGCTTGCAACAGATGAGCACATACAGTACCCTTTATATAGCGTTGCGTTTCAACATCAAGACGAACATTTTATTGGCCACAGTCATGGAGTTTAGTTCAATCTGCAAAGTGTAATTAATTGCTTGTTAAACGTAGGTATAAGGCATTAATCTGGCATTGTACAATTCAGCTACCTACGCACTCACTTGCTCGAATAGATCTGCATGATCTTGGCTGATTCAGTACATCCGTTTTTTGAGAAAATATGGATATGTACATGCTCTGGCAGCTGGTAGGGCGATTGGAGATTTCCTATCCAAATTGCAATATTTCCGGTTCCGTGCCAGGCAGCCAATTGCGGATCTGGTTGGTCCTGCATATTGTGCTTTCAAAATCAATCCATTCACGCCCAACTAAGACAATAAATGTATTCCAATTGATTTCCCTGCCATTGCGCTGTGCATGGTTGTTATGCCAAAATGAGGACAATAGCATTAGTGGCAGGAGGGCGGGCCGAGATGGCAAGGCTGGCGGCGGCTGCAGCCTCCCCGTGCGTGTCTGTGTAGATAGGGGTCGGCCAGAGGCGGCTGATAGGTGCGTCAACGATGTGTTGAGCGCCGCGGGCCATTGTAAACGTTTTCCTGCCAGGGTTAGCCACGGCGTATGCAAGGGGGCAGCGAGGAAGGGGGGCTGCTATTTACGATTTGTTTTCTAAAGTTGAACCACTGTTGCCGACGCTACTTCGAATAGGGCTCTCGTGGATTGTGTGGATTTGTCGTGTGTTGTGTGTTGTGTTGTGTTTCGAGGCGATGTTGTGTTGTGTTTGTTGCTGGCCTCGTCCCCAGTTCCAATTGTGTGGCCGATATATGCGCGCGTCCCCCCATGCGTCAAGCCCTAGCCTCCTCGCCTAGACCCGCCGCCGTGGCAATTCACCGACCTTACATTTCGAGCAATCCTTGGTGACAACTCCCAAAATGCACCTCCCCACCCCCGACCGACCAAGACCCACCTTCCTCAAGTCTCTCCCAGCCATCCAATCCTCCATTCTCTCCATCAAGGTCCGGGACCAAGTGGTGTGCAAAGTCAAGTAAGTCTCCCCCATGGCACCCCCCTGGGTGATCTCCCGGACATGTGCCCCGCTCCGAACATCAAGCCCACCCAGAGGCGAAATTAGCCACTGACTGACTAACGTCCCAAAACATTCGATGGAGGTGTGGCAGAACTGCCACGCCAGGTATCGACAATACTTCCATATCTATACGCGACATTAGCCCCGTTTGTGGATCTTGAGAAGAAGCTCAACCAGCTCACATCCCAGCTCCACACGCCTTTGTCAAAACCAGCATTGCCCCAGAATGTGAAGCTTGTCCTCCAATACTCGCCACACATAACTGTCATTCCGGATTCCCATAGCAACCAGGGAACAACAACGAAACTGGTGATGCTAGGCAATCAGTGACATGTGCACATCATGTATATGTTGAGCGCTTTTCTGACTACTTGCCTGCAATTGTATTGTATGGGTTCTTTTGTATCTTTTGTCTTTTGCGGCTTACACGCCAATCACATTATCGTCGTGACGGCATTGCGAGCACCGTGATGCTACAGCCTTGGATGATGAACTGTTTAAAATGTCTCGTCCCGTCGCCGTAATCACTCCGCTCCCGCAAATGCCCTGGTGGCCACATCTGCCAACGCATCCACCGAATTGACCCAGGGCGGTGTAGGGACAAATATCTCGTAACCACTTTAGCGACGTGTCTCAACCGTAGAATTGCAAGCCCCGGGTTCGTACCTCCAATAAGTCCTCCTGGATTTAATTATCCATGGGAGGGGTGAGTTGTATCCGATCTGAGAAAAAGGGTTGTCCATTTCATACTGTGAGACTCATGTTCCAACATGTGGTTTGACTCTAGTGGCTGGAACTGTGGCCCCCTGTCTGGCGGTGTGCGGTGTTCCTTTTATTCACTGAACACAGAAATCCAAAACGTGGATATACAAGACCCAAGAATTATTGGCTTGACCTCTCGCCCTTTCCTTTGTGCTTTGCCATTCGAATATTTGCTTTTGTTCCCTTGCAGATTTGTTCATCTGGCTTGTGTGCCCTTCGTCATTGCTCTCCCTTTCTTTCTCTGTCAATCTATCCCAACTCTCGCTTTCATGCGCTTATTCTGTATCCCCCCCTTGTCCTGGATCTTGTCGCTGCTCTCGCATGATCTGGGGTAATTATGAAGCAGGTAATGTTCATCAAAGGAAGGGATGACGGCGACACCTGAATTAATCACAAGGTTCCGTTTTGCAGGGTACTAAGTGCGAATTCGTCCCTAATAGGTATGGGAAGAAACCGCAACAACAGCAATTCGCGCAAATCAAGCAACGTGCAGGAATCAGAGACAAGCCCAACTGCAGGATACGAATTGCGCAACATGATTATTGGAAGGCCATGGCCAGCCACTCTCTATTTCAGCTATCATTTGCCAGTTGGACCGACTATTGACCCGATGACGCAGTGACTCGAATACGGCCCATAACCGATAACCCATAACCAAATATTGAGATACCTCGTGCTCGTTTTGACCTCTTGTACATAGTTTCAAGTCTGTGATTCAGAGGGGTAGTTTTTTGTCCGGTTTGATAATGATTTCAACTTCTCACTTACCTACCTGACGATCCATGTCATTGTGCAATCGGAGGGATTTGATGCGTACCTCGTATGTATGCTTCTTCTAGACCACACACACCTAACAAAGTGGATAACTATCTTGGAAGGAGTGGGCGGTGCGGGGACACGGGGCACAATGTTGACTGACATACGAATAAGATCTCAAGCAGTTGATTCTAATTTGTGGGGGCTGGAGGAGCGAGCGTAAACGTTCTGTTTTCAAACAAGTATTGAAAGAGATTGATGGGAATGCCTGATGTTTCCACGCTGGGGCTGTGGTGGGAGTGGGGAGTTGCGATGATGGCTACTATTCCCACATTGGCTTTTGTTAGCTTGACTTGTATCGTATAATGATGGCACATTATCCCACATTCGACCACTATCGTTGCCATGATTGAGTTCCATGGGGAAATGATTTATTACCATTGTAGGACTATTGGCGCACTTCCCTGTATAGGTGAATATATAATCCAATGAATTTGCTTGTTCCCTAACAAGTAAAAAATCTGGCCGATTATCAGGATACATCAACATCACAGTCTATGTAATAGACAGATCAATTCTTGAACAAATTACTTGTATTATTAAATTTCAATGTGGATCACATCGAGGAGCGCCTGGTTTCCTGTTATTGCGACACGTCTCCGCAACGGACACTGCGGGCGCTAAAGCGACAACAATAATTTGCAGTGGTGCCACAGCAATAACCAATTTCCCGAGTGTCCCAACAGTGCCCTCACAACCATCGCTGCTTGCCACAGCGCCATTGGGACATCGATTGACGCCCTCAAGTGATTTATGCAATGACCCTGTTCCGATAATGGTTCGAAGGGCGCTGTGGCAAAAGTGATATTCCAAATGGCGCCCGTAGCGGTAAAATGCTTTTTAGAAACAGCGAGCCTGTTGGTACACCAGAGCATTGCTGTTGAAGTTTTCCTCCACTCCCTCACTTGTACGTCATAATGTTGCTCTTATTGTGTGACAAATATATTGTGATGACAATATTCAATCGACATTAAAATATGGATTGATTCCCAATAGTAGTGGTGGGTACATCTCAATTTTCCAGTGGATGAAATGGACAGAACAGGAACAACAGCAATCATTAAAGCAGTGAATTGAAAAGCAGCAATCAATGCACATCATGACTCTGCAGTAACCAATTACCATTAGACTGTTTGCCAACAGGAAAATCAAGAATCAGATATTGCCATTACAATGAATACATTGAGTATACGCATGGAAATACATGACATTACATATCTGTTTCATCAATAATATTATTTAGATTCCTATTATCATGCAGCTTGGTAAATTGGTCCAATTCTGCCCAATTGTATAAGACAGTGTATATAGTTGGGGTATACTAATAACATGAGCAATCTTTATATTCTTACAATGGAAGCAATTGTTGCTTTCTTAAAATCAGTACATTTATTGTATTCTTGAAATGACTTTAAGTGTCCAAAGACAAAGAAGTAATGAAAAGAAATATATGAGGAGTATTTTGAGTATGGCTATTGGGAATGGCCCAATGGAACAGTATTCATTTGTATCTGAAATAGCAGGTCAATTGTAAGGATAGCAAATTCTATTCACATATAACTGCTATCTATACACGGAAACAGGTAGCTAGATACGTTTCAGCTAAAACAATATTATATACAAATAAATAATAGGATTAATATCAATGAGATATGAACCAAAGAAACAAGTATTAGGGTATATATTAATTAAGAACCTAATATAACATCATTTAAGAGTCACAATTATCACATCATGATTTGAAATAAACCTCCTGATATTACAGTATGACAGATGATTTGAAATTAACATAAGTATAAATTATATAGGACAGGCACTAAGCCTAATTAGAACATGAGATTCGCCATAAAAGAAGCCCATTCCTCCCTCTGGAGAGAGAAGGCAAGCCACTAAGGAGTTAGGACAATACTAAGAATTTAAAATGGTTAATACACCTCTCCACTATTAAATCATATTTCAAGTAGAATACATGTATACAAACTGAACCTTAACCAAAGGAACATTGCATACATTATCAACTTTGAGAGTTCACTCGATGGATCGACATATTCGTGTTACACCCGAGTACTAAGAGATGTGACGTGAGTAATCTCAAGTCCTAGGTACTGATGATGTGATAATTCAATATGAGTGTAAGGTGCGTACATTTTTCGAATAGCGCCATTCGCATGTATATCCAAACTTAGTTGGCTGTCAGGTATTTACAGCAGACAGGTCGCTTTATATAAAACATGAATAAAAAAGAAACATATGAACAAGAGGATCCTTTTGATCCCAAAGACCATGACTGCTCCCTTGAGGCTTGAGCCAAAATGTGGGTTAGCTAATGAAAATAGAACTAGAGATTTGGCTAGAAGATAATAGAACCTCTTGCCTTCCTCATATAGCTGCCTAAATACCTCAATGAGTGGTCCGTCCATGGCATGGTTAGTCCTTGGTCTCATCCAATATGGTCGATTAGGACTAGCATACCAGACTCTGTTACATTACCCCCCCCTCTGAGTACTTTGGTCCCAAAAGTAAAGCTTCAGAAAGCAAATCCGAGATCTCCCTAGAACGCTCAGTTCATCATCGTTCATGCATGAGTGTGATGGAAATGTAAGAGTAACCTTTAAAACCCTTTCAACCATCCCCGCCATTGCGTCCACTTTGCCAGAATAATGCCACTTTCTAGATTTGTTGTATGCCGTTAAAAACCACTCCTGGAGATTTCCCAAAAACCCTTGAATCATCCCTGCTTCAAGGTGAAAATAGGATAACGCTATAGGGTGTGGGAAAGAAATAATTAAAATCCAATCTCCGTGCTGTACTTACTGTGTCTTTGACCAGAAGCTTGTGTTGATAGCATCTTGGCAGTTAACATCCTTTCTTCCAGCAGCCAGTGGACTGGCTTCCTGGGGAATTCTTGATGGATGCAGGTGACCAATTTCATGACCTCTGGGTCCAAGAGGTTCTTGGTCGGTTGCCATGTGTCTGCCTCCTCTTCGAACCAATGCCATCTGATCCGGTTTTGAACTTGTTCTCGCACTCTGCATCTGTTGACAATCTTTGCAACCACATAGAATAATTCATCACTCTCATTCTCCACAATGTCTACTTGGTCTCCGGTTTATTCCCGGAACAGTTTAAGGAGTGAGGTGTGAATATCTTTGTGTGGGCAAATTGGATTGGGAGTTTCCACCTCGTAGGCATGTGAACCCACATTTCCCTTGACAAGGAAGGGGCTGATATACTTTAAGGTAAGTGTACAATTTTTCCCTGATTTAATAGTCAAGTTCCGTCGATTGACAATCAATTTATCACAGAGATTATGTGATCTGGCTTTGTCCAAAGTCAGTTCATTCCTGTTGTCCTTCATGTGTTTGAGCGTGTTGTGGATGTAATTATGAACTGCCATCATTCTACTGGACCATCTTTTGGCGGTGTGGCTTGCAGATGGATATTCTGAGACGTGGATGGTGCGTAGGTCATAACTAGGAAGGATTCTGAATGGGTCATGGACATGCGTGATGAATATGGAGTTGTGTGCACACTCCGCCGGTGGAAACCACCTTGCCCATCTGTCTTATCTATCGTGGTAGAAGATCCGAAGGTACTGCTTCAGAGTTTGGATTGCTATTTCGCTTACTCCTTCAGTTTGTGTGTGAGGTGCTGTGAAAAGTTGTAGTCTGATGCTCAGTCTATCATCAAATGTGTTGGGGGAAGCCCAACTGGACTAAGGCCCTCTGACGGAAGTGATGTGGTCTGGCAATCCGTGCAGTTTACAGGTGTCGCATATTTATGCATTAACGAGATCTTCGCTGGTCCAGGTTGTTTAGCTGGTTGATAATGCTGTATTCTGGTCAAAGGGTCTGTTATCACTAGGATAGCATTAAAGCAGTCGATATCTGGCAGCTCCTCCACGAAGTCAATTGCGAACTCCTAACACAGCCTCTTCCCAGTTGGCATTAGGACCAACTTGGTTTTCTCTAAGTGCCAGTCAGCATTTGCTTTTTGACAGCAAAAACATCCTACGACGTACTTGACCCCAACCTACATCCATCCAGTCCAGACGAAATCTGTTGAGACGATTTCTGGGTCGCGATACCGTCCCCAGTGCCCTGCTCCTTGTAGGTTATAGCAGTTGCGAAGGATGGTTGAGTGGTGTTCCAAGGGCACAACAAGGAGTCCTTCCCAGTACCGTTCTCAGCCCGTAACCCAGGTGTCTGGCCCAGCTGGATGGCTGTCTCTGTCTATGATCATTATGAGTTGTCCTTCTTTGAATAGCTGGGCATCGCTTCCAGCTATATCTTTTTTTGGGCGGCAGGACAAAATATCAGGCTTGAGCATTTTTCTGCCAGTTTTGTATTCAATTGCAAAGTCAAACTCTCTGTGTTTTTGCGCCCATAGGGCATGTTTCATTTTCAACTTTGCTTGGTTTGGATGTATTGAAGTCATTGGTAATCGGTGTGGACAGTGAAGGTTTGCAGGAGTCCGGCAAGCCAGGAACGCCAATGGTTAATTGAGTCAACGCTTCATCAGAGCTCTTTATAATGTAAAAGCCAGTTCCTTTCGCTTTCCTTTGAAGTGGTTCCGTGACAGTCAACTAGTTTCCATTCTGCTTTGCCTAACAGGTAATCGGGGTTGGACAGGTATAGTTGCAATATTACTGCTGCTACAGCTTGGTTCGAGGCGTATGTTTCTACCAGAGTTGGCAGTGTTCTATCTCATTGTGCAACAATTGGAGCGTGTTGGATTTCGGCTGTCAACTCTTTAAAGGCTTCTAGTTGTTGTCCTCCCCATTCCTGTGGGATATGTTGAGTGAGTTCTGTAAGTAGTTTGTTCTTTATCTGTGGATGCGAATGAAGTAGTGATGATAATTTGTACTTCCCAGGACAGCTTGTAACACTTTATTCTTCTGCGCGATTGCCCATTACTTGATGGTTGTGATTATGTTTCCGTCCAGCTTGATCTCTGCACCATTGACAATGTATCCGAGAAATACTGTTACTTTGACGTAGAATTCTGATTCACCCAAGTTGACTGCCAGATCGTGATCAGCAGCATAAAAAAAGTACCGTTGCCATACATAGTGGTGTTGTGCAATGGAGCGGATCATTGTGAGCACTTTTTGCGTTGCATCAGGGGATGTGCAATGATCTCCACTCATTGCGTTGCAACGGAGTGCGATCAATGATCTCCACTCATTGCGTTACAAGGGAGTGCGAGCAATGAGCTCCCGTTTTGACAGTATGTAGCTGACCCCAGACGCTACAATGCATCATGACATCGATAACTCAACCAATTGCACCCGGAATCCACTGCCATATCCACTAAAGAATTGCACCTGGTATTGAATACTGCTATTTCCACCGCGCTATTGCATGCGAAATCCACTGCTATTTCCATCGCGGAATTGTATACAGAATCCACTGCTATTTCCAACGCGGAATTGCATACACAATACACTGCTATCTCCAATACGGAATTGCACCCAGTATTCCATTCTGCTATGTCCATCACCGAATCCAATACGGAATCCACTGCTATTTCCAATGCGGAATTGCACCCAGTATCGCATACTGCTATCTCCATCACCGAATAGCTGACACAATCCACTGCTATTTCTACCGCGGAATCGCATGTGGAATCCTATGCTATTTTCACAACAGAATTGCACCCGGTATTGCATACTGCTGTTTCCGTCACGGAATCGCACCCAGAGTCATCACCAAATTCCGTCCTCAATCAAAAAAAAATAGAGCCACTTTGATTTAAAAAGCTGCTCTTGCCATTACACATGATTTTACATAGCTCCTCTCCAAGCTTCCATGAGCCTCCGCAGGTATCCACAAGGCGCTGCCGCAGGCTTCCATGGGACTCTGTACACTTGCACATCAAATTGTCATTTCCTCACCTCATTTCCGTACCTGGTTCCCTCACTGCCTCACTGCATTTCATCACCTCGTTTCCTCCCTGCTTTTCCTCACCTAGATTCCTCACTGCTTTTCCTCACTGCGATTTCTAACTGCATTTCCACATCACGTTTCCATACTGCTTTTCCTCACCGTGATTCCTCACTGCGATTCCACACTGCGTTTCCACACTACTGTCCCTCCCTGCGATTCCTAACTGCGATTTCACAACGCGTTTCCCCACCGCGATTCCTCACTGCGATTCCTCTCTGCATTTCCTTACCGAGTTCCCTCACGGCTTTTCCTCAACGCCATTTGTGTTGCTTGTCCTCACCGTGTTCCCTCATGGCTTTTCCTTACTGCGATTCCTCATTGCTTTTCCCCACCTCCATAACCGACTACCCCCCACTCGTGGTGGTAAAATTGTGCTAACTTTGGAGTCATTGATTCGTCAAATTCACCATCAATTACGCAGCGGATATGACGGTGGATTTGACAGTGGGAATAGCAGTTGATTTCGGGGACCATACCATGATCGAAATAGTAGTAGCTTCAAGGTACAATTCCGTGGTGGAAATCGCTGTTGCTTCAGGGTGTGATTCCGTGGTGGAAATCGCAGTGGCTTCCAAGTGCGATTCCGTGGTGGAAATAGCAATAGCTTCCAGGTGCATTTCCATGGTGGAAACAGTAGTGGATTCAGGGTGCAATTGTAGGTTGATATTGCGGTATGTCGCATAAACTATAGCATAGTTATCACGGTTAATTCAATTCATTCAATTCCATTGCATATTTCCGCAACTTACGCGAGGTCTGGCGCTTAATTTTCAATGTGCAATTGCTTCGCGACGAGTGCGTCTACCAGTTAACCTTGTCACGGAATCCGTCCACCAGTCAACCTTGCGACGGAATCCGTGTACCAGTCAGCCTTGTGACAAACTAGTCTCCTTTGCAACAGAATTGGTATGGCAGCTGGGTTGCAACAGAATTTGGTTTACGGCGCCGCGTTATAACTGGGAGTTTGCGTTATTAACATTGTGTGCGTTATGAGCGTTCCAATATAGAAACAGAAGTTCGATTACTGACTTATGATCCATCAGCCTCTCCAGTACATATTCAACCACCACCTAGTGTTCGTCTTCTGTTCCAGTGGAATGGATGAATATGTCGTCGAGGTAGTGGACTTCAATGTCAATTCCTTGTAGAACTTCG
Organism: Peziza echinospora; assembly: GCA_024516245.1. NCBI lineage: Eukaryota > Fungi > Ascomycota > Pezizomycetes > Pezizales > Pezizaceae > Peziza > Peziza echinospora. The sequence goes on along the minus strand of JAJLQT010000045.1, from coordinate 178,683 downwards.
CCCATCATTTCCTCGAAGGACGAATGTACGCTGATTAGCCCCAAACGCATGACAGTGAACTCATCGAGGCAGTGCTTTGATTTGAATGCCGTTTTCCATTCGTCGCCAACCTTGATCTAAATTAGATTGTACCCTTTGTATTGATCGAGCTTGGTGAACAATTTCAAGCCGTCAGTTTTGTCTCAAAGTTCGTTCATGAGGGTTAACGGGTATCGGTTATGCGTGGTGAGGTTTATCAGCCCTCGATAGTCAATGCAGAGTCAAAGCAACTTGTCCTGTTCTTGCATCAAATGGATGGGTGCTATGGCCGCTGATTGTGACTTCCGTACTTTTCCTGATGGTGTATGTTCAGCTAGGTATGCCCTGAGGTCCTTGTCTTCCTCCCACATCTTCATATATATTGGGCTGATGAAAACTAAGGTTCTAAAGTCCTTGAGGGTTATCTCGTGGTGCTATTCTCGGTGCAGGAATAGTCTGTTGGATTGATTGGATGAAAACACACCAGCGTAGTCAACATATAGGGATACTTGGTCGATTAACAACACAGTATCCCCTTCTTCCATTTCTCCTCCCATTGACATTGACTCAGGGATATTCCGCAGACGACAACTTACTGTAAACCCATACTTTCTAATTAATTTTCTTTCCACAATATCCACCGAAAACCCATATTCTAGTAGCCCAGAAAGTCTTCAAATGGAATCCCTCCGTCCAATGTCCAATACTTCCCTATGAAAGAACCACTCGGTTAATTGAGTTGAGGATGCGAGAGTGGATGTCAGAACTCGCAATACCGAGATGGGGTCCTGCCGCGAAGCCCAAAATGATGAATCAATATTATAATATCCTCTACTTCACTTACTACCATCTGCCTGTGAGGTGTGCAGAGGCAGTCTCCTTCTGGCCAAAACCAATTCTTTCCAAATTTCCATCCAATGACTTGGCTGTTGCCCCCAGATCAATGACAGCCTCCACTCTTATTCCTCCCTTCAATCCTACCATGACCATTAGGAGCAGGGTATGTCAAGGGGTGCTTCCGACGGCCAGAGGAGGAACCCCTCATCAGGAACGCTCGGTTTTCTGCCATGGCCACAGGTCTCTGCCACGGGCGCTACGGACGTTGCAGTGATATCGATATCTCGCAGTGGGGCTACAGCAACATCGATATTTCACAGTTGCGCCACAGCGACATCGATATTTTGTAGTAGCGCCATAGCGACAACCCTTTCATCAAGTGTCGCCACAGCGACATCGCGACATCGATTGCCCCCAAAGCGCCATTGCTATATCACCTGCGGGCGTCGATTGATGTTGCGATGGCACTGTGGCGACAATAAAGGATTGTGAAGGTGCTGTGGCAACAATCAATGTCGCAATGGCGCTGTGGCAACATCGATATTTCAAATGGCGCCCGTGGTGGTAGAAGGCATTTTTGGCACAGCGCGTCTGTTGTGACACCTCCGAGCGTTGCTGATGCTATTCGTTTCCAGAATCCTCGGTCATTTCTGCACCTTGTCAATCGTAATCGTAGTGCAGCTCAGTAATTTGTACTGTCTTGGTCTTAGGAGACCGTCTCTTGCAAGGAGGGGCGGCGTCTGCCAGTGATCGTTCGCTTTCTCTCTTATGCTTTGCTGGTGTCTCAATCATGTTGACTGTACAGGTGGTAGGTTGAAGGTTTCGGAAGTGGCCCTTTCCCATGTTTAGAGTTTATTGAGGCTTGAGCAGTCATAGACCTGGTGGATGGATACTCTGTATTTCATATATTTCACTTCCCAACAGTGATTTCCCATATTTTTCTTCAGGATGGTATCTCCTGTTATTGGGCGGGATTTCCGTATGCATATGTTCATTTTTCCTGTTTCCTGATGTCTGTTGTTTCCTTGGCTGCTTGTATCCTGGCAAATGTTCTCTTGGGCGGTACAGATTGTGATTGCTGCGTTCTTCCATTCTTGGTAAGATGGGTATTCTTGGACTGCCAGAGCATAGAAAAGTTGTTGGCGTAAGTTTGGGCCAATTGTGAGGTGGAGGCATTCTGTTGAATTCCTGCTATATGGTTAAGTTCCTCAAGTCAAGTCAACAAAGTAGCGATTGAGCCAGTGTTTTCCAAGAATTGGGGTTTAGTGATAGGCCGTTGTTGCACGTCGTGATTACAGTATGTCTGGTGAAGGCCTTCGAATCAATCCTACGAGGACGCAATACGATTCTCGTTTCCTCTCCACCGGGTCCATGTATATCATTCTAGCCTGGAGATCAGCAGTAACATGCAGTCTTCCGGGTCCGTAATACGCTTCACTGTGATGTCGCTCTTCATGGCGAACAGGAGACTTTTGAGTTCATCTTTGTTTCATGAGAACATTTTTGGCGGATTGGGTTTGAACTCTGGTTTTCGGTCGTCCTGTCTCCGGAATGCTTCTGACGATTTTGGTATTTGAATTGGTATTGGGTTACTTACTGGTTCTTGGGTATTGAGGTGTGCTCCCCACATAGCGGTTGGGATTGCTGTTGGTACGTGTTGCTCAAACTAGCTGGATGCATTAGCGAGGGGTTGACCTAGTTGTTCGATTGTTGCGTGGGGTTCTAGGGAGCACATCCGATCCCACGGACTATCGGATTATTCCTCTAAAGGTTCTCGTTGATTCATTCCCCTTTCATATGCCGTTGCTACTCCAGCCCTGATTTGTTCCATTTGTTGTGTTAGTAGATGGTTGCTTTCCTATGTTGTTCTGGTCATCTTGCTATTTTCTGCCTCAAGCATTTCTAGGCCTCTGGTAGCTTTAATTTTTTTCCTGCAGTGGTTTTCTGCGACTTCTCTGTGGAAGTCCGGTAGGTATTCTTCCTTGTCATTCTGGTATCGTTGAATGTACTGCACTATGATGGTTTACATTTCCCCTCGAATGGATTGTGGAATTTCGTTCTGTAGATTCGCTTTGGAAGTAAGTCGGTCAATGGTCCCACGCTGGGCTGCCAATGCGATTCGTTCCAGTTGCGTTTTTCCTTGTTGTAGATTCTAATTTATCCTTGTGGAGTAGGCTGATTGACTTCGTTGACTGATCCTGCTGCAGCGTAGGCCTCGTAGTTTTCATACATTTGGCCCCGTTGGTATTTGGCCGGATTGTCGGCCTCTTCAATCGGTTTGTATGTCTTTTTCACCAGTGATGGTTGAGTGATGTACTTTTGCAAATTTCGGAGTGGTGCTGTTTGTGTTATGTTCCTCTTCGATGGCTGGGCGTCCATATCCGGTGAACTGAACGAGTGTGGTTCCGTGGGTTTGTGCCACCACTTGTTCTGCGTTATCATTCGCCATTACGTCATCACCAGTAGTGAGTAGGCCTTCGCGATCCGGGCTTTGTAGGCGTCCTTGCACATCCATGGTGATTTTGATTTCAAGTGATTCTATCGTTTTTGAGTCTACAATGTTGTAACGTTACGGTTCACAGAGTGAATTGACATATTCGCTTTAGTTCCAAGTACTAAGAGATGCAACCAGAGTAATCACAAGTACTAGGGGCTAAATATCCGATAACCCAACATGAGTGTATGGATGATGGTTACTTAGAAAAACACTATTTGCTTGTCCTTCTGAACTAAGTGGGCAGTCGGGCATTCATAGCCAACCAGCCACTTTATAGGAAACATGATATAGGCGGAAACACATTCACACAGGGATCCTTTTCACCTCAAGGACTGCAATTGCTTCTGTGAGGCTAGACCTGAAAAGCGGGGTACCTGATACAAATAGAAATTGGGATACTGCAAAAAATATTTGAAACTTTAGCCTTCCCCATACGGCTGCCTGACTACCTGCATGTGTGTTCGGTCTATGTCACAGTTAGTCTCCAGTACTATGCAATACAATGGAATAGAACTAGCTTTCCTGACTCCGTAACATCAACTCAACCATTCGCTATAGCAATATGCACAGTACTCCCTATAATATTCTTGTCATTACTTCTTTGTCTTTGGACACTTGAAGTTATTTTCAGGATAGGATACATCTACAAATCATATAAATCAGCAACTCTCAATGGTGTCGCTACAGGAGCGCCGCAGCAAAAAAGACTTCTACACCCACGGGCGCCATTTGCAATATCGTTGTCGCCACAGATCCATCGCAACATCGATTGTCACCACAGCGCCATCACGACCCTCGATTGTCGCCACAGGGCCATTGCGACATCGATCGACGCCCGCACGTGATGTCGGGATGGCCCTTTGGCGACAATCGATCTTGCGATGGCGCTGTGGCGACACTCGATGAAAGGGTTGCCGCTGTGGGGCCACAAAGAAATATCGATGTCACTGCAAGGCCCGCAGCGCCCGTGGCAGGGACTTGTCGCCATTGCGGAAAACCGAGCGTTCCTGATGTAATGGATACTAAATCTTATTTCTTTGTAATATGGGTATTATTTATTGGACAACTGTACCCCAACTTTACATCAATTGATGTATAATTATTTCAGGCTTCAGTTGTAATGCAATAATACAAAAATTCAATGACAATTATGAAGTCGTATAAATAGTCCTATTGCTAATTTGCTTGGTCCCACCTCTTGGGATGAGGAAATCCGCTCCTTGTATGAAATTTCCAATCTTCTACCACGGCCTAGTGTTCATCCTGTTTAATCGAAACCCATATTGTGTTGACATGATATAGTTGATTTCAAATCATCATGTCAATAATTATAAGACGGCATTGTGATTTCATCTATACGATATGTGTATTGATACCTAGGCTGTGTTATTCATGAGGAGCTCAATTGAATTTCATCCCATGTAATATACAGTGCTAGTATTGCGACTGTAATGAATCTTACTATCTATTTCCTTAAATGACCACAAATCATAGGGGAATGAAATGTCTTTTTTGCAAAACAAGGACAATAAGTTTCATATACCTACAACTTATGACCTTGGCCATAAATTTATATTGGAAAGTCAAGAGTTCTTATCAATATCCAGTAGTGTCTTAACTTCCATCATGATGAAGTACTAGTGTTCTAGGTATAAGCATTTGCAGGTTTGCTATGTTCTTCATGGAATTAAGATGCCCTTCATGTTCATGTTGCCCTCATGTTGATGATTCCTAGTAGCAACCAGTGGCCTAAATCTATCCAAACACCCCATTAATTTAAACACATGCCAATAGTGTTGTTCAATGTTATTGTCAAGTTCACAGATTTGTCGGAATGTTGCATAATCAGTTGGCTCAACTTTCTACGATTCTTGACTGTCCCTGAGTACACTCCCCCACTGTTGATAGTACCATTCAAAAAGTGTGTTGATATTACTATATTACATGATGTCCCACATGTTAGATTTTGTGTGCATGTTAGGTCGCGTATTCAATACTCATTATACTTCCAGTCACAATCAACTTCTTGTTGAACATGTAATTTCCCAAATTGCTTTCCTCAGCCCTGTTAAAAAAAGTCTACTACTGTTGTGCTAAAATAATAATGAGATGATACTATATTCAGACCATTAATAGTTCATGTCTTGGTGTGAAATCATTCTCAGGAACGCTTGGTTTCCCACAATTGGCATTATTGTCCAACTAACGGACTACAGGAGATGCAGGAACATGCACATCATTTCAGCATCAACATTGTAACCGGTATATTCTTGAGTATGGCATTAACGTCATTGAGACAGCACTTAATATGAAGGTGGTACTGTTCATTGATTGACCTTGTTCAGTATTGTCAACTTTCAACTTTGATGACAATTGAAGTTATCAATTAAATCAAGATGTATACTGAAAGGATACCTGTTTCTGCTTGATATTTATTATTTATATGTCCCCTGAACCAATTGACTGTTGTTTTGGCCATGTGAGCTCTTAGGAACATATACATGAATTGATAATTAAATTACAGGTAAGTAATTGGAGCAGCTATAGAATCAAAATCATGGTTACTATTAATGTATCATGTTTTCATGTTCATCATATATTCTCATTCCGAGTACCAGGCAATCAAATTGATTTACGAATATTTATTAGTCTACACTATCAAGTTCTATATGAATACCCATTCATAGCATATGAGTAAGAGCTATATTATATGTAGGTACATGATTATGAGCCAAATATGCAATACAGGCACCATGTCAGTGGACCATCTGCAGTACTCGGTAATCCGCCATGGCAACAAGTATCTGGTACAGGCGGAGCTGGCTCTGCAGCGACATCGATATTTCGCAATTGCGGCATAGTGACAAGCACTTGTTCAAGTGGCGCCACAGTGACAAGGACTTCCTCAAGTGGGGCCACAGCGACTAGCACATTCTGGATTGTTGCAACAGCGCCATCGCGACATCCATGGTTGCCACAGCGCCATCGCGACATTGATCGACACTAGAGCAACATCAAGCAACACACAACAGCAGTGATTAACAAAATTGCGACATCAATTACCGCCCTCACGTGATGTTGTAATGGCGCTGTAGTGGCAATCAAGGTCGCTATGGTGCTTTGGCAACAACTTCAATCGTAAAGGAGCTGTGGCGACACTACAAAACATGTCTGTCGCTGTCGCAACATCCATATTTCAAATGGCGCCCATGGCGATAAATGCCTATCGTGGCTCGGCACGACCGCAGCGACACCTCCAAGCATTGCTAATGTCAACTATACTTAGGATAAGATGATTTGAATTCACGCTCTATAGATTGAATACATTATTGGGATAGCTAAGACTTTTCAAACAATGATATATCATTATCAATTGTAGGTGCAATTACAGGAACTCCGCATCAAAAAAATCATTTACCACCATGAAGGCCAATTAAAATATTTATGTCCCAACAGCAATACGCACTTCTTTGAAAATTTTCAGACGACCATCAAGACATCCATTGTGGCCATTGTTGTATAATGAATCAATCGCCGCCACAGTGCCATAGCGACATCAATGTACATCACAGTATCATATATCAGATCCCTCATTCCATGTCTTGAGGTCCCTGTAGTAACAATAAATCAGGCAATGGTCAGTGGCAACAATCCTGAGTTCGCTTGTTCCTGTGGGGCCACACGAAGAAATGCTCATCAATGTGGCGCCATTATAGAAAGTTCTTGTCAAGGTCGTGCCAATGCAAAATGTCGATGTCACTTCACTGACAGCAGCACCTGTGACGCACACTAATAAGCTGAGGAGAAAATTCAGTGTTTCAGATAAATCGTGAACAGAGATGGTGTGAATTGCGTCTTCATGATGTTAATGAATAAACTTTGAGTCTCCAAGGGGAAATGATAATATACAATACACAGTACGTGAGAGTACATGCAGGTCTACGGGAATACACCTGGTTGGTACGATCTTCAATCTAAGCATAATGTAATGGAACATTTGATACATCCTATCGGTATATTGTATTAGTATTCTTGTATCCCTCAGTGCCTGATGACACTTTACAGTACTGTCTGACATGCATTGAATCCGTGTTTCCCTTAAATGATTCCTGATTGCCTTGTAAGTGAATCAGTTTGTAGTGATGCCCCTTTCAATAAATAATTTAAGAACACATAGCCACTTCCCAATTGTGCCTTCCTGTTTTATTTCCATTCCATTTAGTTCCGTAACTTCCAATCAATTCTCCACCTCTGTTCATTTACTATTTTCGATTATTGCTTTGACCTACATGATTTGTAAAGAAGCAGATGGGCAATTTTATGAGTATACAACAAATATCATTGCAAGGAAACATATTGTTGGATAGTAATAAGTTGACTCACTTGTATCATCTTAAATCAAGTATATGAGCATTGACTGAATTGTATCAAGTACACTACTTGGGTATATATAAGCGAATCTGTTGTATGACATGATATAACAGTTTTCTAATTCATGACATCATCATTTGCATCCAACTTCCAATTTTCAATGTATGGCAGACAATTGGATATCATTGTCATCATTTCAATTCAATATAAGTACAGAATATACAAGACAGGCACTAGGCCTTATTTACAGATTTGATGTCCTATCAATGATGCTCATTTTCCGTTCCAGGCATGGGTAAACAAGCATGTTGGAGCTAGCCACAATGCAAAGAGTGTATACTGGTTAATACACATCTCCACTATTGAATCACAACAAATTACAGTAAATATTTAAAGCCCGTACACCATCAGGAACGTCCAGTTTATGGCTATACCAACAGGTGTAGCAACAGGGCCTGCAGGTTCAACAGCCACATTGGCATTTCCAAGTCAAATATCATTCATGAGTATTGTAATGGGTTTTGCTATATTGCTAGGAAGGCATTGATTGTGGCCCAACAGGCTTCTCAATATGATGAAGGGGCATCGATCGAAGTCACAATGGTGCTGTTGGTACAATCCATGATGCAATGGGGATGTCGCATTCCTCAGACAATACAATATAATATTACTATGACCTTATTTAAATAGCATGTGACACATCAGCAAGAAGTATTAGCCTCTGTTATATGCCTTACAGCATCATGTGCCTTTGATCTACCTTATGACCCTTATATATCCCCTGTCTCCCTCACATGATCCCTGTTCCCCTTGCAAGGGGAAAACTTCTTGCTGATGCACTGGTGGCAGCAAAAAATTCAATTTAGCTGTTGTGCCATTGCAACACCTCCAAGTATTGCTAATCCAATGGAGGGTAGAGCAATACAATTGTGATGAACAGGTCCCAGTTGTGAAAATCCAGGAGCAGGAGCAATAGCATTAATGATGGTGAGTGCGGTTGGTAGGTTTGATTGAGGCAGGGCACTGAGAGTTCAGTAATCTAGTTGCTAAATTGTTGAATTGGTCAACGAGGTGACTGGTGATGGAGCCAGGATCGGTATTGTGAAAGATCACGGTGCAGCAATGGGTCAAGGTACTGGGCATGGAATCTGGTCACGGATAGTTCAGAAGGGGCTGATTAGGCCACGTGGGAAAGAGTATGAAGTATATTCGAATAACAACTGATAAGGTACAGGTGTGAGAAAGAGGCAAGTTGTTGTATGAAGCAGAATGGAAAGGGGGTGAAACAGAGAAAGGGGCGGGAACGCTTATGGAGAGATCTGTCTCGAGACATGAGACTAGAAAGTCATGAACAGAATCACAGCACCTCTTGTTCTTAAAGGCTGCACTAAGCCTGCACAAGATCCAAAAGTCAATGGGAACTAGCAATGAACTGCATAATAGAATCAATTTGAAATCAATGAAAATGAATGGAAACATGTGGGATGTTGTTATGTATCGAATGTTTGTAACTTCACATTCTGGTAGTGTCTCAGGGATTCCGAATTAGATACTCTAAGCAGTAACTGGGATCCGGGCAGTCATGATGCAACGGTTACCAGGAATGGCCTAGGATCTATGCTAGGTGGATAGTGATATGGAGTTGCACTAGTAGTTAATACACCCCACTGAAGTCAGTATTTGATTGACATGGATCCATTATGAAGGGAAATGAGGCTGGGGTCTGCAGTTGCTGTGGGCAGGTTAGTTCTGGGTCAGAGTGAAGATGAAATTCATGAGAAGCAAGTAGTGAAGTACCAGAATATTATTCCTGCACCCTTGATACAACATCCTTGATTCCCAATTCAACTAAGCAGAACAACATCAATTGTCAATACTACACAACTCATTTCTACACCTCATCCAACTACAACACTCCATACGATATACATCTAACAATTGTGATAACATAATATGGGCATAGCCAGACTCTACCTGCCTCCCATTCTGCCTATAGACCGACACCAATACCGAACAGAAAACCTAGCTCTTGGCTGCAACGAGCCACTAGCATTGTACAAGAACCTGTATGCTATCTGTACATAGGACCCAATCATGGAATCAGCAAAGATCATTCAGCAATCACCACAAATAAGGAGCCCAACAGGATTTATGCAAGAAAGATTGCTGATATTGGAAAACAGACATGAAAGAATCCTAAAGCACTGAAACATCCATTAGAGACACCTTATCCTGAAAATATGACTACACTAGTCAGCTTAACTACTGAATAACATGCACCTAAATCATTTCCAGCATCATCATGAACAAATCCAATACACAACCAGTGTATGTCACAACAACAATGCAAATGCTAACCAAAACATATTTAACATTCAATTTGATAGTGCCTGAAAAAGTAGTACTATACAATCAAATTTTGGCTAACGGAATGCTAGAAAGTTGTAAAGTTGGGGTACAGTAATAAGATGACTAATACCTATATCACCAGGATATAAGTATTAGTAGCTGTCTCATGATCTGTAGATATATCTTATTCTGGAAATAACATCAAGTCTCCAAAGGAACAGACGTAATAACAAGAATAATATAGGTAGAACTATGAGTATGGCTACTGGGAATGGTTGGGTTGATGATGTATCAATTGTATCTGCTGAATAAGTGCAATTGTAATACATGTAGTTGACTTCACTTGTGATTTAATAGTGGAGAAGTGTATTAACCATTGTAAACTCTTAGTATTGTTGGTAACTATGAAGTTGCTTGTTCCTTCTCTCTGGAGGGGGGAATGGCCTTCTTTTATAGAAAATCCCATGTCCTAATTAGGCTTAGTGCCTGTCCTATATAATCTATACTAATGTTGATTTGAAATCAAGAAGTTGATTTCAAATCAGAAATTTTGATTTCAAATCTTTTGTCATGCTTTGAAATCAAGAAGTTGATTTCAAATCATGATGTCATGATTGTGACTGCTAAATGATGTCATATTAGGTTTACTTGATGTATACCCTAATACTTGTTTCTTTGATTAATATCCTATTGATATTAATCCTATTGTTAATTATATAATACTATTGTTCTAGCTGAAGTGTATCTAAGTACCTATTTCCTTGTATGGATAGAAGTTATATGTGAATATAATTTCTTATCCTTACAAAAGTAAATAAATAGAATGAGCAGATGATTTTTCATTCAGAGAAGAAGCACTACTGCAAGTTATTGTGTCCAAATATTCATTTAATGGATGGGGAATCAAAGCCAATGCTGGAGATCTAGCACAGAATGTAGAAGATAAACACCCACCAAAAGATAAACCAATTTCTCAAAAAAAGAGGATTAAGAAACACTCTTTCTTGCAGTGGTCGAAGAAAGAATAGAAGGGTTAGACCCTGTTGCCATAATATCTCTTTAAACATCAATATTCATCATGAACGCACAGTTTTCTGCCGTGCTGACAAGTCTCCGTCATGGGCGCTGCGGACACTGCCGGGACATCAATATTCGAGATGGCGCCACAGGGAAAAACATTATCGTCGGTGTCACAACAGGGCCATCCAGGGCTCAACTATCACAATAGAGCCATCATGAACCTCGAGTGTCGCAACAGCGCTATTGTGACATCACATGCCAGTGTCGATCAATGTCACGATGGCCATGTTGCGACAATCGCTCTTCCCATTGTGCGTTGGCGACAGCTGACATTGGCCATGTCGCTGTGGCAACAGCGACATTTCAAATGGCGCCTATGTTGGATGATCAGTTCTTTGATGCTGCGCGCCTGTAGCGACTACTTCCAGCATAGCTGATGTTGACTGAAAATGAAAATGAAGAATTACCCTAGACATTCCCTAGCTGGGATAATTTAAGTACCCGTGAATATAGCAATGCAATACCAACAACAATGACAGATATTCCTATCCAAGAAAAAATAATGGTTATATTTGTGTTTAAATAAAGTCAGAAGAAGCAATATAAGGAAATAAATAAGCTGTAACAGGATAGGAAGGGTAGTGAACTACTCCATACACCAGGATGAGACTTATTGGGATCCAAGGAAATAGAAGATGGACAATCAAATGACAGCGGTGTTACCTCATACAGCTCAGAGTAAGAATCATAGATACAAATGGGGTTATCCCAGGTAACAGCTTAGCTGAACCATCTTGATTACAATCCAACCCGGATTGATAAATTAAGATATATTAGACGCTGGTACTCAACAAGATCATTACACAACAGGAATAGAATGATTCATAGAATGGGAGGGAAGGAAGAAGGCAAGAATGGCAGGGAAAGGTCATCTGCTCTAGAAGAGTGGGAATCAATTGCAGGAATAGTTTGAAACAGAGCCAGAGTGCTAAAAAACAATCCAAAATCAATGTATAAATCAAAAAAATGTGGTAATAATGCAAAATGGAAGATTGCACCATAATATGCTAAATGGTGTAGCCATTACAAAATAAATCTGATCTGATTAACATCAGCCTTAAAGGACATGAGGTAATGGATAATTTTGACTTTCATGTTGAGGGTGAACCCAAAACCGTATTAGATGAATATTTTGCAAAAACTTCATCCAAAAAGCTGAACCTAGTATCAGTCTTAATAACAATCACGGCCTACGTTATCCCTGGTACCAGCACAGATGATCAGTGGCAGCAATGGTAATAATGAACTCAATACAAGACTGGAAGAATGATAACAGTTTATGAAAGTGGCCCGGAGCTGAAAGGATGCAACTCTATTGAGTGGATAATGGCGAGAAACAAGCTATCACAAACTATGTAAAGTATCACATATTCCGAAATGTACATCATCAGGACCTATTTATGGCTTGAGTAGCACAATTCACATGTACTCACCCTTTTGAAAGAAGATATCTCAGTAAGAGCAAAATGTGATGCCAAAATGGCCATATCCAGTCATACTCCATTCAACAAGAATTAAACATGATAAAATGATTTGAAATCAAGAATGACTCCACGTGCAAGGGTCCAGGATCAATCATAAAGCAATCGGACCAAGCCCGAACATCAAACACATATCAAGGAAGATCATACAGAACATATGCCACCAAAACCTGATTCCAAACCAAATCACAACGATTCAGGAACCAAATCTACTTGGGACTCTAGTAAGTTTCCAGGTCAATCACATGGAGAAATAAATGAAATCTTCAAGTGTTATAAGTCAGAAGGAATGGGTCATCTAAGATTGGATGGCAAATCACCAAAAATGAGTTCCATTGAATTATCAATTATCCTGAAAAAAGATGACAACATCCTAGGAACTGATTGGGACAACAAGAGAACCGTTGGAAAGGCACTCATCGGAAGATGAATCGTCTCCTACAAAGTTTTTAAAATGAGTAACATTATGTGAGGAATGCAACGTCGTAATGGCTCACTCATTTCCTATCTTATGTGCAACTCAGTCTCCCGGAGAGGTTCTGAATACTTATTCTTGAAGCCCAGAAGATAATATTTCCATAGGTCAGCAATGGCATTGCCAGTTCCTTTTGACGTTTCGCATTGTAGCTCCATATCGGAGAGGGCTACACACTTGTCCAAGTGTTTGTTGAACAGCCATGAATTTTATAGAGCTGACGGTCCAACAACGGTTCTAAGCAGATGAGAACTGAACCCAAGATATGCAATCAGAGGTAACGTTCTAGACAATATGGGAATCGAGAGTAATAAGCTTCAGGGACTTTTTCCTGTAAGGATTATCTCAACACATATGTGCTACGACTATATGCTACATTAGAATACTAATACTGTTGTGACTCCAAGTGACGTCTAGGCTGCCAACTACATCGGATTGTTGCCGTACACGTCGTCCTTATGCCTTGTTAGCTGTCATGTCTTACTGTACTGACAGCCATGTACCTAGAGAAGTAGTTGGGGTAGAAAGACTCTGACAACCATCCTGGAAAGTTATGCCTTCCTCAAAGGCATCAGGTGAGCCTACAGTTGAGTGCAAGGCCACCACTGTGCAGCCCAACCAGCAAGCACCACTACCATGAGCAACCATGGGGAGTAGCCCAACCAACACCATCATTTTAACTAACCAAAATACGAAACTTGGACTTTTACCTCTATTGATCACCATCATTTGTACCATCATGGTAACAGAATATATAAGGGTACCTCAGAAAAGTTGTAATCAATATCATAACATCATCAACCTATAGGATTACCCCATTCAAAAACATACACCTTTCAAGTCCAATGGATTTCACAAGACTGCCACCAGAATGGTAAGGTTGATAAGTGGACATACAAACCCTCAGCTTTGTCCACCTATGATACAAGGATGATTATATGTCTAGCACAATATCAATCCTTCCACTGGGGGAGAACCTGAACACAGGCTTCACAAAACAAAGATAACACCAACTTTTTTAGGGAAACACACAATGAAAAAGAACAGGAGATACGAGTACATGGACAGAAACACCACTACTATTAATACGAATCCAGAGTCTCAATAGAGTACAGGTTATAATATCACCAAATAGGTGACGGAGAATAAGGAAGGAGTAGGAAAATACACGGAGTTGAAGTGTCTATCAACCACGTCCGTGAACACATTAGCAGCTGTGAACATCAATGATGAGAATACGTCTATTTGCAAACCGACAACACGACCACCTGTACTGCCTCGCAAATCAGGACATCAACATTATGAAATGGAGAAAGCAAAGGACCATTCACTGACGTTGCCTTCCCAAACATCAATAATATTCTTTCAGGTAAGGCTGTGCTATACAATAAGCTGTATGGCAACAATTCAAATAGATGAATTGGAGATGACCAAGGATACAATACAGAAGTCATGAACACCTGCTGGAGCATCAATCTCATTCATGAAGAAAAATTACAATTCTGTATGCCTCTGTTTGAACTATCCCAGGTTTAACAAACACATGACCCCCAAGTGATTGCCATTCTTTCTGATAATTGAATTCAGAAACAAAGCTTAAGGCTCGAAATAATTCACTAAACTTGATCTCTAGAATAGCCATGTTTTCATACCAATATAATGAGGCCACATGTGGAAAGCAGCGTTGAAAACACAATACAGCATCCATATGTATACTGTAAAGCCTTTCAGTCTCATAAATGTAGCTTCATGGTTCAATTTATTCATGGACAACGATGCACAAGGAATTAAGGGGGATTTCCACTACTTGACACCATACTTATTAACATTTTGGGAACTCAATAGGAACACTGTGTGAAAATATAACGACATAAACTATAACCTTACCATTAATCTCATTAAATGCAAATTACATGTCAAAGAAACAGTATTCCTGTGATAGGTTCTTTATGAAACTGAATTCAACATGATTGGCAATAAGATCACAACCATTGAGGAATAGACAATCCGGCAGAAGCAGAGAGAGTAACCCTCTTTCCTAGGATTTGGAAACTAATGATGGCACTTCATCGGGGAATGCAGTCAGAACCCAATGCCCAATATGTAAATTACCAAAGACGTCCCATAGTCATAGGGAGCACAATAGCAGGAATTCTTGCATGAACTGAATCTCAAATTCACATTGGTTCCAATACAATCACAATTGTATCGAAATCTTCCAACCCTGATGGAAACAGATTCCTTCAACCCAGCTGTGCTTGTAGTTCTTTTCGAAATTCACTGTGATAAATCTGACTACCCCTCCAGCAACACCATTATGGAAATTTGTGGCCTGCCATACAACGAATTTGAAGAAATCGAAAACAACTGCCACATACACTTTGAGGAAATATGGGAAATTGTTAACTCACTTACCCATTGGCACTCCTGTCTAGCTGGACTCCCTCAACCTCTCACAGTGTTTTCCAATCAGTATGGACATCAATAATTCAAAATCAAGTAAGGATTATACAATCAACAAGGTTATTGGGCCTATAAACTCAGCATAATCATCTTGACCATTCAATACAATCCTGGATGCGGGATCCAGACACTGGATGTATGGCCTTGCAGCTCGGTTGAGGGAAATGCTGCATGCAACGCCGAGATATTCAAAGCCGGACAACTTGTCATTAACAACAATAAAGTTCTCCATCCCACTAGGCCAGACACAGGCCTTACTAGCTAGATAAAAATCATCAAGGATTGCTCCCCATACCTTTAGAACCATCGCCTAACGATTCTCAGCTACGGTAACAATTCACATTTACCATAACTTTGAGGACAGTATTGCATCCCAGACCTGAATCAATAGATTTGGTCAGGAATGGATGGATGGAACAGGAAGCAGAATATATTGCCAGATGTTATCAATGTAAAGAAACATGGATGAAAGGCACTTAAAGAACACCAAGTTGGGCACAATGCCATCTTGTAAAGCCTGTTGGGGGAAAGTGCAATTGATCAGGGTAGGGAGTTGCATGATACCCACAGCCACTTCGTCATACTAGCGATCGCAGGCAGTTTCACAGGGATACAGCAATACCCAGTTGAATAAATAAATTGAACAAGTGTAGTTCTGTCTGTTGCATACTCATCCAAAAACAATGAAGTCCACCAACAACAGTGTCACATTACTTCTAAAAGAAGAGCTCAATTAGCCGTGGGTTTTATGATGGTAATTAATGATGTACGTGGCCTCGGACTTTGAACCTCTATTGCCAAACAGAAAGTACCATTGAAATGTCTCCCTGGCTTGTTGCAACATAGAGGATTGTTGTGCCATTATTTTACATTGCAACAGGGTGCGTGGTATGATCTCCCCTCATGCAGGTTCAACTGGGTGTTTGCAATGACCTTTCACTTGTGACGGTATTTGTCCAAGTCCATACACAACAATGCAGTATAACATCGCAGTCACCATGAATTGCACCCAGAATCCACTGCTATTGCCACAACTGTCTCAATATCGTACCTGGAATTGCATTCGGAATCTACTACTATTTCCACAACGCAATTGCACCTGGAATTGGATGCTGCAATTCCCACTGCGAAATCCATTACTGAATTGACCCCATAATCATCACCGAATTCCTCACTCATTTGGGAAAAAGTATAGGCACCTAGGATGAAATGGGTGACCTTGGATTTGCATGTGGTCCCACGTACGTCTTCTCAAAGCTTGCTCAGGCCTGGACTGTAGGATTCTACATGACCCTACTACAGGCTTCCATGGTCCTCCATACTCTTGCATATCAAAATTTCATTCCCTCATCACATTTCCTTACCTTGTTCTGTAAGGATAGGAACTTATATTCACATTTCACTGCTACCTATATAAGGAACTAGATACTTAGATAAATTTCAACCAGAAAAATAGCATTATATGGTAACAATCTGATAAAATATCAATAGGATATTCATCAAACAAACAAATATTAGTGTATATATTAGGTTCATCAAATAAAAAATCATTTGATTTCAAGGCATCACAAAGAATTTGAAATCAACTTCTTGAATTCAAATCAATATTAGAATCATTCATATAGGATTGGCACTAAGCCTAGTTAGGACATCAGATTTTTCATAAAAGAGGCACATTCTCCCCTCCAGAGTGAGGGAAGCAAGTAACTTGGCAGTTAGGAACAATACTAAGGGATTCCACTGGTTACTATAGTTCTTCACTATTATATAACAAGTGACATCAAAGACATGTATTTCAATTGCACCTATTCCACAGATACAATTGATTCATCCTCTTATGGGATATTCCCAATAGGTATACTCATATTCAACCTAAATTATTCTTGATATTACTTCGATACCTTTGGAGAATCGAAGGTATTGCAAGATTATTATATATTCATAGATCATGAGACAGCTACTACTACTTATAACCTGGTGATATAAGTATTAGTTATCTTATAACTATGTGCCAACTTGACAAGTTCCCTTACAGCCTTACCACATTTCCTCACCTGGTTTCCTCTCTGCTTTTCCTCACTGTAATTCCTCTCTACTTTCCATTACTGCAGTTCCCCACTGCGATTCCTCACCTCGGTTCCTCAATCGTTTTCATGACAGCCATTACTGACTGCTTTTTCCCTATGCAATTCTTCACTGCGATTCCTTACACCAATTTCTCACCTCCATCACCTACTTCCCTCCACTCGTAGTGTTAGAAACTTGCTCACTTTGGAGTAATAGATATGTAGAATTCAACATCAATTATGTGCCCAATGGAACTGTGGATTTGCCAGTTGGAATGGAAGTGGTTTCTGAGGCATGCGCCGAGGTGGACATTGAAGTCGCATCAAGGTTCTAATCTGTCAGGATATACAAGTGAATGCTGAGTGCAATATCATCGGGAAACAACCAGTGGATTCTGCTTGCTATCCACACTAGAAATGTGGGTGTATTTCAGAAGTGATTCCGTTGTGGAAATATAAGTGGATTCTGGCTCGAAATTGCTGTAAATACAATCATGTGTAGCAAAGTTAACAGTGTTAATTCAATCCTAATACATTATCAGGTAACTTGAATAACGTCTGGCACCTGGCACTTGATTCTGGAAGTTCAATTGTTTGCCAGGCAATGCGTTTACCAGCAAACATTCCAACAAACGGTACAAACCAGTCGACCTTGTTACAAACTGCATCTAGCGGTATTCATTGAGTTGTAATGGGACAACCAGCCTCAGATGTAACGGAAATTGCTGTTCGGCTCCAAGTTATGACTTCAATTTTGCAATATTACCATTGTTGGCTTCATTACAGTTGCAACAGATACAATGAAAGGTTAATTTCCATCTGATGTCCACAGCAAACGACTAACTAACCCAGAGACTAGGCCAAAGTACAATTCAAACTCCAAAGCAATATCTACAGATGATGTGCAATAACAGACAAGGCACATTGGCTCGATTGCTATCACTTGTAAAGTTTGCAAATCATATCAAGTGTACCAGGGCTGGGTACTGTAAATTCAAAGGTGTTCACGATTTCGTCCCATGTATCATTCATGTCTGGCAAGATATATCAGCAGGCCCTGCGTCCAATGAATGGTTGAATGGAATTACCACAATCTAGGATGGCATACATACAATGGTCAAACATATAAACATGTAGAGAAGTGGACTAGATTCGGGCTTATCTGGACTCCATGATGCTGGGCACATGGTTTTAGTGCACCAACAAAACTTGACTATCAAAGTGCACAACAACTACCCACATATTACAAAAGTAAGTGTCTCCTACAATGGTTAGCAAAATGTCGACCCACTTGTCTATGAAGTGGAATGTCCAAATCAAATACTGCATCACACAGGTATTGCCACCTCGCTCTGCAAGCTGTTTTGGGAAAGATCTGAATATTGTGGGATATTCGTTGGAACAGCAGTATAGATGTATTCTGTTTTGTCAATGAGATCGAAAAGAGTCAAGGATGCAAGGACAGAATAAATACCAGGTCGGATGAACATGACATGAAAATTATGAAGACATATGTGTTTCAATCAATAACCTCTTGGAACCGTCTGGCATGATATTCATCACCTCAATCCATCAAACTGAAACTGGGAGCAGCTTCATCGGTTGATGGAAGTATGATTGTGAACTACAAGGCTCATACACATGAATCCTGTTTCAACAATACATTGCATACACTGTTAGTGATTGGATATTACGCATGCCTTCCCAACGAACTATGTCAATTGTCATTTTTGACCTTAAACAGAGCAATGAATCACTGGTGTTACGATACCCCAGCAGTGGTTATAATGGTGAATAACCACCCTTAGACATGGCAGTCTTCTTGCAAGATAAATGCAATGGCAGGGAATCTTTTGACCGATTTTCAGGCAACTCTGACATCACACCTATATAACGAGAATTTGACTGAGTGTTCAGGTTAGATCTCAGTGCTTTTTTCATGAACTGTTACTTTGGCAACTGACATACTTCAATGGGGGGGTACTATCACAGAGTCAGGTAAGCTAGACCTATTCCACCTCAGGTGACTGACTGTGACATGTACCAACCTTTGAAGAATTCAGTCAAGCAGCATCTGTGGGAAGGAAGAATCTTCTAGTATTTTCTAGCTGCATGTCTATCTCGACTTTCGGAGAAGTCACCCGATTCTTGGCTTAATACGTCAAGGGGGTTTACTATCATTTTTGGAGTTACAAAGATCCCAGGCCTTTTTAATTTCTGTGGCTGATATCTTACCCGTTAGCGACTAGTTAGCTATAAATACCTGACTGCCCACTGCTTTTAAAAGAACAAACCAATAGCCTTCTTTTTAGAAAACGCTTAAACAAAACTTATTTTGAATCTCGCACTTCTAGTACTCGGTATATGTGATGATTCTCCTACATCCTTCTAGTACACTTAACAACAGCAAAAATGTTAGTTCTTCAAGTTAACCACAACAAGTTGGAATGTTTCATACATTTCTCCACTCTCAAGTCACAGATGAAGATCATTGACATCTATTATATTTGCCTCCACTCTGCAGATACAATCAATAAATCCACAAAATTTAATTTATCATTGTTGTAGTGATGGTACTGGCCATATTATTTATGATATTGCTTGTTATCATTGAATAATTGTATCATGCAGTCAGGTAAGCTGGTAGTATTCCATCCCGGTGCATAAGATCAGGGACTTGCCACGTTATGGACCGAACATACCTGCAGGTAGTAATACAGCCACATTGGAAAGTCCAGACTTTCCATTCATCGCTAGCCGTGTCTCTAGCTCCATTTTTTTATGTACTCTGCTTCTCGTCTCCAGCCTCAAGGGGGCTGCTATAATTTTTGGGGTCAAAGGATTCCTACCTCATATATTTCATGCAAGGAAATCGGCCCATACATCCCCTTTCCGCTACTGATTTCCACTTGGGCAGTCACTTCCCAATTAGGTCAGTCGCTTGTATTTCCCTTCCTGATATTCTTACTAATTCCCTCCTTCTGCTATGTCTTTCCTATTACTATTGAATTATTTTTCTGTCTTCTTACCTGCCCTCGATGCGTCTAAAATCTTCTGTTGAGGAACAAGTTCTGCCCTCTGACTCATGACATCATTTTACAGTCATGACATCATCTGTCACCTGTTATTTTCATGTTTCATCATCATGATTCTGGTATGATTTATTTCCTATTACAAGAGCCTTTGAGGCGTCATACTCCTACTCCCGTTCATTATGTATCATTATATTATCTTTTCCACTATTATTCCTTTCATTCCCAATCATGTCTATAAGCCATTTTCAACTTATACTCAAACCAGCAATTCTTTATAAAAGCATTGATTCAGGGACTTTGAAGAGTAAACAACACAAGTCTGAACCAACCAGATAGCACCAGGAACAATGAACTAGCTACACTGTTAAATCTGTATTCCCATTGGTGCTAATGGGCTCTCCAGTCATCCCACCAGTTCAAGCATACCAGTACCAGAACTCCCAGCATTCAACACATACAACTCAGACCTGCAGGGCGATTCTAAAGCCTTCACAGGACATTCAGAATGGTTACAGAAATCTCTTCTACCTATTGTTCGTCAGGTCTGTTCGTCACAGGCCTCGCAGCTAAGATGGTAGTACTTTTGATTTCATGCATCTTACATGATTCCCATAGGCAACTTGTCGGCTATAATTACCTGACTGCCAACTCAGTTCAGAAAGACAAATGAATAGAGTTGTTCCAATTAACTATCATCCATGCAGTCATATTGGATTATCACATATTCCGGTACTCAGAACTCATAATGATTGACATCCCACCTTCTAGTAACTAGTCCTAATGCGAATAATTTGCTTCATCGAGTGACTAGAAATATCCAAGAGTTATCCCAAGAATAAAATGTAAAAGTAAATGGGTGTGGCGTGCGGATCAGGGATTTAACTTGCTAGCGTTGTGTGTGGGCAAAGTCTGATTGTATTTGGTTATTGAATCTAACTATAACTAATGGCGCGCAGCGCAGACATTTATAAGGTACACGATAATCATTTTGTCCTCTTCCACCCTAGCCTGCACTTTCACTTTGTCCTATCCGGCCCTAGCGTGTATACGGGCCATGCTTTCACTTCATCCCCTTCATGTTTGAGAATATTATTTCCAACACTCTCCCTTACTCGAACATCTGTAGTTTTTCATTGGTCCATCCCATTTCGATCATGTCGTCAAGCCAACTGAGTCCTTTGAGGATAGGTATACTGCATAGTTCGCTTTTCATATTGTTATGGCTGCCCCCGGCAGTACCTAGGTTGTTAAATCTGACAGGTTCCCCTTCCCCAGTATCCCGTTGAGAACCAATTTCCCTATTCTTTGTTTCTTGTCGAAGGTAGTGGTATTTGTATTGGATGTGCCTTGATCGTCGATAGTAGGCATGGTTCTTGCTCAGTTGTAAGGCTGCTGCGTTGTCAATATACACAGCAGGAGTTATCTTTACATCTCATACCCGCAGTTGTTGCCTGATCCAACTTGCATCCTTCGCTCCATCGCATGCTGCTCCTTACTCGGCTTCCGTTATGGATAATGATTCCATGGCCTGTCTCCTGGATTACCAGATAATCGGTTGGTGGTTGATTGTCATCGGTGTGCCCATTTGTGACCTGGAGTCCTCTCCTCCGGACGATGCGTCGGCATGAATCTTCACTTCCAATGGGTCGTCCATTTTTCCCATTCTTTGCAATGTCTGTCCTTCGTTCTGGGTTGCATGTACCTACCGACTTATGCGCTTGGCTGTTTCCAGTAGGAGAGCTGATGGTGAGTTCGTTTGTCGTTCTGAGAGGTTTACTGGTACTGCTGCATCTTGTCGAGTTGTACGGGTTATATCCAGGAGACTTCCCAATCTTTGGTGGAACGTTTTCTGGAGTGACAAGTCTAGCTGGTGTTTGTTTGGTTTCTCGTACACGGCCATATCAGTAGGTAGCAATCGCTGTTCTCCAGTTATCCAATGTGTTGGAATCAGATTTTTTATATACGATGTTTCAGTTAGTATACATCCTAGTTCGTCCCAGTGCACTTCCATTCCCAATAGCTTGGTGGGTCGCCCTTGTTTTTCCAGGGTGACTGTTTTTCCTAATTCATGTCCTGTTTTATCCAGTATGTCGTCGTTCGGGGCGATAGCAACTAAATTGTCAACCAAGGATCCTACTATCTGTTGTTTTCCATAGAATACCACTTCATCTCCAAAGGATGGGTGTAGTTTGGCTTGAGACAATATCTGAGCAAGCATAATGTACCATTCTTGTCCGGATTGTTTGTGTCCATGTAGTGCCTAATGAAGTTTCCAGTATTCTTCGATTTCTTCTTCGTTTCGGTCGATGACACAAACGTAATGGTGTAGGGGCGCTTGTAGGTATGCTGCTACCACATCCCATTGTCGGATTTTCCACCCCCAGTTTAGGGCGAGTATGATCAGGATTCTTAAGGATTCAGCCCTTATAGTGTGTGCATGTGTTTCGTCGTAGTTCATACCCAGTTGTTAAGAAAATCCTCGTCCTACTATTCTTGCTTTGCCTCTTTGAATTCCAAATGACGACGCCCTTTTCACCACATAAACCTATTTTGTATCCACTGGTCTTCCCCTGTTCGGTATACTAGTGATTACAGTGTATATACTGTATATCTGTAGTTGATCCCTTTCCTTTTGTCAAGCTATTCCCCATTCGTTGATATGTGATCCAGATCGTGTATGGCAGTTGGTGGGGTGATCTTCATCATTGCCGACTGCTTTTATTCCCCATCGTGATGGGTCCGCATTTTCCTGGACTTTCCAAGTGGGTTTGCAATCTCGTTCAGGTTTGTGTAGAGTAGTGGGGAATGCTCCAGGTGCTTGTCTTTCATCTTCACTATCTTCATCTTCATCTTCGATCAGGGCTCCCGTATGGCTTTCTTTTCTGGGATCATCGCTGATTCGTTTCCTCTGCTTTCTTCGTCGCTGTCATCTGGGTGTCTTGTATGTGTGATCTTTGCGGTTTCCCTTTTTCCTGACTTCGATTATGTAGTATACACTCTGTAGGTGTTGGTATATCCTATGATATGGCCTCGGTGGCTTCAAGCTGCTATTTTGTCAGTTTGTGTGTACTTATGTATCGGTACTAGTTCTCCAAATACTCGAAGATTCCTTCGTTCTTCTGTCCCATCGATTGTTAGGAAAAGGATGGTAATGGGTTCTTTTCCATTTAACGCTTAATGGGGCATGCAATTTTTGGTGTATGTAGCAAATTTGACTGCGTCAGCCCATAGTGATCTTGGAAGTTTACTTCCAATTAACATTGTTCTGGCCATTGTTGTTATGGTGCGTATGGCGGGTTCAATGGCTGCATTTGTTTTTAAGTGGGGGACCACTTTTTCTTTCATGGTTATATCTTGGTTGGTAGTGAATTCTTCCAATGTTTTGTAGATGAATTTTCCTCCATTGTTTGTTTGGAGTTTCCATACTTGTAGGTTGAACAAGGGTTGGAGCTGTTTGATTATGCTGATGATAGCTTTTGCGGCTTCGTTTTTGTCTTTTAATGGCGTGGTGATGCAAAACCAACTGTAGTCGTCCTTTGCGATAAGGTAATGTCGGTATGCCGTTCCGACAGATGGTGTTCAGAATGGTCCAGCTAGGTCCAGGTTTAGTTTTTCGAGTATTCGAGTGGTTCTTATGCTGGTTTCCTGTCTTTTTGCAGGTGGTTTTGTGCTTTTCCCTTGTTTGCAGAGTTTGCAGTTCTGTTCCTGGGTCTTAATTCCTTCTGGGAGTGTTTGTAGAGTTGTTAAAGAAACATGTCTATACTTTTTGTGTAGACTTTCCTCTTTTGTGGTAATTTTTGCTTCAGCTTCGTCTGGTACTACCCACATTTTCCCTTGTCCTTCTAATGTAAACAATTTTTTATTTTTGCTCCGGAAGAATCGGTGGTTACTTGTGTCCCCAATTCTTCGTGGTAATTCCCAAACTAGTCTGCTTATTGAATTGGAGAATGTTTGGTGGTAGTGTACATTCTCCAATTTTGTGCATACTCCTTTGTTTGTAAGTATTATGTCAACAATTATTGTTACTTTCGTTTTTGATCCATTGTGTCCTTTGACGTATGTCTTGACATCTTGGATATTCGTTAGGGGTGTTGCATTGTTAGTAGTGTGTTTATCCGCCGCTGTGTCGAATTCAAACAAATGGTTTTCTTTCTTAGTAGATGTAGCATTGAATCCTTTAACCTTCTTGTTTACATTTTTTGTTGGTCCTCCGATATCTATTTTACTTTCCGATTTGGAGTTGCTGGATTCAGAACTGCTGTCCTGTTGTTTGCGAGTCTTCTTTGCTTTCTTTTCTTCTTGTCGCTTTTTTGTTCAACATTCATCTTCGGTGTTGCCAATCCCTTTCTATTCTTTGACTTTGATGCAGTATTGGCATCTTTGGCAGTTGTCCTTATTAGTTTTGAGGACGATTGGATCTTCGGTTGTTCCTTTTTGCTTCTTCCACTCTTTTTTCTTTTGTTGTAGTCCAATATATTGTACGAGTTTTTGGGTAACGTCAGTACATAAGTAGTGGTTTTTTGCAGGTATGTTTTCTACGGTGTTTCTGTTGTATACTGGCTTAGAACTTAACATAAAGGCCGCTTTGGCTTCATCTGATACTGTAATGTACTGGATTCCTATCCCGTAGTAAGCATCCGATGGTATTAATTTCCTTCGCATGATGTTGGATGCTTGGTTCCATCATTGATCGAATTCTTCGATATGATGTTTGATGGTCTGATCCCTGTCATCGGATGGGTGTTGCATGACGCTCCTTAAGATCGAGGGGTATACAGTTTTTACTTTTCCTTCGAACATTTCCTGGAGGGTTCCGAATGTTGTGGCAGTGAACTGTTCGTTTGCGATTCTGACCCTGAATGTTCTTTCATGTTTTTTCGGATAGTATGTGCTACTACCATATTTGCTATTTCCCATCGTGCTGTTTCTGCTGTGTGTGGTGGTTATACAATTTCTGCTGTTGCAGTTTCTGTGTCAGTCGCATCTTTTGCATGGAATATTGTTGCCTTGGGTTTGGTGTATTGTCGTTTAATGATTTGGTAAACGTCGTGGTTGTTTCCCAAATTGTCTATTGACATTTGCATTTCCAAGGCCATAACCCATGCTGCGTAGTTGTTGTCACCTTCAATTATTGTTTCCAGTGACTTGATTTTTGTGTTTATTGCCAACAATTATGTGGCTTGTATAGGCTATTGAGCCGTTGAACTGATGCATTGTTCATTGTTTTTTTTTGTATAAGTGTTGCTGTTGAGATTGGTAGTTTCTGTAGGTTTGCGTAGTATGTTGGCCACATGGATGGAAAGTATCATTCTTCATCTATAGTGTTTACTGGGTCTAGCTACAGATATCTTACACTTAAATGAGGGTAGGTGCAGTCTACTAGCACTTCTTGCGTTTGCGCCGGGATCATAACCTGTAAAATTAAATAGGTGTGGCGTACGGATCAGGGATTGCACTCGCTAGCGTTGTGGGTGGGGAAAGTCCGATTGTATTCGCTTATCGAATCTCACTATATCTAATGGCTCGCTCCGCGGACATATATAAGGTACACAATGATCATTTTGTCATATTCCTTCCTAGGGTGTACTATCACTTTGTCCTATCCCGCCCTATAGTGTATGCAGGCTGTGATTTCACTTCATCCCCTGCATGTGTCAGAGTATTAATTCCGACATAATATACGTCAGGAACTAATCAGATCCCACATATACTCATATTCCAATGATTTAGGTATCAGCAATCATGTAATTGTGTAATATCTTCACCATAACAATGAGACTTCATACTTTCATCCGATCATTGAATCGTAACAACTTAGTACAAGGTAAACAGAAATATGTCCATTCTCCAATAAAACAATAACACTTCATGATTGAACAAACATTTCTCGTATATGGTCTTCAGTCACATATGACTCATGCCTCTCGACACTTTCTGCACATTGGTATAGTAGATTTAACCTGATCAGATTTGTACTCTTCCTATACACCCCTGGACTTGCCTGATTATGCAAGATTTCTAAATGTTCATTCCCACATTACTATCCTACACAACTTGTATTCACATAAACCACATTTCTGGGTTGAAATGGATCCAATTCTGTCACAGTGTAAACATGAATATTGTTTATAACTACTAGAACACCAATTGTTATATCGTACAACAGCTCAATCATCATTTGACTAGAATTGACAGCAGTTGATTGCCAATGAAATCTACAACGAATGATTGATATCCAAGTATTCCAGAATTACTATCAATGTATTCAGACCTAATTTGAACTCCTATTGAAACTACAAGTATACTAACAATGTTCAGGATAAACGATAAAATATCACAGGACTACAAACCGTTGTATCTCTTGCCATTTCCACTAAAGATAACTGAAATCTTACGAACAAATAGGAAACAGGATTGATTTATCAACATTGATGAATTATAGCAGTCTATTTAACTAACTTGATGCCTACTTGACAGGAGACCAAGAAAGGTAATGAAAAGGAATTTGATGAATTTTCCACATAACAGAATTATGAGCACATGATTTTTTAATTATCTTGCCCCTGAGAATTAAAAATTGACAAGATGCTTTGTTCCATGATGTATTGCATCCTGTTGGGTAAGGATTAGATCATTTTATACCTGAGAATGATTAATAGTACAAAAATCATAGTTGAAAAATTGATATTTTATGGAATGCAATAATAATGAAGGAGTTAAGTTGCATCAATGGATAAACTGAGGTCAATGCATCGGATCATAGGCATGCACTTCTATAATAGCCATGATAATAGTAATCATTGTCCAGTGTAGTTGGACACGAGGATGGATTCATTCACATACCACTTTTGTTCATTATTATCAACCAATCGGTGTGGACCCCAGATTTGAAATGGACAATATAATCATCTAATTTATGAAATTGTAAATTAACTATCTACACATATGACATCATGTAATTATTTCCAGTTGATTATTTGTTAGATATGAAACTGCAGGATGAATTGATTCAAATTTACATCCAAGTTTGTCATATTGTAAGGATAGGAATATGGATTGATATTTATCTTCTGACCATACAAAGCAATTTGGTACCCCATTAAATTTTATCAAGAACGATATAATTTTACATCACAATTGTATAAATATACATGGACATTGATTCAACTAAATAAGTATTTGGATATCTATCAAGTTTACCTAATGTAATATTACATTGCTGTTGTACAATCAATGATATTCTGATTTCAAACCTACAATTGTATGGGGTACATAGGACATGCACAAAACCAACTTGAGACATGTCATGAAATTGAATGAAACCCATTTCTGTTTGAAGAAAGCCAAGCAAACACCTTTGCAGTCAGCAACAATACTAACAGTTTAATATGCTCATTTTACATCTTCACTTAATAATCACAAGTGAAGAAAACTACATGTATTACTGTTGCATATATATTATAGATACAAGTGATACATCCTCAATTAGTCCATTCCTCACAGCTATACTCGTACTGATTGTAGTATTTTTCATGTTATTCCATTATCATCTTTAGACTGTTAAAGATTCATTGAGAACAGGATACATTTACTGATACAATGAAAATTACCAAGACTTATGACATATTGATGTAACTATTGGTCATCGAATAACCGTACCACATCATTATATTGGCATTTGGTAGATTTATACAACAGTGATCTGAAATTATACAATTGAAAATGATTATCCATTCATGGTGATCCAAGTAATGAATCTTAAAGTTCACTGTGTGTATTAACTTGTTTGACGTAGTACCCAATATTGAAGGAGGCACAAGAGTGATCATGAGTGGTATGAACTACATAGGTGCTTATCCAATATGACGGTATGGTACATAATAACTGGATTTAATCCAATTGGCTCAATTTTTATATCAAAATCTGTGGTTAGGTATGAATAAGCAACTGGTCGCTAATTTCTAGCTGTCAAGAAAAGATTTATGACAGCCAGTAGATTCTATTGCCACCAAATGCCATACATGTCCTGATGATGTTCGATTTGAAAGATGAGATTACTTTGCAAAAATAGAATTTAAAGTTCCAGTACAATAATAAGATAACTAAAATCTATTTAACTGTGATTTTGGTATTAGGAGCTGTCTTATTTTGTGCAGATAAATGTTATTCTTAAAATACAACCAATGACATAGGAAGGACCACATGAATTGCTATTGGAAATAGCGCGATTGAGGTTGATTCACTTGATAAAACATGGTAGGTACAATTGTAGCAAAGTTTAATGACCATTGTACGCTATTAGAACATGGCTATTTCTGTATTTTCTCGCTTCTCCTTTCTGAATGGAATAATGAACTTCGGTCATGAATAATTCTTTGTCTTGATTATGTTTAATACCCATGGTATATAACCTACACTAATAATGATTTGACATTAAGAATTGATGTTAAATCATGATATCATGATTTGTAAGTGCCATTTAATAACCAATTAGATTTACTTGATCACTACCATAATCCTTTCGTGCTCAATCATTATCTTATAGAAAATCATCGTTTACTATTGCAACATATATTAATGTTGATATAGCTAAAATGTATGTACGTACCTATTACTTTCCCAATGAAGGGAAGTTATGTATGAATACAAATTCTAATCTTTATATTGAACCAGAAGTATTGCTATAAGTTATTAGAAAATATTTTTTCATATGAAAGATGCCTGACAAACTGCATGGATAATGGTTACGCCTTACAGTCAGACCCCGGTCTGCTTCACCACAATGGCAAAAAAACTACCTTACCCAACTTACTGAGATGTTTCATAGTTTTACATGAAGAGTAAACACCGGGAAGTGAGACACAACCGAGAATTGAGACAAAGAAATACCCCTGCTTTTGCAGTATAGCAATGTACTGCATACCGGCTCAAAAAACCAGTATTCATGCTGCATACCATTGACGCGATCAGCAGAAACAGCAATGCCGCCAGCTTTTGAATATTCAATTGAACTGGGGATCATTGCCATTGAACAGCAGGAATATAGCTCCATACAATGTACTGCTGATGCCTATGGCATATCGCATCATATGCTATGGGGATGTATGAACGGCCACTCAATACAATGATCTGATGATCAAAGGAGCAGCAATTGCTGACAGTACTTGAGGGGAAAGCCATAGTTACCTCATGTCAGGCATCGGCAGCGATGGGATTCCCCATACAGTATAATATGCTGCACTCCATAGCCGGATACATACTTCAAAATAGACCATTATCCTCAACCATCTCGCTACCACCTCAACCCCGGTTATCAGGGATTCTTGGCTCAAGCTCTTCATGGATAGCCACCCAGAGATGACATACAAGCATACCCAACAACTGGATGAGCAGCGAGCCATGTCCTTGACAAATCCAGACGTTTTAAAGCGCTTCAATGCGCTTCTTGTTCATCACATACAGCTATATAGTATCTCGCCAGCACAGATCTTCAACTGCATTGAGAAAGACATCATTCTAATTCATACAGTACGTACAAAGGGAATTGTGAGTGGTGATTGCCCTCGCAGACACAATTACGCTCGGGGAATCAGCAATTGGGAGTCTGGTACTGCATTGGAGACATTATATGCTACAGGCACAGTCCTTCAGCCATTATTCGTCTTGAAAGGAGATCGATATAGTGCAGGCTGGTATACAGAACTTGCAGAGGACGAAGCTTCCTTCACAGTCCAAGCCAATGCCACGATGGAGATGGAGCTCGTTATAGTATATATTGCAAATCGCTTCGGTAAGCATACAGCAGCAGCAGCTGGTAATCGTGGCTACATTGTGCTCATTGTTGATGGTTATAGGTAGCATATGTCCTGGCAGGTTGTACTTATATTGCTTTGATCACCCCATTCGCCTGCTATGCTTAACAACTCACTCAACTCACGAACTATAGCCATTGGATGTTGGTATCTTAGGCAGCCTCCAAGCCGACTATAGTGATGGAGTCAATGACTGGATATACGAACATGAGACTGGTTACCGGGATTAGCTTCACAAAACTAAGTTCCTGAGTCTCTAGCTGCCAGCGTGCCAAAAAGCATTCACAGCTGAATGCATCAAACAAGCATTCCAATCAAATGGAATATCATCACCCAATGCATGAAAATGGCTCCCACCACCACTTGCAGAAGCGATAGCGTTAGATTCCACGACCCTGCTCAAAACAAATTTTAGGAAGCAGGATATCGTGGTATTAGCACGGAGGCTTCAGAGGCAGCTACATATCAACCTTGCGACTGCTGCTGAGGCTGTCGATATTGAGCTGCTGGTATGAGCAGCAATATGAGGAAAAGATGATGCAGAGTACAACCGGACCCTAGCCATCTAACATGAGCAGCAGCATGAGCAGCTACGCCAGGCCAGAACGCCAGTTCCAGTCAACAAGAAAGCTCTATCCCTGGCATTGATGATGACTCATGATCATGTGCGTAAGCCACAGGCAAAACTTGCAGTAGATGCTCAAATTGTAGCTGAGAAGGTAGAAAGGAAGGCTGCAAACAAACCAAAGAGGGCAGGGAATGCAATCGATAGTGAAGAGTCTGATACTGCTGCTCGTAGTGGGCGTGGTAGCCATGGTCTATATGGCAGCTGTGGTGGGCATGTTCGCTGTGGTGCATGTGCCAAACGTTTTCTGGCCGGTCTGGATTAACCCTATATATAGCTCGATGTTCCTATACCAGTCGGTTGAGGTCACAATAGGCATATCAAACAGGTATTGAAGTCTCTGTTAACCTCAATTCAGCTTGCCTTGGTCTATTTTAAAGGTTTGGCGCATGGGGACAAGTTGGAGGGCATTGATAAGGTGAAGTGGGCACATATTGCTGAATTATCAATACTTTATCATACCCCCCCTGGATCAAGAGATAGCCGAAGGTAGCTATACGTGTGAAGTATGAGAGGCTTGAATTTCAGCCGAATCCGTGATATCTTCGTTGAATAGTTGATGGTGGCATTTGAGGTGGAGCACAGCTGAGAAAATGACTCACTTCTCGGTGGTGTTTCCCTTCACAGTTGTAACCGTTACTATAATTATAATTATTTAGGTTCCACATTTGGGTCAATAGATTGTGACAACAAACATCATATAATTCGTAATGTTAGTCCATATAATAACAATGATAAATACAGGGTTGAAGATAATATATGTGTTGATTGCAATATATACATCCTCATCAGGAATATTGTTATGAATATCTGTTGAACATAATTATTGCTGACATTTATTTCTAACCATATTGCGATTCATCATAATGCACAACAGAGTTGTTGCTTCCAATGCTATATCCAAATCTGGAACTAATCACGTTTATATTGATAATTTCCAATTGTATTTCTTGCTTATTATTCTGCATACCATTAAAACAATTGGATATTGCCATTATTGATATTCCAACATTTGTTTAATTGGACAATTCTTTTCCTTCACAATATTTGATGTTAGAGTTATATAACTAATTGATCATTGCAGAATGTCAATGTGAATCAATTTCATCCCCGGTTGTTTTCATTTCATGCTTCAAAGAATACATTATTGTTGTTTCAATTCAGACATGTTTGACCTTAGTGCAGTGTCAGAGATATATCCACTTTTGACTTTCTGTGCATTTGTAAATATTGTGTACCCACCAATTGACTATCTTTCCTCTATTAACTTTCCAAATTGCACTTGAAGGATTGGTTGAGTGATCACAACATTCAGTTTGTATTTTTACTAATGAGGAACCCTCAGGTTTCGGCCATGCTGACACATGTCCACCATGAACATTGCTGCTTCCATTGCCAAAAACAATTACTATTGCGAAGTCTCTCTGGGGCGTTGCCACAGAGGGGATCGTTGTGACCACTTTTTGCGTTACAACGGGATGTGTGCAATGATCTCTACTGAACCTGTTGTAACGGTGTGCATGCAATCAGCATCTGTTCTGATGGTATTTGCCTGACTCCAGACCCTACAACGTATCATGACATCGAAATCACCACCAATTCCACCCGGAATTCACTGCTATATTCAACACGGAATGCATGTCTGAATTCACGCAGAATTGAATCAAGAATCCGCTGCAATTCCCACCACGGAATCGCACCTGGCTTCGTATATGGAATTCACTAATCAATTGGCCATAATATAGTCATTTTGAGTAAAAACGCTCCTCTCGCACTTGAAATGGATTCCACTACCCCCTTCTCCAGGTTTCCGAGGGCCTCTATACACTTCCACATTAAGTTTTCATTTCCTCACCTCATTTCTGACCTTGTTGCCTCACCGCATCAGCACGTTTCCTCACGTCGATTCCTCAACCTTTTCCACTCCTCCATCACCAACCTCCTTCTCCCATTGTGGCCGAATCGTGCTACCATTCGAGGCATAGATTTGTGGAATAAAGAAAAAATTACGCTTTGGATCCGACGGTGGATTTGACAGTGGAAATGGCAGTCTATTGCGCTTGCAATATATAGCAGTGGAAAAAACAGGAGCTTATGGGCAGATACGGTGGTGGCAATAGCAATGGCTTCCGGGTGCGATTCCGTGGTGGGAATAGGAGTGGATTTTGTGTGCAATGTCCCTGGTGGTAACTGCAGTGGTTCCCGGATGCAATTGGAGATCCATATTGCGGTATATAACATGGTATGTACCATAGAATTTAGCACAGCTATTCACGTGAATTCAACTTCCTTCAATTCTAATGCATAATCTCGTCACTTCTTCCAAGTTTGGCGCCACTCGCTTAATGCCCAATTCTCAATTGATTGAGATTCCGTCTACCATTCACCCTTATAACGAACTGTCTTACCAGCCAACCTTGCGACGATGAGGGTCTTGTAGTTTCCGTTGCGACGGAATCGGCCTTCAAGCCTGCGTCCTGACGGAACTCCGTCTACAGCTCCGCATTTATCTGCAAGTTTGCATTATGACCATTGTATGCGTCTTGACTGTCGCAACGCAAAGAAAACAAGTTCGATTTCTTACTGATGTTTATTTGTCATCGTTGCGGATTCGGTGTGCTGCGGAGGTTGTTTTCGGGAAGTTATTATCCGGAAGTGGTGCAAGAGCATGCGTGGCTGCAAGTGCTACCCCACTTGTCCCCGCCAAAGCAATGTTGTTACCACGCACTTTTGGCCCCTGGGCCATATGCTGTTAGTGCGCCATATCCCTGTCGGGGACGTTCCGGACACGGCCGGGGCAAGCAGCGTGACACACTGCACCGGCACGCTCGCTCGCTCCTGTTCTGAGTGCTCAACAGGCACCGTCACACTTCGGCCACAATCTCGAGAGCTTCTTTTCGGTCCCGATGTGGCTGTGCATTGGCGGCCAGAGGTACATGGGCGCGTTGGAGAGCGGGAGGCCCACGGATCTTGCAATGTTCAAGACGGGGCAGATGGTTGGAGGAGCAGTTCGCAACGCTTGTAGGGTGGTTCCTTTGCCGGAACCGGCAGTCGCTGAGGGACGTTTTGTGGGGCTGGAGTGGGGAATTTTTTCCGCGGGCGGGAGCGCTTGGCCCTCTTGCGCCATCGGCTGGGAGGAAGATCAGTACCTGTGAAGAGTGGTATATGTTTGTAAGGCTCAGGGACATGTAGGAGGCAGGCATGCGGAGCAGCGCAATGACTTCTCCATGACGCTGGGGACCTTGGATTTACATGGTTTGCATGTACAATCCGATATAATAGGTGATCGGGCAACGCTAGACGTGCACGACTGGTAGCATGAGGATTTTAATTTTAAAACCACCAAGAGAACCAACTTTTACACCCTGCTGTGACCTAGGCACCTCTAGCATTGTCCGATCACTGATTTTGCCTACCTATACCAACAAATAGGCCACAAGGTAGAGATTGATATGTCATTTCCCGTTTGTATTGAGGTGTAAACACTTTCCGAGGGACGGCTTAGGAGGGGCTCTCATCAGCAAGAAGTTCAGCCTGCCCTTACTGCATTGAGTGCCTTTGCATGCATTAAGACCCCTTGCCAGGGTCAAATATTGACATTAGGCTTTACAACTTAATAACCTTGGAAGCAACGTAATCCCCAGGGACCTTGTTGAATACCCCGGATCAGGGTGTTCCAGTTGTCGAACATCCGTGCCGAACGGATTGCAACTGATGTACCTTTCACAATTGAAGAATCCGTCCCTCACAATGAGCGAGCTGAAGGTACCAATTCCGGGCAACTATTTCTGCCCTGTACATTCCTCAACTGAGAAGTTCAATGACAACATTAAATTGTACAATACTATAACTGTCATGACTTTCAGTGCCGTCAAACTATACACTGCATCGGTTGAGGTGCCGTACAAAAGACTTTCCAGGCGATCTGCCTCGTCGGCATCCACGTTGCACCTTCACTGACTGCCACATACCTAGATGGGATTGTGGAATAATTTCCCTATGAGAACGTCCAGCGAAGAGTCAATAGTAGTATTTACGATAATGCAGAGAGGGCAGTGGGTTGTTACAGCAACGTCCGGAGCATCTGGTTGAAAACACCTGTATATGTATTCATAATCACAGTTCCTGGA
This sequence comes from Peziza echinospora, assembly GCA_024516245.1. Classification (NCBI taxonomy): domain Eukaryota; kingdom Fungi; phylum Ascomycota; class Pezizomycetes; order Pezizales; family Pezizaceae; genus Peziza; species Peziza echinospora. The sequence goes on along the minus strand of JAJLQT010000045.1, from coordinate 143,444 downwards.
ACATTATACCGATTGTTTTCGGAAGGCAGTTTGGCGTCTGCTTACCTACCTACTTTGGTTGCCGATCGTATTGGGCAAAAGATTGAAAGTTAACCAATCTATGTTTCACAAGGCCCTCGGATGTTCTGAGCGAACAGTGCATGCATGCAATTTTATGAATCGACACAGGCATTCCATTGAAATACAAGAATACAATGAATTGAAGATCATGAGTGAGAGCACATGAAATCTGAAATTACCAACTGTTTTGACGTGCTCAGTTCTTGCATGCTACCGTTTACGCGTTCTCGTCCTCCGCCACTTGTACGTCCTCCTCGTCCTTATCCACTCGCTCCCCTGTCTCTGTTTCCGACTCATCCAAACCCTCCCCTGTCCCTGTTCCGGACTCATCTCCTTGTTCCTCCGTTTTCCTCCTCTTGGCCTCCACCCACGCAACTCCAAAGACCTTCTCTGCCATCCCACCCCGCCCCTCCCACTCGTTCACAGACCTTCTCCTTCTTCTCAGACTCCTCGACCTCCTTCCCCCATCGTCTTCCTCGCCCGCCACAACATCTTCCAACGCCCGCAAACGGGTATACTTTTGCTGCTGCAGCTGGAATTCATGCTTTAGTATTTCGGTGAAAACCTGACTCACACGCTTCGCCGCTCGTTCATCCTCCATCCGCAGCTGCTCCTCTAAAATCACCTCTCCGACGATCGTGAGGTCCCAATGGACTACGGCGGTTGGGTGGGCGAGGGCAGTTGGGTGGTTGGGGCCGAAAAAATCAGGGATCGGGATGGGGAGAGTGGAGTTGGGGATTGGGCGAGACTCGTGGATGAATGGATGTTCCGAGGACAAGTTGATGGATGGTGTGGAGCTGTTGCCATCCTGGCGATAGATGTGTGCTGTTGTGCGCAGTTGGCGGACAAGTCGTGGGGCCAGGGCTCCAAGTGCATTCTGCTGAAGATACCACTGTCTGAGAAGCCCCTTCTTGTCCGCAGTGTTCTCTTCCTCGTCGGCGAGAGTCGGCCTTGGGGGCAGAGGTGCGCGTAGTTGCCTCTGATCTGTGGGATGCTCGCCATCGCTGACGTCACCCTCGGCCTTGCCCAGATTTGCGCCAACGCCCCCGCGGTCCTCCCCTCCGGGCGAGCGAAACTGGAGCTTCAACTCCTCATCGTCCTCCAGCTGCTCGGTCACGCGCACCAGGACCACGACGCGCGTGACCCCGCCGGTTCCCAGCAAAAACAGCCGTGCATCCTCCAGAAAAGAGGCCCACTTTTGGCTGAAGCCAACCTCGAGCTCAACGGTGGGAAATAGGCGCGTGCCTGGCATGGGCTTTGGCATGAACGCCACGTCAGGCGCCTTCCTCCCCGAGGTATTGAGCGCAACACCACCTGCCGCCGGCGGCCTGAACCTTTCGAAATCTGCAACCAATGCAAACGTCAGTGAGCGGCCATTGAGCGACAAAAACGGCGGGAATGGGAGGGCGTTACGCACGCGCTTGGACGTAGCATTTCACACCCGTATCCGCACCGGCCGTCGCGCCGGCCAAGCTCTCGCGAATGCACCCCTGCGACGCTGCCGCAAAGTGCATCCCGACGGCCTCATGGAATGGCGAAGGCGCACAAGTGACGATTACGCTGCCCACTAGCGTGGCCTCGGGCCGACGGCGCGCATCTGCGGCAGTGGGGCCGACGTACTCGACGAGATTGCAACGGGCGGCCACATTGTGTGTGGCGTCCTCGGGGGCGTCTCGCTCCCGCGCCTGGCGCCATTGCAGAAACGCCAGGAACGGCACGTTTGGGTTCTCCAGATGGCCGCCGTCGGGGAGGGTGTGCGCAAGGATATCAAGCACATCGCTGGTGAGCTCGTTGAGCGCCGTGATTGGTGTCCCCAGGAACTCGCAGAGGTGAGGCGGTGCGCGTGGCTGTGCACGTGGCTCGGGCCGTGGCGCGGGATGTGGCTGCTGTGGCGTTCTCTGAGCTGGGGGGCTGCTTGCCGGGGGTGTTGCCAAGCCGCTGGCGGATTCAAATGTGTGATGCCAATCGGGTTTAGCGGCGTTGCGCCTGGTGATAATGCCAAGGACGCCTCAGCGCTAAGGTTCTCGCTGTTGCTGTTCCTGTTGGCCTTGCCGTGCGGTAGAGAGGATGGAAGGGTGGCGGGTGGGGGCCGTGATGCGGCCAGCGTGGTGGGACGAGGGCTTGCGGTTGTGATGATGGGGCGTGACCCCTGGAAGGAGGGGCGACTGGAGGGAAGATGACACCCATTTCGTGGCTCGACACAGTCTGAGCGAATGTTGCCCATGCCGTAGGGAAACATTGGTTGTGGTTGTAGTTGTGTGCTGTAGTGTTGAGTGCACGCGCTGTAATGTGTGCGTGAGTGAATGAATGTGAGTGTATGTCGCTGCAGGTCGCGGGGATGGAAACGCAGCAGGCGCGTGGCCCCCACTCAATCTTGGCACCAATCACATTCGCATGTACAGTCACGCAAAATATGTGATCGGTCAACGCATAGTCACAGATTTTTTTTTTTTTTTTTTTGTATTCAATTCCCGCGTGCGCCTTGCGGCATGGCGTCGTATAGTGGGGGTGGAATGGCGTAGCGGTAAGCCTTCCTGGTGCATGCTTTGCGTGGATGGGTTCGAATCCTGTCTCCCTCACGGTGTCCGCGGGTAGGTGTCGAGGTTTTCAGCCCAGTTGGGGTTTTCCCTTGGCAGCAACAGTGAAGATTTATCTGAGTTGTCCAAATGGCCTATATTGAGGACGCAATGCCTAAACGGCGCAAGCGGGAATAGAATTCAAAAAAAAAAAAAAATGGCGTCGTATAGTCACAGATGCAATGCCGAGAGGCGCAAGCAGAAATTGAATTCAAAAAAAAAAAAATTGTCACCCACATGGATTAAATCGGACTTTGGTTGGTGGTTTGGCAAAGATAAATTCTTATGCACCAAGTCGCGCACCTCAAGCGTTGACCGATCACTTATTTTATGTGACTGTACAAGTGTGCCAGGAAAGTGACCGGACGCCATTGCCAAGGTTACAATCACATTTGGAGATGATTCTGCTAGCGCTGTCCGGTCACTCACTGACTAGTACTATTGTGCATACATGCACATGAAACCATGCCCATGTGCACAGCTCGTTCTTGAAGTGGACGAGGCCCGAATAAATGATCAGGCGTGCGCACACGAGGATCCCTGTCCGTTGCCATCTTGGCAACCTCATCTCCTGCAGTGGCTTCCACGTTCCTTGCAACACGTACATACTTCCATGCACGACTAGAAAATCAAAGTGGGACGAACTGTTAATCTAGTACTGTCAGGGACGATAAGTGATTGGTCAACGTTAAACTGGATGTATTAATTGCATGGTGGTTATGCAGGCTGCCTTGGCCGATCACCGTTCCCATCGTCTGTACAATTGACATGTGAAAGAAATGCCTACCGACAGTTTACATTCGCTTAGTGTTAGCCAAATGCCATCCAAGGCAAGAACGAGGGGATGGGAATGCGAGAGTTTGTTTCTATGTGCCTTCCCACCTGATGCGCCTCTGTTGGCATAACTCGCAAGCACCTACGTCCCGCGCATCCCCAGGTATTCTCACGAGACTGGGGACACAGGACGATCGTGTGTCTCGCAAGTGCCTACGCCCAAGTAATGATCCTCACATCAGTAAGAAATCGCTTATGCATTTTCTACATGCAACGGTCATAACGCAAACTCGCAATCATAACGCGGCACCGTACAACGGAAACTGGTAGACGCAGTATGTCGCAAGGGTGAGGATTCCATCGCAAACAATTAAGCATTGAGATTTAAGCGCCTGGCGCCAGACATAGCCGAAGTTGCAGGATTAGGCCATAGAATTGAATGATATTCAATTAAACGCTATAACTATGCTATATTTTATGCCATACATTCCGTAATATCGAGCACCAATCGCACCCGCAATTTACCGCTATGTCAACCACTTAATCGCACCCGGAAGCTTCTCCAATAAGAACCACGGCATCATGCCAGGAATCCACTGCTATTTCACCCACAGAATAGCACCCGGAATCTATTGCTATTTCCACCATTAAATCCACCGTCGGATCCAATGCGTAATTGCTGCTGAATTCGACAAATCAATGGTTCCAATGTCAGCACGGTTCTACCACAAAGAGGGGGGGAAGTCGGTGATGGAGATGAGGAATCGCGGTGAGGAATCGCAGTCAGGTATAGCAGTAAGAAAACGAGGTGAGGAATCGAGGTGAGGAATTGCGGTAAGGCTGTGAGGGAACGAGGTCAGGAAATGAGATGAGGACATGAGGTGAGGATATGCATACTTGATGTGGAAGCGTATAAAGGCCTGTGGGATCCTGCGGCGGCGGCCCGTGGAAATGTGCGGCGGAGGCCCGTGGAAACCTGGAGGAGAGCTCCGTGGAATCCTGTGGAAGCGCGAGAGAAGGATTTTTTACTCAAAGTGGCCATACTTTTTGGCTATTGAGTAGGGAATTCCGTGATGATTCTGGGGGCGATTTTGGGTGGAAATAGCCGTGGATTCCGGTTACGATTCGGCGATTGGAGGTTGATTCAGACGTGGATTCCGTGGTGGAAATAGATAGCAGTGGATTCCGTATGCGATTCCGGGTGCGATACCAGGTCCGTGGTGGAAATAGCAGTGGATTCTGGGTGCAATTGGTGGTGATTTCGATGTCATGATGCGCTGTAAGGTCTGGAGTCGGACAAATACCGTCAGAACGGAAAGCTCATTGCACACACGCCGTTGCAACGCAATGAGCGGAGATCATAGCACGCACCCCGTTGCAACGCAAAAAGTGGTCACAACAATCCCCTCCGTTGCAACAACCCAGCGAGACGTTGCAACAGTACTTTTTTTTTGGTGATGTTAACAATTATATTTTAATTTTGGCTTGACCGACCGACGATGTACGTGGCTCTTCGTGCTTCTTTCCACGAGCTCTGCTAAACATATAATACACCTGAATTCGGCTTGTGCGGACGGTACAATGCATTGGATTCGCTGATTAATCTTCATCAATTTGGCGTTGAGGTGGAGTACGTTCAGCTATTGCCCGTTGCAACGCAGTTTCCCCTGTCGCCTATAAACCCTGCAAAGTACCCTTACATGACACGGCACGTTGCGTCGGATGACTTGGCGCTGATTGCGTTGTTATAAACTTGTGTCGTCCCCGCACAGCAACATGAATACAAACATCACACAAACACACACGGCTTCAAATCAACCATTTCCGCACGACACACTGAGCGCGCCTAATCGTACACAACACATAATCTCGAGTCTACATAACATACACCCACGAGCACCATCATATTAACCATGTCATTCTACACGGCCGCGTGCAGGCATAGTGGCTGCAGCTGTACCCAGGGCATATTCGATTTGCAGGCGACCGTTGCGACAGACGGACTAGCAACGACGCCCTCTGGGCCAATCTTTTCACTGGCTCGGCACGAATGCGCAGCGTGCGGGCACGGGTACGCTGCGCACGCTGCTGCTGCCACTGCCGAAGCTCTGCCCGCGCCGCCCCTACCCGCCACATTGCCCGTCACGCCCGTAAAGCGGCCGCACCAGTCCAGCCATACCCACAGCCACAGCCACCCGCACAGCCACCCGCACAGCACACCCCTCAAGACAAACTCCCTGTCGGCGCACTCGATCGATCCGCACAAAAACACCACCACTGCAGCCAACAAACGGCGGCGGACACGGTCGCAGTCGACGAGCGACGGCGGTTCGTATCGAACCTCCTCGGACCGCACAGGCCATCTGCGTCACTCCCTCGCGCAGGAGCTCGAGGGAAACGTCTTCGTGGACATTGACGGCATTGTCGACATGTTTGGACCTTCGGCCACGGATACGATTCACTCCAGCTCATGGTGGTCCGAGCCGCCTGCAACGCTCTCGGACAAGGATTTCGTACCGTGGCTGACGCAGACGCTGAGCCGCGCGCGCCGTTCCATAAGCGTGGGCGACGGCGTCTGGTGCGACACGCGCAAGCGCACGCTGGGCAGCGACTACTCCACCTCCCGCAAGCCCGACTTTTGCCTCGTGTCCGGCACGACGGGCGGTGAGTGGGACTGGAACACAGTCGCCGTCGTGGGCGAGCACCAGTCCGCGAGCAAGAGTCTGGCCGACTGCTTCCTCCAGCTGGCCGACTACGTCTCGCACGTGTTTGCCTACCAGCCGCTGCGGCTGCAGGTGCACGCGGTGCTTACGTACAAGGCCGCCGGCTGCGGGCTGCGTCTCTTTGTCTTTGACCGTGGCGGCGCGATGGGCTCGCGCGTGCTGCCGCTGTCCCGTCATGTCATGCTACGGCTGGCGTGCGCGACGCCCGTGGTGCCGGCCGTCGCGGGCATTCCGCTGCGCCTGCCTGACGGCTCGGAGACAGTGCTGACGCGCACAGTGTGCCGCCGGCCCGGCATCGTGTCGCGCAGCACGTACTGCGCCGTGTCCGAGGGCGGCACGCTCGCGCCGGAGCTGCTCGTCAAGCTTAGCTGGCGGGCGGCCGCGCGCACAAACGAGGGGGAGCTGCTGCGTCTGGCCGCGCAGAGGGGCGTCATCGGCGTCGCCCGTCATGTCTTCCACCTCGATCTTGTCGACGTCGCGACTCTGCGCGGCGGGCTTGCCGACGCCCAGGCTGTGCCGATGACCGTGCTTCGGCGACAGAGCAGCAACAAGCCCACGCCAGACACATCCCACGCTAGCAGCGAGGCAACCACTCCCACTGCAGCAGCAGCAACACCCCCCCCGGCCGTATTCACGCAGGCGTCATTTCAAAACCGCATATACACCTACATCATCATGTCCACCATCGGCACCCCGGTCGCAGACCTGCATCGCCGCCCGGGGCCCTTGGCGCACGGCCTGCTTGGGTCGCTCATTGGCCATGCCTCCCTGTTTTTCACCGGCCGCCTGCTCCACCGCGACGTCTCGGCTTCCAACGTGCTCTACTCCGCCACCCCCCTCCGCACGTCACCGGACCCCGCTGCAGGCGCCGACGCCATCCGCATGGCCGAACGTCTCATTCCCCTGGGCATGCCGGCCCTCCACGGCTTCCTCATCGACCTCGACTACGCCATCCACTACACCCCAACCATGACCTCCCCATCATCATCATCATCATCATCATCATCATCATCATTCGCCAGAACCCCCTCCGGGGCGCCCCACAGAACCGGAACTCTCCCATACATGGCCATCGGGGTCCTCTGGTCAGAGCTCCACACCTACCGCCACGACCTCGAATCCTTCCTCTACATCCTCCTCTCCATCCTCCGCGGCTCCCCCCCTGCCGAATGGTCCAGCGGCCACCCAGAGAACATTGCGCGGCTCAAACGCGGGCTCATGACAAACACTACCGACTTTGAGCGTTTCCTGGGTTCCGCTCCCGGTGGAGGGGCCGGAGCCGGTGGCAAACTGTTGGACGTCGCCCGCGAGTGGAGGAATGTGCTATTTCGAGTTGTAGAGGGCGTCGATCGCGACGACGATGTGTATGATGTAAAGCCCGCGAGGGCGGGGTGGGTCAAGAAGGGTGTGACCGAGTGGGAGGCCTTTGTGAGCATGAGGGATAACTTGTGGAGGGCGATTCGGGAGGCCGAGGGGGATGTAGCCTCTTGACACGTTTGCCTTGCTAGTTTCCTTTTTCTGTATATTTCACCTTCTTTCTTTCTGTGTGCAACTTTTCTTCGTTCTTGTCCCTTGCGTCTTGCCATTTGTTAATTCCATATGTATGCCACCTTTGTAATGTATTTGAAGGTACTTATCTATACCAGGCGGCGCTTGGGGCTAAACACTGGAGATACCCACGGAATGAATCAAGGATGGGTTTACTGTCAGGATCCCATTTAATCCTATGTATACAATTGTGGCTCTGAGTGCGGGCAGGCATGTGCGGTTCAACATTGGCTCCAACGTAAGGACTAAACGGTGGCCGTCTGCGACTTTTTAACTACTTGCCATGCTTTCCAAGTGATAACCACTTGACCGCCGACACCCACACTACGTTTGCCGCTGGAGTTGGATTAAACGTGACCTGCCGTTACACGATTGGTACACATCAGCAACGCTCGGAGTTGTCGCTACGGGCGCGCCGCGCCAAAAAAGACTTCTACCGCCACGGGCGCCATTTGAAATATCGATGTCGCTGCAGCGACACACACGTTCTCGAGTGTCGCCACAGCGCCATCGCGACATCACGGGAGGGCGTCGATTGATGTCGCCATTGCGAAATATCGATGTCGCTGCAGCGCCCGCAGCGCCCGTAGCGGAGACTTGTCGCCATGGCGGAAATCCGAGCGTTCCTGATGCAGTTGCCCGTCGATTCTCAATGGTGGCGTCAGGTACTCTCAACCTCTATCGAGCAAGGGAAATGTCAATTTCTGGCAACGACCGACAGTCACATACCGGAAACTTCAATTCCCTCAACGGGGCTCTTTGTCGCGGAACGCAAATGCCTGATCCGTCCTGGGCAAAATACTAACGAAGGGCAACCGCAATTACCCTCCACCACCTACAATCTGGGGCAATGGTTAATTTAACCTTGAAAAATACATCTTGAATGGAACGGATAAAGAGGAACAGGGCAGCTGAGATTAATGAAGAGAAAGTACCACAGGACGTCTTGTTTCAACTGCAAACACTATGATGTGTAACGTCACCGACAGGGATCCGGAGCGGTACAGAGATCCGGCGCACTTCTGGTTCACATTGAGAAGTTGAAAAAATAAGTATTACGGCCATAATTGAATGATACATGATCTGAAATTTGGCCTACAGACTTTCAGTATGTGTGCTTGTAGTTTCCACAGCTCAGAATGAAAATCACACCACATTAAAATTTATTGTGGCACCGATTTACTATGGAAGGAAAATGGATGTATAATATGAAATCTTAACAGAAATAGCATAGATGGTGGTGAAACTTATGTGGAATGAAGATATATATGTGCTGAATATATCCCCAAAGTTAATGGGATCTAAATAAGAGGTAGTGTGAAATACATGTGTGAAACTAAAATTTTTAACTAATTCTGAGTTTCTTGGGAACGATGTGATAATGTACACCCTTATTATCCTAAATTAAACTGGTTCATTGGTGCAACCAAATACGCTATACATGGTGTACACTATATAAATGAAGAAATGACAATACATCTACAATTGAAAATTGTGAATGTGTGGGAGACACATACACAGTACCATGGTTTTGAAGGGCAATATATTAAAGATACATTGTATTATACCCTGCTTGAAAATCAGTGACATCAATATTCGTGTACTACATCAACAACAATTATTGTAGTTGCTGCGGATCACTGCAACAGATGAGGCATCAACCACAATGGGGGACTTTCTAAATATCAATGTCTTAACATCATCAGGAATATTCTTAGTAGGCAATGAAATGACATATCATCTGCCAATTGCCGTCACAGTAGAATTTAATACATACATGAGGATATCAAATGATATTGCAATGGTGTTGAAGTGACACTTGGATGTCCACAGTTGTGCTCTGGAAACAATTGATATTATAATGGCAGTAACAATGGTGGAAAAGATGCTTCCTGTATTGGCCCCATTGATGCATGATGACGGTTATGTTATGCCTTGAGTGCTTATATCAGATAATTGTGGCCATGACAAAGGATGGAGGGTTTCAGATACACTTATGTTCAACCCACATGCCTGGAACTACATCATTAGGCAACATACTATGCATGTTGAATATTGGGACCAATTATAATTAGCATCATACCCCAATGCAGCGCCAAAACAAAGGACATGTTGCAAAGTATGGCTATGTCGTTGCAATGGGTTGCATCCTTTTCAGTGCTCACTGCTCTGCAACAGAGTATAGCATTCCATACATTATGACAGAAACCGTTTTTCCCAAAACACTACAAAACCGAGATATTGCAATAAACACGTCGCAACAGCCTTACTGTCATGAACCGATTTTCAAGCCACACCCAGGACTACCCTGCACCCAGCCACCATCGGCCCATGCCTCACTACCAGCCACAGTGGATTGACGTCCATCTGATCCTGACCCCTTACTACTAGTGCTATTCTACATCCCAATACACCTGGCCTATGCCCTAGCCCGTTCCTGGTAACCGTTGCAACACTACAGCCCCCATTCCTTTCACTGCTTGACCTCCTAGTTCGGAACTACAGAGAAACAACCAGGAGGTTCTAGTATCACAAAACATCACTGCACAATAGCTATCCTTATGTTTCTATTCGTTTCCATCATATTCTAGTTCTTGCTATTGCGCAGTTGATTTCTAATTTCCTTGGACCCATGTTCCTTGCGCAGCTGTTGCGCAGCCATTCCGCAGCTGCGACGATACGATCCTGTCTATGTCTTTCCTATTCCATGGCTCGAGAAGGATCTCTATTTAAAGATTACTTCCTCTCTCTCGTCTTGACTTTTTTCCTCTTCTCATACGCAACAACTTGTCTCTTTCTTACACCTGTATCTTAACAAGTTGTTATTCGAATATACTATGTCTTCTCCTGCTCGTGGCCTTGACAGCCCCACCTGACTCCGCCTTGACCTCGTCCTATGCCTAGTACCCTGACCACCCGCCGCTTAGTTATTCTCCCAGGCTCCCTCCCCAAAGCCGTACCTGTGCAACCCTTCGACCAATTGAACACCTACACCCTCGCCCTCCTCAACCGCCGATACCCTTCCCTCATTTACGCCTACCGTCTCCCTTAGCACAACTGCAATGGTACCTACATACGCCGACAAGACCCTGCCACTGGGACCTGGTCATCACAGAATCTTACACACACGTTTTGGGGAAATCGGTAATGACGTAACAGATATCCATGCCTGGTAGGATGGTTTAATGCGGGGCCTGGAGTTGATATTTCCGATTGAGAAATGCCATCGCCACATGTTTGCAGGACCAATGAAATTGGATTAATGTGTTTGAATGAGTGTGAATACGACAGGGGATAAGTGTACTTCCAACAGGAAGCATCTTGTGCATTACTGTCCACTATGTAACAGTATGCATCTCAAAGTCTGTTCTCTCTTTGTCATGATGGTACTTGAGACTTTTGCATACGTCATATACGGTGCGAAAGACTTCTGCTGAATGAGCTAGGGAATGCAATCGAGCATATTCAGGTGATAGAATGGTATATTTGGTTGCAGGAAGTACTGGACTTCGTAATAACTCGATAGGGGGTCTACGATTATATCATGTGGCTTGCTCTCCAGAGTGTTTGTGGACTTGAAATTGACTTCTTCAGTCAAATTGAGGACGGAAACCAGCCCTTCTTGACAGAATTCGTCTTTTTTGCAGCTGGGAATTCGATTGTTACAGAAGTATACCGCAAGCTTGTTCTCAAATGGCAAATTGAATGGTTACAGGTAGTTGAACTTGTAACTTCCTTTCGTAAAATCGGGTGTAGCATGTAGAATTGTGCCGGACCATTGAACGTGCCTAAAGAACTCAATACCGTTAGCAAAGGTGTTATCTGTAAAGCAATTATTTGTTTCTGGATACTCCAAGAATATCTGACCACTATCTGAATTTCAATCATTGTGTCCATTGTTAATTGTTATGTTTGCATTGAGGTCATGGATCATGGATTGACAGTCAAGCTTCTTCATTCTGCTATCTGAATGGATGTCCAATCTGTTGCCAGCAGGACCAGCAATATCTTTCTCAACCTTATTACTTGTATTGTGTCCATTTGAACATTTTGATGCAACAGAAATTGTCTGGAAAAACTCTGAGCGTTTTTTTGGAACATGATAACTAGAATTTGTCAACATAATACACATCATACCTCAACACTGGCTTCAAAGTTTATGGGCAAACATATTAGACTTGATTCATGTTTTTACTAGAGCTGAGTCTAGGCGTCTAGAGAGGGGTTTTTGCTTTGTGCATATTCGTAGAGCTGAGGGGACCTCATGTCTAGGTACTGAACAGTTCCTGTATGAAGAATAAAAGTGCTCGGTAAGCTGTGCATATGCAGGGCGTATGGAAGGCCCTGGTGGCTGGTACACACCAACTAGAACCCATAACCGGGTCATTCAGGCTCATCTCCTACTATGTTCGATGTACAGTTTCAATACTGCCATGGCTGAAACCGTTAGCAATGTGACTAGAAACTGTTAGACTCGTGCCAGAAACCGTCAGATGTCGGACTTACACTATTAGGGCATTCTTGAATACAATATAATCATTCCCTTGTGCCAATAATGTTTTGAGTGTTTCAGTATAGCAATGTGCCAAACATAGCCTTTGTTGTCTGATGGCCCCTTCTCGTCCATTTAGGCAATAATGCTTCATGTTTGACCATTGGGTAGCACCCCCTGATATGGTCATACCCTGAGTACATTTAAGCCCTCACTGTCCACCTATAATTAGCCTTCTCCAAAACGACTTCTGACAACATTTCTGAACTGCCATCTACGAATAGCATTATTGCAAGTATTACGCTTTGCATTAATAGTGCAACCTGCCTCAAAACGACGTGTACTGCTCTTACATTCATGATTGCTAAAAATTATCACAGTATATTTCGGCTAACAACTGTATAGAAGTAACTTTCATCGTTTGTATTTCCTCAATATCTTGAAAATATCTCATATTGCCTCGTATGGTTTCGCCATTGATCTGGAGTTAATATTTGTCATTCCGGGGAACAGTATTGTGCCGATCCCATCCCGGCTGTGAAGCACTCATGAAGTTTGCATTCTGGGACACAAATTTCCCAGTTTCAACAAGGATATATCTTATCGCCGAAAACACGCAACACTCTGATGGGGGCGCAAACCATATGCCCCATAAACATGTAATGAGGAATCTGGTTCATGATTGTATCAAGAACACAATGAAGTCAGCAAAGCGGGAAGAATTGTGGTTGACAATGATGAAGATAACGACGAGACTGGAGAACTGTTTCCACTTCCCAAAATACTTAGGTTGCAACGCGTCGTAAATGCAAAACCGAGGGAAATTGGTCGGTCAAATTTTACATTTGAAATGCGGATGGGTATAGACATCCTAACTAGGGAGCAATTATCCCAGAAGTACCACAAGCAGTTGTTCCTCCTGTCTTAATCGGACAAACAACTGATCACGTACACGGATCACTTTTGCATGATGAATGTATCAGAGAGCTGGGAACTCTAAAATCCACAACTGTGGAAGGAATCATTGAGGTTTTGAAAGAGGTGTTACCAGAAGGGCGAATTGTTTGATCTATAACACTGGCACTCTCTAACTCCCCCCCCTCCGACGGTTGGAGGTAGTGCCTCAAATGTGTATCACCTCCCTACTGACTGTGATTTTATCATAACAGGCAACAGCGATCGAGCCTGGTTGGAAGTGAAACAAGTATTATGAACCCAGATTCAAACCTCACCCAAGACTACCATGCACCCAGCCACCATCTGCCCCAACCTTGCTACCAGCCAAAGTGGATGCACATCCACCTGATCCTGACCCCCAAAGAGTTTCGCTTACTACTAGTCCTACTTTATATTGCAATACTTCTAGCCTATGCCCTAGGCTGTTCTGCATAACCGTTGGAATACCACAGCCTGTATCCCTGTCACTGCTCGACTCCTTAGTTCGGAACCTCAGAGAAACCATCCCAAGGTTCAAGTATCACGAACCGTTGCTGCGCAATAGCTCTCCTTATTCTTCCACCATGTTTTAGTTCTTTATATTACGCAGTTGATTTCTTATTCCGTTGGACTCATGTTCCTTGCCCAGCTTTGTTGCAACCATTACGCATCCGCGAAAGTGCGATTCCGTCAATGTCCTTCATGATCCCTAGCTTGAGAAGGATCTCTATGTAAGGAGTCCTTTCATTCCCTCATCCTGACTTTGCTCCTCTTCTCCTTACTCAACAACTTGTCTCTGTCATGCACGTGTATTATAAGAAGTTGTCATTCGAATATACTATATCTCCTCCACTTCGTGGCCTGGACAGCCCCTCCAGACCATGCCTCAACCTCGACCCATGTCCAGTACCTTGACAAACCGCTGTTAAGTTATACTCCTGGGCTCCTGCCCAGAACCCGTATTTGTCCACCCCTTTGGCCAAGTCAAAAGCTACACCCTTGCCCTCCTCAACCATCACTACCCCTCCCTATCCACGCAAACTGACCCCCTTGGCATAACTGCACAGGACCTTCGTACGCCGACAGGTTCCTGCCACTGGGACCTGGTCATCACAGCTGGGCAGCTCTAATAAGATATTAATTGAGCATCACGGAACAGATCGACCAGACTCACATCTGCCATCAAGGATAAACAAACACTTTTTGGGGGCAAACGAACTTAACTGCAAATCGTGTGAAGATGATGCTTCTGATTCAGAGCCACAGCGCTTGAGAAAGCCCAAAGGGACGATTCGCAAGGAATTGCCTTGGACAGATTATATTTTTCATGGGTGTGTTGGGTGGTTGTGTAGCTCAATCAAATGAATCTAAGCCATCAGTGATCGAATTAATGTACAATATACAGCAAAATTCCATAGGATGAAGCTGCTACAATCATTCCGATTCACAATAGAAACGGAGTACTTTTTGAAATCTCAGAGGCTTTGTATGTTCCCATAAAGGTTCCCGTAATGTGGATTCCCTCTCGCATTGGAGTACACTGAGCAAGCGTTTTTAGAGCTTAAATGCAGCAACCGACCATGAACAGGGTGTGCAATTGGCAGTTATAGTTGTCAATGAATAGAAGGCCAGACATCCCCTGTTGTAGATCATCAACAACTCAATGTAAAGTGTTCCAACGATGTTCTTACTCTGAAGCAATAGATTGATAATTAGATTTGAACATGTATTTGTTTATGTGCTCATTCATTTGATTTTTTTCAGTAATTGATAGACAGTGAAAATCAATTTTGTAGTTGGTGAATTGCAAAGAACGTTTCACAAATGGTATTATTATGGAGAAACAATATCAGCAACCCTCGGAGGTGTCGCTACGGGTGCGCTGCGCCAAAAAACACTACTAATGCCACAGGCGCCATTTGAATTATCGCTGTTGCTGTAGTGACAAGCAATTTTTCGTATATCGCGACAACGTCAGGGCAACATAAATTATTGCCACAGCGCGATCACAGGATCACTTGTTGCTATATCGGCATTGCACCCTTGATTGTTGCTACAGTGCCATCACAACATCAGGTGAGGGCTTCGATTGATGTTGATATAGAGTGGATTGATATAGCTGTGGTGTCAATCGATTTCGCAATGGCGCTGTGGCGACAATCTATGTAACGATGGTGCTGTGGCGCCACTCGAGGAAGTGCTAGTCGCTATGGCGCCACTCGAAGAAGTGCTTGTCACTGTGGCCCCACTTGAGGAATTGCTTGTTGCTGTGGCACCATTGCAAAACGTCGATGTCGCTGTGGCGCCAATGGGCAATATTGATGTGGCGGTGGCGCACGCAGCGCCCATGGCAGAGACTTGTCGCCATGGCGGAAAATCAAGTGTTCGTGATAGAGATATATCCGAACATAGTACTTTTGAATGAACTACCACAAATATTGTCTTATTCGACTCTTTTCTCGTCATAATTACTACGCTTGTTAAATACCATTCAGCAAATTGGCAATGACTCAAAGAGTTTCAACATACATTACACTGTCAGATATCTTACCACAATCGTTGCACATCATTCCCTCCACTGATCATTCCCTGAAACCTCCACACATTCGTATAAGTCCTTCTCTAATTTTAAAAATCAACATCCATGATAGCGAAATCCCAGCTGGTCCATATATCCAACTGTTCGCAATATGACGGGTTCCATGTGGCAAGACAATGACAACTTCAGCAGCTACTTGCATAACGTTCAGTGAACTTTTGGACTGCCGCCATTGGAATGTACGTTCTGTCTTGAATGTTTCCAGTATTTTGTGAATATTTCCAACTAAATTCATTTGATCCCGATATCATCGCCGCAGTCAGTCATTCCCACCCCACTTAGACGACAGGTCTGTGAATTGACATTTCAGACGTTCACTATGACATGTAGGAAGGGGAACGTTCACTTGCACTTGTACAGGATTCAAGGATTGTTAATACATTCCCAAGGAACATTAAACTGATAGCAAGGACTGCGTCAGCTTACAACCTAAACAATGTTCATTGCAACCACCCTCTGCCTGTTGTTGGGTAAGTACTTGAGTTGATACCTGATCCAGGTGCACATGGTTGTTGGGTCACACAAACATTCCATGACCAGACTGCCGAGGTAAGGATAGGAAATTATATTCACATATTACTTCTATCCATACAAGGAAATAGATACTAAGATACATTTCAGCTAGAACAATAGTATTTTATATTTAACAATAGGATTAATATCAATAGGATATTAATCACAGAACCAATTATTAGGGTATACATTAAGTAAACCTAAAATGACATCATTTAACAGTCACAATTATGACATCATGATTTGAAATCAAACTTTCTGATTTGAAATCAACATTAGGATAGATTATATAGGACAGGCACTAAGCCTAATTAGGACATGGGATTTTCAATGAAGGAAGCCCATTCCCACCTCCAGAGAGAGGGAAAAAGCAACTTGAGAGTTACCCACAATACTAAGAGTTTCCAATGGTTAATACACTTCTCCACCATTAAATCACAAGTGAAGTCACCTACATGTATTACAATTGCACCTATTCAGCAGACACAATTGATACATCATCAACCCAACCATTCCCAGTAGCCATACTCATAATACTACCTATATTATTCATGTTATTACTTCTTTGTCCTTGGAGACTTGAAATTATTTCCAGAATAAGATATATCTACAGATCACAAGACAGCTACTAATACTTATATCCTGGTGATATAGGTATTAGTCATCTTATTACTGTACCCCAACTTTACAGCCGAAGCACATGTATGCCCAATTTCCACAATTCCCTTCTCATTTAAAACGTTTGTGCTCACCCAAATATAGCACAGGGGTATTTTGTTGCGAACCAGCTCATTATCTTTTTTCACAGTAAAATATATCGTTCCAGAAATATTTAAGTTCCAACAGTTGGCGCTGCAGGAAATAAACACATAAGTTGAATATTTGTTGCAGTGATGAATATTTTGTTTTCAACTGAGTTTAATGACGTTTGTGGTTTGCCTTCAACTGTCCGATGTCAGACTATTCCCAATGTACCATGTTCCATTTTCGATGAAGCCCCTTCATGGCTGAAGAGATTGTTGAATTTATCTTCCACCAATACTTTTGAGAATCTAAAATCATGGGCAATGTGGATCCAAACCTCGCAAATAAGATCAATGGTGCCTTTCAATGGTTTGTCCTGTCACTCATCTAATACAGCCTCAAAAGCTGAAGATCCTAAACACTGGAGAACCGCCCAAAATGATACACGGCAGCAAAATGCACATGTACATAACTCCATATGACGCATTACGTCGTGAAGCTGACAATTCTAGGTACACATTATAACATCATTGCTACATGGGCGTTGTATCCTGATTTAATAGAGAAATTCATGATTGACATCATAAAGAACAAGCTCAACATCATAGTTTGCCCAAAAGCATGGTATCGTTAATATGGAACCAATTGCACTAGCCGCCGTGCACACTGCTTAAGGTGAACAACTTGAAATGCTGCGGACCAGTGATTTCAATGGCAAGTTGTCATGTATATGGTCCGCATGAATCAAAACTGTCGCAATGGTGACTGTTTGATGGCGGAACAAAGCGAGAACACACTGCTTCATGAATCAATTGCCTCTGATGTTTTGGATAAAGATAAACCATAACAGGCCAAATCCGTTCTGACGTAATGGGATTTCACTATCAATGAAGTTGAATTGTACGATATGACCCTGGCTCCAAGGAATGACAAGGGCGACATGTAGAGGCAGTCACAACACGTCCGAAATAAGACTCTGCTAATCTGTTGATTTTAGTACTGTCAACATCACATTAAACCACCATGGCTGCGGTCCACTTGTTTGTAATTCATTTATGTCTATTTATAAAATGTGGCTCAGTTGTGGTCGTTGATCAGGCAGTGTGATGTGGTTGGGCAGTTCAATTGAATGATGGGTGGTACCCTGCAGGGATGGGATGCGGGGTATTATTTGTAGGAGTTTGTTGTTGGATTTTCACAATCTAAATGTTTAATGCTGGTTGTCATCAAGCGTCGGACTGTATTTGTTGTCACATTTTCAAGGAGGAGCCAGATTCATTTTTGTAGTGTCCTGTTTGTCTGAAATGGACACTACGCAGTAATGTTATACTTCCAGAGACCAATATCAGTTACTTCTCCATCAATTATAATTGGTTAAAAAAAACAGGTTGCAACCTTCGTGAATTGGATCGTTTGCAGATGCCCACGCGTACACGTCAGAATATAACCCCACAATGCGTTTCAACGTTGGATAAATGTCACAAGGGTTGGTACCATGCCCTGTCCGCATTGCAACATATACTTATCTTTAGACAGGCAGAGAACTTAGCATTGTGCAGTGTAAAGTCATTGACATCGTGATCACAAATGTAATGTCAGGCAATTGTCGTATGATTGTTTCCATGAAAGTTCATTGTTGAAACGTGACTCGCTCAACCAGATTACTTACACCAATATATGACTGAAGACAGCGTTGCGACAGGAACTTTCTTACCATCTTGTATCATTACTGTAAGTTTGCGTTATTACTGTTGTGTGAGTTAGATGCATTGCAATCCAACAAATGTAAGGTCCATTTCTTAAAATATTTACATTTTGAAAATTATGGCACATTTGTGTGCATGCTGATTTGATACAAGTGTTACCCGTGTCATATGGTGTTGCGTTTAAATACTAGTTTCATATCTCAAATATTTGTTTAAATTTGCTACAACAAAGATGCCCAATAGTCATGCACCACTCATAAATACGCAGTCCTGAATCGTGACCCAAGAGGCATTGCATGCATTATCGTGGATACACACTATTTAAGGTATCTGGTTACTAGAAATTAGCTTCTTACATCAGCATGAAGTCGTCCCTGCATTTCATCCGTTGCAATGGTCATAACGCAAACAATGGTTATAACGAAAACTCGCAATTATAACGCTGCTCTTTACACGGATTCCGTGGCAACGGAGCCTTGTAGACGGATTCTGTCACAAGATTGACTGGTAGACGCATTCCGTCACAAGATTGACTGGTTGATGGATTCCGTCGCAAGCTTGACTGGTTAATGGATTCCGTCGCAAGCAATTCAGAAATAAGAAATGAGCGCCTGGCGGCATGGCTTGCAGAAGTTGCGCAATTATGCAATAGAATTGAATGAATTGATTCAACCGCTATAACTATGCTATATAGTGCAATATCGACCCGGAATCCCTTGTTATTTCCACAACGGTATTGCACCCGCAATCAACCGCTATTCCAACCGTCAATTCCACTGTCATATCCACTGCTTAATTGATTCTGAATTCGACGAATCTATGACTCCAAAGTTAGCACGTTTCTACCACCACGAGTCGTGGAAAGTCGGTGATGGAAGTGAGGGATCGCAGTGATGAATCGCGGTCAGGAATCGCAGTGAGCAGTCGCGGTGAGGCATTACAGTGAGGAACAACAGTGAGGAATCGCGGTCAGGAAAAGCAGTGAGGAAACACGGGGAGGAATCGGGCTGAGGAATCGCATTGAGGAAAACCAGTGAGGAAACGAGGTGAAGAAAACCAGTGAGGAATCGCAGTGACAGATTGCGGTGAGAAAAAGTGGTGTGGAAATGCGGTGAGGTAACGAGGTGAAGGAATGCACTGAAGCGGTGTGGCCACGAGGTAAGGAAATTAGGAAGTGAAATTTTGATGTGCAAGCGTATGCAGGCCCATTGAACCCTGTGCCAGAACGTTGTGGATATCTACGGAGGCTGGTGACAGCTTGGAGAGGAGCTTCTTGGAACTCTGTGCAAGCACGGGAGTAGCTTCCTTACTCAAAGTGGCTATTCTTTTTCCTGGGTGAGTCGGGAATTTGGTGATAATTCTGGGTGGGATCCTGTGATGGAAATAGCAGTATTGGATACCGGGTGCAATTACGCGGTGGGAATTGCAGTGGATTGCATATGCGATTCCGTGGTGGAAATAGCAGTTATTTCCGTATGCGATTCCGCAGTGGATATAGAAGTGTTGAATGCCGCGTACGATTCCATGGTGGAAATAGCATTGAATTCAGTGAGCAATACCGGGTGCGATGAAGTAGTAGATATAGCGGTGGATTGCGGGATGAGTTCTTTGTCAATTGGTAGAAGCGTCTGGAGTTGGACAAATCCCGTCGGAACAGGAATTTATTGCACACACCCAGTTGCAAAGAAATGCGAGAAGGTCATTGCACAAGCCACGTTGCAACGCCACAGTGGTTACAACGAGGGACTCCGATGCAAGCCTAAAGTGCGACGTTGCAACAGTACTCTTATCTTGGTGATGTATAATATATTCCTGGGATCCATATTCAGATCACCTCCAATATACATGTAACATGCCAATAAGATAGTGTCATCTTTGGGATGAAAGCTAGATTTGACCAAGAAACTGTAAACTTTTACAATATGTGGATTTTATGTATGTAGATTCCACATTATTGTTAATAAATCCATGCTTTATCGGAAAACAGGCAAAATTAATTTTTGATGAAGCTATTTAGGTATATATAGGCCAGAAAATTGCTGAAGTTGTCAAGCAATTCAGTCCAAGGTGAGGAAAAAAGATGAATATCAATCAGTTGTCCTTAATAGCGACAAGATCCCACTAGAGGCCCTGCTGCTGCCAATGCTGTAATGCTATTTTGCAGTCGCGCCATTGCCAAAAGTATTATCTTGGGTGATGCTATAGTGCAATATTGATGTCGAGTTCGTTACAGTGCTATTGCAAAGATCAATCAAGCCCTTGACCAGATGTTGCAATAGCATTGGGCCGACCATTAATATTCGCAATGGCACTGTGCCTATATCAACATCCCCAATAGGGCCTTTGGCTCTAGATTACTTTAATGATGCGTTGTGCCTATAAAAACACATCCGAGCATTCCTAGTTTATATACACATATTGCAAACATCGTGCCTAACAGAATGAGCAACTTCAAAGTGTTCTGGATTCATGGGATGCAATTTCGTGATGTGCACATGTGTGTACTGGAGCCCTATTATGCGCCCTTACGCCATTAGCAATACTATCAGCTGAAGTATCATTCATGTCATGTTGCTGTACACCCATATAACAAACAATTCAATTGATTTTTATTTTATTTATCCAGATCCAAATCTATTTGTAAGATTAATAGTTGGAGGATAAGAGACTTGAAATAATTACGTAGGCAGTGTTGTGATCAGGAGGTAAAAAAATTGATTGAACAAAAAATGGAGAATGGCAAGGATTTCTATTATTGGCTTTATTATACCTTACAAAACAGTTTACAATAAATTGAAACCAATCTATACTCATGCATTTCTGTTCAATTTACAGATCAAGATGGTGTGTCGATATAAGGTTGGTAAATGATATTACCATACATATTCTGTCTTTTCAAGGAATTAGATACTGAGATAATTAGCAACTCTCGGGTGTGTCGCTGTGGTTTGCGCAGTGGCAAAAAAGACTGCTACTTCCATGTGCGCCATTTGAATTTTCGATGTCGCTGCAGCGACATGCATTTTAATAAGGTCACTACACTGCCATTGCAAAATCAATTGTCAGCAGAGGGCCATCGCAACATTGATTAACTGTAAAAGCACATTGATCGAACAGATAGTCACATCAATTGACTCCATTACATGAGGATACAACGGCCTTGTGTTGAAAATGAATGCCGCAATGGCGCTGTTGCGACAATTGACATTGATATAGCACGATAGGGACACTCGAGAATATACTTGCCGTTGTGGTACCATTTGAAATAGTTAATATTGTGGTGGCGCCATTGCAAAAGCTTGATGGAGCTGGAGTTCCCGCTGTGCCAGTGCAGGATAATTTTTGACATTCTACACAGGCAACTATTGCCTTCCACGTGCTTTTTCCGATGGCTTCCACAAGCCTCAATAAGTGGCCATATCAAGTCTCCATTTTCGGACTACATTTTGTCATATTGATACTTGACTTTCTTCACCCAGTGCCACACCTCTTCACATACTGTGATTCCTCACCTTGTTTACATACTGGCATTCCTCAGCACAATGCCTTACTGTATATGTTAAATGCTTTCCCCACACTGCACTTCCTCATTATATATCCTCTCTTAAAATTCTCATCCTGATTGCTCGTCTTGTATCCTGACCAATGTTCCGTGTCGCAAGTCCTCAATGTCATTCTTTACCTTGTTCCTTAGTGCTTGATCTTACTGGGATTCCTCATCCGTATCAGATACCACGATTCATCACTATTATCACCAACGTCTCCCTGTTATTATTGATAGAATATGGTTACTTTGGCGGCATACATTCTTCAATTTCAGCAAGAGTTACACATTGTATCAGATGGTAGATGGGATGGTGCACATAACACAACTTTCCAGTTCCGATTCCGTAATTGAAATAATAGTGGATTGCAAGGACAATTCGGTGTGGGACACATGGGTGTAATCCGGGGATGATTCTGGGCTTCACAGAACATTTCATTCCTGGCGTGAGTCTTTGGCGGTTATTGTAATTGCTTCAGGGCACGATTCCGTGGTAAAAATTCAAATTAATTCCTGATGCAATGTCAATGTGAAAATTGCAGTTGCTTAAGCATGTGATACAATGATGAAAATCGTAGTGGATTTCAAATTCACATTGCGGTATTTATCATACATTATCCGTTAGTTATATTGGTAAATTCCATTAATTCGATAATATTGCGTTGTCTCTCAATTTTTACAAAGTGAGGCACCAAGCGCGTATTTATCCTAGCTCCATCGCTTTGGACAGAAATTGTCTCCCAGTCAACCCCATAACAACTACGCCAAAAAATCCCTGTTTGGAGGGAAATTGCATACTAGGCTACCTTGTAATGGAAGTAGATGTATGTTGTGGTGTCATATCTCTGCGTTTCCGTCATAACCCATGTGTACGTTATAACTGTTACAATGGAGTCAATGCCAGCTGAATTGCTGACTGGTGCAGGCAACTACTTGAACGTTTCCATCAATTGCCACTCATGTATTATGATAATAATGGATGACCAACAACTTAGAAGAATTCCAAAATGTAATCAACCATCATGGCAAAGTGGGTTTAGTGTACTCAAATTGACACAAGAACTCAAGTAAGTAATTATTAAATTCAAATATGAACACATATACCTACTCCTTATGTCGTTGTAATACAAACAAACATTATTTTCATATTCCTATATTGAGAATACCCAGAGGTGTCATCACGGGTTGTAAGGATAAGAAATTATATTCACATATAACTTATATCCATGCCAGGAAATACATACTTAGATACATTTCACCTAGAACAATAGTATTATATAATTAACAATAGGATTAATATCAATAGGATATTAATCAAAGAAACAAGTATTAGGGCATACATCAAGGAAACCTAATATGACATCATTTAGAAGTCACAATAATGACATCATGATTTGAAATCAACTTCTTGATTTCAAAGCATGACAAATGATTTGAAATCAACTTTTTGATTTGAAATCAACTGCATGATGTCAAATCAACATTAGTAAAGATTATATAGAACAGGCACTCGGCCTAATTAGGACATGGGATTTTCAATAAAAGAAGCCCATTCCCCCCTCCAGAGGGAGGCGGCAAGCAACTTCAGAGTTACCAAACATACTAAGAGTTTACAATGGTTAATACACCTCTCCACTATTAAATCATGAAGTAAAGTCCAATACATGTATACCAACTGTACCTACACAACAGGAACAATTGATACATCATCAACCCAACCATTTCCAATAGCCATACTCATAGTACTACCTATATTATTCTTGTTATTACATCTTTGTCTTTGGAGACTTGAGGTTATTTCCAGAATATGATACATTTACAGATCATGAGACAGCTACTAATACTTATATCCTGGTGATATAAGTATTAGTCATCTTATTACTGTACCCCAACTGTACACGGCTGCCCCTTACCAAAAAGGCTTCTCCTACCAAGGGTGTTGGATGAATTATCCACATGATCAGTGTACAATGGGGAATATTAAATCTAGCCATAGAACCCTTTTGTCATGGAATCGCACAGAAACATCAGGAATGCATGTTTTTCCGCCATGGTGACACGTGTCTTACACCAGCATTATGGGCGCTACAGCAACATCGATGTCCAGCAGTGGCGCCACAGCGACAAGCATGTTCTCGGGTGTAGCCACAGCGCCATCACAAACATTGATTGTCACCACAGCGCTATGAAAACATCGATTGTCCCCACAGTGCTATAGTGACATCGATTGACGCCCTAATGTGATGTCGTAATGCCGTTCTGGCAAAAATCGATGTCTGGCATGGTATGTATGCGACACTCGAAACATTGTATATCTCTGTGATGATATCGATAATTGCAATGTTGCCTGTGGGGGTAAATGACTTTCTTTGCCGCAGTGGGACTGTAGAAACACCCACAAGCATTATTTATGAATATATAGTTGTGACAGCAATGTGGCAATACATGATTCATGGAAATGGGGTGTAGCCTCCTTCGAGTTGGTACCAGTCACTGTGGCACAATATGCGGAAGTGCTAGGGTTATGGTGCCATTGCACAATATCCAGGTCGCAGCACCACACACCGTGTTGGGACAGATACTTGTCGCCATGGCGCAAAATCAAAGAATCCTCTTGTACCTCTATTACAGTGTCCACCAATTAGTGAACTATGCCTTATGGTAGTGTAAGATGTGATGTTAGTAAAATATTTCACTAATACAATGTATTAGTATTCGTTGGAAAGTTGGGGCACAGTAATAAGTATACAAATACTTATATTTCTAGGACATAAGTTTTAGTTGCTATCTCATGATTGGTAGATGTAACTTGTTCTGAAAATGTGTTCATTTTCAAGAATAAGCAGATTTGCGTGATTGTAACAATTTTCTGCCACAGGTGCTGTGGGAACTGAAACAATGATGATGTCCTCCAAGAGCTGCATAGTCACAAGCATTTTGTTGTTTGTCACCACAGTGCCATAACATTCATTGATTGGGGCTACCTCGCTATTGCTAAACCAATTGTGAAGACAGGTCCATCAAAACATCAATCAACGCCTTCATGGCATGTGGCAATTGCTTTGTGGTGGCAATTTGTGGCTGCGAGAGTGGAGAGGGAACAATTAAACCACTGGGTATTGCCCTGCAAAAATTGAACTTTAACATAGTGACTATGACAATGAAAGTTATTGTTGACTGTCCCGTCTATAGCAACACCTGTGAATGTTGCTCATTGAGTCTCCAAAAAGCATGAAGTTATAAAAAGATCTTTACAAATTATATGATGAGTTTGGCTAGTGGGAATATCCCGGTTGAGGATGTATCACTTGTATATGCAGAATAGGTGCAATTGTCCCACATGTAATCGGGCATCACCTGTGATGACTATAGTGGAGAAGTCTCATCAGCAAGAAGTTTTCCCCTTGCCAGGGAAATAAGGATTATATATGGGGGACAGGAGTTATATGATGGTCATACGGGAGATGAATGGCATATAAGGCTATAAGGCACATAACAGAGGCTAATACTTCTTGCTGATACTGTTATCTATTGTGAATTCGTTGGAATATGGCTGACAGCTACGATGCATTCTTCCTTTCTAAGTTGTGTGAAAGGTGTGTCTTGAATATGAAATCTCATGTCTCAATGAAGTTTATACCTGTGCAAAATAAAGTGTATTGATGATAATTATGAATAAAATGTGTTTCATTCCCAGTTATTTGTTATCGTTTGAACTTAAGAACTTGATTTCAAATAATGATACTATTTATGTAACAACCAAATCATGTTATGACAGCTTAACTGAATGTATATTTTAATGCTTGACTTCTAGAGAAATATCCAATTGTATTTATCATATTGTGATAAATATTATTACAGTTCCCACTGAAATAGTAATTTGTGTCGATTTTCTTGTATGAATTCAAGATATACATTAGCAACGCCTGGAAGTGAAGCAACTGGCCCCCCTCCCTGGAAATGACTTTTCCTGCTACAGGCACCATTCGAAATACCGATATCACAATAACAACAGTGTGACCATTGAGTGTTGCTAAAATGCTATTACAAAAATGGATTGTCGCAATTGTGCCATTTCGAAATGGATTGCAGTCGTCAATCAATTTCCCAATTGCATATAGCAACATTCGGGA
This sequence comes from Peziza echinospora, assembly GCA_024516245.1. Taxonomy (NCBI): domain Eukaryota; kingdom Fungi; phylum Ascomycota; class Pezizomycetes; order Pezizales; family Pezizaceae; genus Peziza; species Peziza echinospora. Next base: position 117,096 of record JAJLQT010000045.1, on the reverse strand, counting down.
AAATACTGGCCACTGTGATGCCACAAAGTAATATGGACATCATGGCTGTGCCCTCAGCACCCCTTACAGAGACTTGTTGTCATTGCGAAAAACTGAGCATACCTCAAGTATGTCAATATTAATATCCATCTTGAAAAAAATTACTGTGACCATTACTTCCTGATTTCATTCCTCTCCCTCATTATGAATATCGGCACCTACTACCTGGTTCAAGGCCAAGGCAACAAGTTGCCTCCAGCAACGCCAGCCAAAACAAACCCATCCGACAAACGAATTACATTCCCCAACCATCCATGGGAAGTCGCAATGAGCCTTCTCCTCCTCACAAATAATCACCCAGTATAGTAAATCAAATCAGGAGCACAACTATCATCAGAACCACTCAGTTGTCTGCTATTGTGATGACCAGGTTCTGATGACAGGATGTTGTTGGCGTGTGCAGGTGCCGTTACGGTTATACCACAGGGAAGGTAGGCGTGGATGAGGGAGGGTCATCGGCGGTTTAGGAGGGCAAGGATGTATGTGTTACCCTGGTCGATAGGGTCCACAGGTACGGTTTCGGGGCAGGAGCCTGGGAGCATAACTGAGCGACGTGTGGTCAGGGTACTGAGAATAGGAAGAGGTCAAGGCTGGGTCAAGAGGGGCTGTCTAGGCCACGAGAAGGAGAGGATATCCAATATTCGAATAACAACTTGTTAAAATACAGGTGTAGGGAAGAGACAAGTTGTTGCGTGAGGAGAAGAGAAGAAATGTCAAGAAGAGAGGGAGAAAGGACTCTTTATATATGGATCCTTCTCGGGTCATGGAACAGGAAAGACATGTATAGAATTGCATTGTCGCGGCTGCGCAATGGCTGCGCGACGGCTGTGCAAGTAACATGTGTCCAAGGAAATTAGAAATCAACTGCGGAATAAAAAGAACTAGAATATGATGGAAACTAATGGAAACATAAGGAATGCAATTGCGTAGTGAAGGTTCGTGATACTAGATCCTTCTGGTGGTTGCTTTGTGGTTCCGAACTAGGAAGTTAAGCAGTGATAGGGATGGGGGCTGTAGTGTTGCAACGGTTACCAGGAACAGGCTCTGGCATTGGCTAGGTGTATTGCGAGGTAGATTAGCACTAGTAGTAAGCGAAACTTATCGTGGGTCAGGATCAGATTGTTACGGTTATTGCGTTCCAGATCACATACTAACCGTTGCACCAAAAGGTGGATCAACCGACATGTTGTCGGTTGGCTGGAATAGCATATAAAGGTGTTCTACGGCCACTTGTCACTAGCGCAGTCCTTCTTATCAACCCCGCCGCAGCCCCAGTTGCTGCGACACCGGTAGGATCGTCTTGCTAGCGACGGCAGTGTCACGTGTTCCCTGCACTCGCAGGACTCCGTGACATTACTCCCCCCTACGGGAGAGTACGTCCCGAACTCTTCACATGTCAACCCCGAGGCGCCCAGTTATCGGTTGTATATGCCTTATGTTCCCGCCTCTTGGCAGTACTAGTGTGGCCCGACCCAGGTTCTCTCAGCCACCGTCGTTAATTCCCTTTAATCTCTTTGACCCAAGGGGGATTCGAACCGGTGACCGTTTATGTCGGTTGAACTGTTACGGTTATTGCGTTCCAGATCACATACTAACCGTTGCACCAAAAGGTGGATCAACCGACATGTTGTCGGTTGGCTGGAATAGCATATAAAGGTGTTCTACGGCCACTTGTCACTAGCGCAGTCCTTCTTATCAACCCCGCCGCAGCCCCAGTTGCTGCGACACCGGTAGGATCGTCTTGCTAGCGACGGCAGTGTCACGTGTTCCCTGCACTCGCAGGACTCCGTGACACAGATGGACGTGGATCCACTGTGGCTGGTAGCAGTGCTGGGGCCGACGGTGGTGGGTGCGGAGTAGTCTTGGGTATGGCTAGAAACTCAGTTCATGACAGCTATGGCCACAAGTCTCTGCCATTAGCGCTGTAGGCGCTGTAGCAACATCAATGTCCGGCAGTGGCGCCACCGGGACAGCATTTGATCCGGTGTTGCCTTACTGCCATTACAAACATCGATCGTCCCTACAGCACCATCGCGACATCGATTGTCTCAATCGTGCCACCGCGACATTGATTGATGCCCTTAAGTGATGTCGCAAAAAAGCTGTGGCCACAAGCGATGTCGGCCACGGTGCTGTAATACCAAGCGAAGTCCAGATTGCACTGCAGCGACACATCAAAAAGTCTGTATCGCTCTAGCAACTTCGATATTTGAACTGTTGACGTGGCAATAAATGCCTTGTCTGCCACAGCGCTCGCATAACAACACCTCCGATCGTTGTTGATCATGTTCAGCCTTAGTTTAGATTGTAGTTTAATTTCAAAGTACAACCAATCGAAGTCCAACGCCTATGTCGAATGGAGCAGACACCTGAAAGGTGGAAGCAACTACTTTGATGATTTTAAAGATTCCGTGAAGTATTGAAATTATCATTTTTGCTTTGACCTGGGGAAGTTAGGTACTGGGAGTTCTGGTAAATTTGGAATGTTATCATGGGAATGAGTGGAGGGCCAGCCAGAGCCAAGGGAATCAGACCTTTACCTATGACGTAATTATATTGATTCTGATGTCATGATGTCAATATAGCTTCTGTTCCCTGCCCATTCCTATTCTCCGGACAATAGCTCTTCTATGGCAACTGGGTGGATTGAGTATAATGCATAATGGATCATAAATATGAGCATGATTAACATGAATGTGAGTTGAAATGATTATGAATTTAGGCATAATGATGAAGCGAGAATGCATGACACGGCAAAGCCTCCTCTGATGGACAAAGAATTATTCAAGACCTATAATACTAGACTATAAAATTTTCAGATGATGACTGATGTCATACCTGTGGAATACTGTCACCAGGCAGAATAACAATACAATGATCAACTCAATAACACAAACGTGTTAGGTATAGGCAAAGGTATTGGACTGGTTGACATATATATCAGAAAAGAGTTACACGCAACAGGAATTAAAACTTTAGAGGATTGGAAATACATGGCCCTAACCTCATTGGGTCGTTTACATCAAATTGATACTGAATAGCTTAAAGTAGATGAAAGGGATGATGTCTATATATTGATTATACCTCGAAGTGGATGATTGAGCCAAATATCAGCTCTAATTATAGAAACCATTAAGAAGTTTGATTTTATTTTATTGTATTTTGTATTGAGTGTGCAAATTCCGCATGCGGCTTACGCCATGACGTCTTATCTAATTATATGAAACTACTTAGACTTTCTTCTTGCTTTCTGCCCCGTTCTCCCTTCTCTTTTTCCCGCTTCCGTATTTCCTGTTTTCCTTATCCGCTCTACTTCTTCCCTACTAACATTCTTTGACCCTGCTTCTTCTCTTTGTGGTTTCAGAGTGGACCACTAAGCTTTTGGCTTGCCTTTCAGTTATGCCTTGCCAGCCAACTGTCTTTTCGACTTTGTTCGCCAACCTGCATTCGCTGTTTATTTCACACTCAAAGACTACATGTCCTCTTGATTGGTCATCTTTGTCGCAGTAGCGTCATGGAGTTGAATTGGTAAGCCCCATTCTTGTCCTGTGCATTCTCGGACTTCCACATCCTGTGATTATTGCAAGAACCTTCTTAAGGTTGTATGCTCCCCACGAGGAGAGGTGATACCCTGAGTCTGTCAAGCTCTTGGTTCATTTGAGGTCTGCTTTCTCGATTCCTCCTGGGGTAACTATGAAGGGCGGTTGGGCGGTCCCTCATTTTGCTTTCTTGAGTGCCTCTTCGTTTACTTTGATGCCTAGGTGGGGTTTGGGCCAAGCGATCCCGACGTCTTGTTTGGTTTGGGTGGTGTCTTGTAGGATTCCTTCGTAGGGGCTTCCTGGGGGTCTCCCTTTGGCCAGCTCTAGGGCCCTTTGTTTGGTGGAGGCGTGGTCAGGTGAAATAATCATTTGGTCTGGTCCTAATGTGGGGGCCTGCGCTATTGCCACGATTTCTCTATCAAATATTGTTGCCCACGTGCCACATCTTCTGCCGTACACTAGATTGTTCTGGGAATCATACACACGTCAGCATGTTCTTTCATCTATTTTTGACCTGTCCGTATACCAGATTTGCCAGCCCTCATGCTGTAGCTCCCAGATTTTGCCTTCCCATTCTCTTTGTACTTGGGATCCGGGGGTGTAAGGATAGGAAATTATATTCACATATAACTTCTATCCATACAAAGGAAATAGGTACTTAGATACATTTCAGCTAGAACAATAGTATTATATGTTTAACAATAGGATTAATATCAATAGGATATTAATCAAAGAAACAAGTATTAGGGTATACATCAAGTAAACCTAATATGACATCATTTAACAGTCACAATCATCACATCATGATTTGAAATCAACTTCTTGATTTCAAAGCATGACAAATGATTTGAAATCAAACTTTTGATTTGAAATCAACTTCTTGATTTCAAATCAACATTAGTATAGATTATATAGGACAGGCACTAGGCCTAATCAGGACATGGGATTTTCTATAAAGAAGCCCATTCCCCCCTCCAGAGAGAGAGAACAACCAACTTCAGAGTTACCAACAATACTAAGAGTTTACAATGGTTAATACACTTCTCCACTATTAAATTACAAGTGACGTCAACTACATATATTATAATTGCACCTATTCAGCAGATACAATTGATACATCATCAACCCAACCATTCCCAGTAGCCATACTCATAGTACTACCTATATTATTCTTGTTATTACTTCTGTTTCTTTGGAGACTTGAAGTTATTTCCAGAATAAGATATATCTACAGATCATAAGACAGCTACTAATACTTATATCCTGGTGATATAGGTATTAGTCATCTTATTACTGTACCCCAACTTTACATTTTTTAACCTATATAAAAACCTTACCCAAAGGACTAGACTGATCACCTAGAGCCTCTTTACACTCCTAAGAGAGGAGCACTATCTAGATAGTATTAGCATTATAAAGAAATAATCTAATATTAAATAAAGAAAGACCTTTCCTACAGAGAAGGCAGAGCTCTAGCAAGCAGTGGAACCCCAAGCGTATCATACCTCCACCCATGTTCCAACATCCTGGAATACCAATTAAACTTGGCAGAACAACAACAATTCTCAGAACCACAGAACCCATCCTTACACCTCACCCATCTTTCAGAATCCTCATAATATAGACTTAAGAAATCCAACAAATCAACAGGAGAATACCAAAACAATACCTGTTTCTCCTTCTTCCTATACAACCTACATCTATCCCTCCTAGGATACCTAGCCCTAGCCTGAGAACTAGCACTAGCACCATACAAGGACCTGAAAGTCATCTGTACACAAAGGATACAAACAAATAATTAGCAACCATGACTTCTACACCACCACAAACAAGAAGTAGAGGGGGATCCTTACTGCAAAAATTATCAACACCAAAAAGGAAACTAAGACCAAGTCAAAAAAGGAAAGAAGCCTTTGAGAAAGACACCCCCTCTGGAAGAAATTCCAACAGTAGTAACTTGGACAACTCAAAAAAGACAAGTTGAGTTAACACCAGAACCATCATCATCAACTACAACAACAGGACCAATTTATGTATCCACAATAAATCAAATACTTACAACACCAGACCTAGTATTTAACTTAGTAGTTAAGGAAAAAGTAGGCCTATACAAACAAATGTTAGCCAACAGAATACTAGAAAGCAAAAGAGTGGCACAAGCAGATGGATTCACCTCAAGAGAAGCAGCAGTCTTTCAGAATATAGTGGCTAAATATTCCCTCAATGAATGGGGAATAACTGCAGATGCAGTAGATATAGCCAAGAATTCAAAATTTGAACTCCCACCAGAAGATACAATACTAAGCCAAGAAGAGATGACCAAAAATATCACCTTCTTGATGCTAGAAGAAACAATGGAAGAGTTAGACCTTCTAGACAAAATATCCCCATACACCCCAATATTCACAGCAAATGAAAATGGAGAATTACCTTGGATATTCACCAACTGGTACAACCTAATGACTTATGAATATAGAAGAATAAGTCCAGAAACAACAGAAGATATTCCTATCCCAGAAGAACCAAAAGTTAGCTTTGCTGCAACCCCAAGAATGAAGGAAGAACATAAGAAAAAGAAAAAGCAGCAACAGGATAAGGAAGCAAGTGAACAACTCCAAACTCCAGGAAGAGACCTATTTGGAGCCAAAAGGAAAGGAGATGGACAGTCAGTAGACAGAGGAATTACCATCTCCAGTTCTGAGGATGAGTCAGACTCAGAAATTGGAGGACTACCCAGCAATAGCCCTCCTGAACCACCCTCATCAGATTCCAGCTCAGACTCATCAAGTGATGAGTCATCATCCTCTGGCAACTCATCAAGCTCATCATACACCAGAAACAAGAAAATAAAGAAGATGAGAGAAGAAAGAGAAGCCAAGGAAGAAAGGGGAAGGACACCTGCCCAAAAAGAATGGGAATCAATAACAGGCAAAATGTCCAACAGAGCAAGAGTTCCAAAGAAACCTTCAAAAATCAAAGTACAAATTCCACAGAAATTAGGAGATGATGCAAAATGGAAGAGTGCACCAAAATATGATGAATGGTGTATCTACTTACAGAAGTATCTGAAACTAAATGGAATAAGCCTCAAAGGACAAGAGGCAGTGGATAATATTGACTTTTATGTTGAAGGTGGACCAAAAACAGTACTGGATGAATATGTTGCAAAAACAAAATCCAAAAACCTGGACATCTTCCAAGTCTTTATAGAAATCAGAGCACACCTTATCCCTAGTACCAGCAAGGATGAACTATGGAAAGAATGGGAAAAATGCTCACAATACAAGAATGGAAGAAAGATGACAGTGTATGAATTTGCCAAGGAACTTGATAGGATCCAAATCCAACTAGTGGATAAAGACAAGAAACAAGCTGTCACACACTATGTCAAGTATCACAAATTCAGGAATGCACTAGATAAGGATCTACTTAAAGCTGCAGGAGCACAATTTACAGTAGATACCCCCTGGAAGGAAGTCATCACCACCCTGGAAAAATATGAGGCCAACATGACACCATCCAGCCACACCCAACACAACAAGGATAAAAGCAGGAAACATGATTGGAAATCAAGAATGACTCCACCTGCAAGGATCCAAGAAGTAACATAAATTACCAGGACCAAGCCTCAACATCAAACATATACTAGGGAAGAATATAGAAAGATCAGGCCACCAAAACCTAATTCCAAACCAACATCCAACAATGCAGGAAATAAACCTGCTTGGAACCCGAGTAAGTTCAAGGCTAAATTACCTGGAGAACTCAACAGAAACATCAAGTGCTATAACTGTGGAAAAATGGGTCATCTGAGCTTTGATTGCAAATCACCAAAAATTAGCTCAAATGCACTATCAATCATCCTGGAAGAAGATGATAACACCCTAGGTACAATCAATATCCATGCAACAAAAGTAAAACAAGTTCCAACAGTCACCAAAGGAAATAAATTACTCATGGATGCCAACAGCAAGTACAACCCTAGATCAAAAGCCACAGACCACATGATAACAATGACAAAGATCAACAACCATAATGCAGTCATACTAATAGATCATCAGACCACAGGTGCAGATCTAATAAGCACTAAATTCTGTACTCTATTTAATATACCCATGATCAAACTTACAAAACTTGTTGTGATCAACACAGCAATTAAAGGAAGCAAGGGTAAGTGTGAATACTTTGTAAAAGTAACCATTGACTATGGCAGGCATAAGGAAGAAAGAACATTCTGGGCAGCCAACCTCAGTGACTGGGATGTCTTCTTAAGACACCCTGCACTGTTGGCAAACAAGGCTATCATTGACATCAGCAGAAATCTGACCACTGTCACAAGCAAGACAGGGGAACAATATATCCTTGAACCCTGGAATGGAGGAGAACCTGAAACAAAGAAAAGAAAACAGGAAATCACTTCCTATGCAACAACCCTGGAAGATACTGGAAATCTCACACCATATCAAGAGAGAGAAGTAATTCAGACTCTAGCCATGAAGATCATCACAAATGATCTACAATTCTACCCCAACTGGACACAAGATTATACCCAGATGGTTGAAGTAATGAACCTACACAACAGCTCATATCCTAGTACACAAACTATAGGCCTATTCAATAGAGCCTATAACAAAGTACAGGATTATGTAGAAAGTGGAGAACATTACATCCAGGCAAAGAATGAAATTCACAACCAACTAAGATCTACAATATCAGTTATAAATCTTATGACACTAGCAGATGCAGATAATGTAGAAAACTGGTTTGAAATTCTCCTACAACTACAAACACCTTACCACAGCCTATATACAACATTACCAACAAGGCTGAATGAGGACATCACCCAAGCATTTAACCATATCCATAAATTAAGATATGCAATTAATGCCCAAAGAAGAGAGATCCACTCATTCTCAACAACTGTGGAAGCAGAATTTGATATTATAGCAGAATTCCCAGAAGTCTACCCAGATAAGAAACCAACAGAATTACCCCCACTAAGAGATATTAATCACAACATTAATAATGCTGATGAATCAATCACATGGAGGCCAAGACCAATAAAGCAGAATGCCAAGTTCATGCAAGCCTTACATGAAAAGATTGACTCAGAACTAAAATCTGGCAGAATTGTGGAATCAAATGACCCATCATCATGCTGCATGTTTACAGTACCAAAGCATGACAAACCAAATGAGCCTAGATTCCTCTTAGACCTGGTGGAAAGAAATAAGAACACTATTAAGGACAACACACCACTTCCCAACCAGGATGAGATAAGAAATAGAGTAGCATCACACAAGTACAGATCCAAGATAGATTTGACTGATGGCTACCACAATATCAGAATAAACCCTGACCATGAAAAATACACCTCATTTAGTGTACCCATGGGACAATTCAGATCAAGAGTCATGCAACAAGGAGATTGCAATGCACCTGCCACTATGGTAAAAACCATGAGTCACATTTTAAGACCCATGCTAGGCTGATCAGTTGCAATCTATTTAGATGACATCTTTATCTACAGCAACACTTGGAATCAACATGTGAAAGACTTGAGACAGTTACACAACATATTAACAGATAACAAGATTTACCTCAACAAATCCAAGTCTCAAATTAATCCCAAGACCATGCAGATCCTAGGAGTCATACTTACTGACAAGGGTCTGGAAGTGGATCCAGCCAAGGTCAAGGTTATTAACAAGATACCCATCCCTGGCAACAGGAAGGAGCTCCAAGAATTCAATGGAATGGTAATCTATTTGGGTCAGTTTCTTCCTAAATTAGCTGACATCATGGCTCTACTTTCTGAACTAGCAGGGGCCACAAAAGATTGGTCATGGACCCCACTCCACACTGAGTCATTTAACCAAGTTAAACAACTTCTTGACTCACCTGAAATCCTCAGTCCACTTGATTACAATTCAAATGAGACCATATACCTAGTATGGGATGCAAGCGGATTAGGTGTGGGAGGATGGATAGGACAAGGACCAACACTAAATCAGGCAAGACCTGCAAAATACTTCAGCAAGAAATTCAACCCTGCACAAGCAAATTACTCCACAACAGACCAGGAGCTCCTTGCAATTGTGGCAGGGGCTGAATACTTTGCCACTGAATTAACAGGGGTCAAATTTAAAATCATGACTGATCATAGTGCATTGCTTACCATTATGAATAATAACAACCTAATGGGCAGAAGGGAAAGAAGCAGAAAGACTCTATCTAGACTAGACTTCACTATAGAACATATTAAGGGTGAGTCTGATAAGATAGCAGACCAACTCAGTAGAATGTATAAAGAGGGCTCCAAGGACCCACTCTCAGAATACATTTCAGACATCACAGACCAACAAGTCCCCTTCAAGCAACACATCTTTACAGCAGCAACCAAAGTCAACCAACCCCCACACTCAACCACCAACCACCAACAACAACCAAAAGTAAGTTTTACCATGCCTAATAATACTATTAAGCTGGAAATACCTACTAATGAAAAAGCTTCAAGAATGTCTCAATACCAAACTACAGAGGCAGGACCCAGTGGCACCAACTGCCACTGCCTGAGCATCAATGGGCCTGAGGCCATCCTTTGGCACCAAACTGGGTGCCCAAACAACCTTGCCTCCCCAGGGCCTGAAGGCCCTGAGACATGGGAGCAATGGTTGGAAGAGGAGGACCAGGATGAGGAGAGTGAGATGGAGGAGGATGAGGAAAGTGACAGGGAGAGTATTTACTCCCTGAACAATGAAGAGGTGGAGGAAGAGGAGGTTTACACTGAGGATGAGTTGGAGGAGGGAGAAATCAACAATGAGGATGAAATGTTTAGTAACCTTAATAACCATCCATCAAACAAGGACACAATTAACCAAGAAAAACAGGAGTGGAACAGAGAGGAAGCTCTCAACAGAGAGTGGGAGGACACCACCCTCCAACATTGGCAAAATGTCAGGGACATTAGGGCCAGAAACAACAACAGGAGAGCCAACTCTCCTGCCCTCTGCACTGGGTCCAATGGCAACATTGACCCCACTCTATACTTTGGGCTCTCAGCAGCCCAAGAAAGATCTTTGAGGGACAGCAATGTCACTCAAACTTCTCCCTGGGACTCTCCAGCCCAGAAAGTGATGCCTGCTTCAAAGGCATCAGGTGATGCTACAATTGGGTGCAAAGCAACAACTGTGCAGCCCAACCAGCAGCCACCACCACCACCAGCAACAATGGGCACCAGCCCAACCAACACCACCTTCTCCTCCCAGCTTAGAAATAAGCTCAACATGCTTCCTCCCCTGAACACCAACATTCCTACTATCACAGTAGAGGAATACCAGGGAGAAAAGCAGGAAAATCCTTTCAAAAGGATTTCAGCCCTCAAGGACCACCCCATGCATAAAAAAATGCCTTTCCAATTCCAATGCAATGCAGATGATTGCTACCAGCATGGAAAGATTGACAAATGGGGATGGAAACCCACAAACACCACCCCCACTGAAAACATGGTGGTATGCCCTCAACCAAATCCAGCTTGGAACTGGTGGAGAACCCATCAAGACCACCCACACCATAAGCACATCACCAACTTCTTGGATTGCTGGGTGCCAAACTGTGATCTTGAAGGGCATCAATTTGTGAGGTCTAGGACTGATGAGGAAGAAGAGAAACACAACAAGCTCATGATACAAATTGTAAGCTCCCCAGATTATGCACCATTCCAAGAATGGTACCTAACTGACATGGCCTCAACACCAGCCCTCTATACCCTTGAAGCAAAGAAGGATGGGCTATACTGGTGCTGGGAAAGTCTTGTCTGGGAGAGTGACAAAAAGAGCTGGAAACAAGTAGAAGGTGGAACTGAAACCTTTTACTTGAAGGCCAAGGCAGAGTTAGGGATGGGACACAATCTGCCTCTTGTATTTCTTGATGTATGTGCAGAAGATGAAGCCTCTACCACTCACACCCTTCATCATGCTGAGTACCAGAAGCTAATGCATGACAATAGATTTACTAGTCTATATGCTGCAAATAAATTCTCTTCTATCACATACAGAAATGGATACTACTACATCTGGCCAAACCCAGATAAAACCCTGACTAATGACATTGTGATTCTACCCACTACATGGCCCAGAAACATCAATGACTTAGAAGAAGGAATGGAGGACTATGACCTTATTGAAAGGATCATTGAAAATGCTCACAATACCCTTGTTCATGCAGGATTCCTCAAAACCCTCAAGTACTGTCAAATGTACTACTTCTGGAAAGGAATGTCAACAATGATCAAGGAATACTGTGAGACATGCAATACATGCCAAAAAAGTAAGTTCTCCACACAAAAACCCCAAGGAGAACTTCACTCACTCCCAGTACCTACAGAATGTTGGAAGAGCATCAGTATGGACTTCCTCACACTACCAACAGTCACAACTGACCCACCAAACTCCTACACTACAACAATACAGCCAACTACCTTCAAAAAGATCTGGCCTATTGTTTGTAGGTTATCCAAATACACCATTCCTGTACTTATGCCTGAAAACATAACTGTAAAATGGCTAACAAAGTACTATGACTATTTTATAGCTCCAGTCTTTGGTTACCCAGAAGAAATTGTCTCAGACAGGGATACCCTATTCCTATCTGAACACTTCAAGGAATGGTGCAAGGACCACAATATCCACCAACTGTTATCCACTGCAGCACACCTTGAAACAGATGGACCAACAGAAAGAATCAACAGGATTATTGTGGAAATGGTCACTGCTATGGAAATTGATGGAGACACAAATTGGGTAAGCAAACTTCCTAAGATTCAGACAGCACTGAACTTGAGATATGATGTTAGTAGAGGATTTTCTCCCTACCAGATCATGTTTGGAAAAGACTCCCAATTTGGCTTCCACCCAAAGATTGATGAGATGGGACTACCACTCAATCTCAAACCACTTAAGGAAACCATCAAAGAAACAACAAAGGCAAACCTCACCAAGGCCAAGGAACAACAATCCCATTATGCAAATCAGTTCAGAAGAAAGGCAGACACATACAAACCAGGAGACCTAGTACTTCTATCAACAAAGAACCTAGATCTCCCTCAAAAAGGTAAGACCAGACCCAAATGGATTGGTCCCTTTAGTATTATCAAATCCCAACATGAGACTGACAATTATGAACTACATATAGAATCAAACTTCAAAAAGATTCACCCAGTATTCCAGACCAATCTCCTCAAAAGATATGAACCCAACAATAACACCAAATTCCCCAGCAGAGCACACATCAACCCCTCAGCTGTGGAAGACAATAGATATGAGGTTGAGGAGGCAGTAGAGTTTAGGTCTGAACCTAAGACTCTTAGGCCTCAATACCTCATTAAATGGAAAGGATGGGAAGAAAAAGATAATACATGGACCTATGCTGAAGACATAGACATCTCTGTATTAAAGGAATTCTGGGCAAAAGGAAATAAGACTAGAACAATGAGAAAGAGAAAAGGAAATAGCAATTCTAGCAAAACAAAGAGTATGTTTAGAATTAATGCAGAAAAAGCTAGGATTATGACAATGGGAGAAATAGACAATTAAAGCTATCATTAAGATAGTAGGGGAGAAGGTAAGGATAGGAAATTATATTCACATATAACTTCTATCCATACAAAGGAAATAGGTACTTAGATACATTTCAGCTAGAACAATAGTATTATATGTTTAACCATAGGATTAATATCAATAGGATATTAATCAAAGAAACAAGTATTAGGGTATACATCAAGTAAACCTAATATGACATGATTTAACAGTCACAATCATGACATCATGATTTGAAATCAACTTCTTGATTTCAAAGCATGACAAATGATTTGAAATCAAACTTTTGATTTGAAATCAACTTCTTGATTTCAAATCAACATTAGCATAGATTATATAGGACAGGCACTAGGCCTAATCAGGACATGGGATTTTCTATAAAAGAAGCCCATTCCCCCCTCCAGAGAGAGAGAACAAGCAACTTCAGAGTTACCAACAATACTAAGAGTTTACAATGGTTAATACACTTCTCCACTATTAAATCACAAGTGAAGTCAACTACATGTATTACAATTGCACCTATTCAGCAGATACAATTGATACATCATCAACCCAACCATTCCCAGTAGCCATACTCATAGTACTACCTATATTATTCCTGTTATTACTGCTGTTCCTTTGGGGACTTGAAGTTATTTCCAGAATAAGATATATCTACAGATAATAAGATAGCTACTAATACTTATATCCTGGTGATATAGGTATTAGTCATCTTATTACTGTACCCCAACTTTACAGGGGGTTGCAGGTTTATCCCAGTTAGCGCCTTGGGTTTTTGTTGGAGTTTACATCTTTCCTTGATAGTGACTTGCGCCGGAATGCCAAGGTCGTCCCTGATTATGTTTCAGACGTAGGCTCTTAAGGCATGTTGCTGATGGTCCTCCCCGGCGGGTTTGTTGTGTCCTTGAGTCAGTTTGGATATCATTTATCATTATTGCTTTCGAGCCAGTTCCTCTTACGCAGTTGTGCTGTTCAGGATTTCCTGGATCATTGTGATGTGTGCCGTTCGACTGGCTCCACAAGTACGTCTAAGCAATTTTTATTTCGCTTTGTCCCGTTTTTTCTCCAGGAATAGGTACGGTCCCGCCCATAGCTCGGCTCTGTAGCTCGCCATGGGAGCGATCTTGCTTGTCCACAGACCGAGCATGTTGGCGGGAGTGAGGCCGACAGCGCTGCTCCCAAATCGGGCCCCAACAGCGTCGGCCAAATCGATTCTTTTCTGAGCGTGTTTGACAAGTGAACCATTAGCTTGGAAAGTGCTGCCCAAACACTTGACTTTGTTTCTCTTTCTTTCGTTGATCTATTGATAAGGCTGATATGTCAATACTGAGAACATGTCTCCACAATTGGCCCGCCTGAGATATTTGGAGTTTGAAAATCTTTTTTACCACCATCGGAAGAAATATATGAACAAGTTGCTTCATAATAAAAAGTATAAAGTTCAATATTACCACAGCGCGACTGGACAACAATTGTTGCTACAGTGACATCATGATACCAATGGTCCATCTAACATTATGGTGCAATTGATCAAACCCCCTGGCATGATAACGGCACGTCCCTATCATGATAATCATTGACTTGATGGCTCAATTGCCATGATTGAACATTTTGATGGTATAATATTGTTATAGATATTGTACATTTTAGAATGTCATGAACCGAGTTTCTAGCCTCTCCCAATACTACCCCCCAACTGGGCACCGTCGGCCCCAGCCTCCCTACCAGCCACAGTGGATCCACATCCATCTGATCCTGACCTCTCAAGAGTTTCGCTTACTATTAGTGCTACTCTAAATTGCAACACATCTAACCTATACCCTAGCCCATTCCTGGTGACCGTTGCAACAAGACAGCCTTCATCACTGTCACTGTTCGACTTCCTAGTTCGGAACCTCAGAGAAACCACGAGATGGTTTTAGTATCACAAACCTTCACTGCGCAATAGCTTTCCTCATGTTTCTGTTAGTTTCTATCATGTACTAGGTCTTTCCATTGCATAGTTGATATCCATTCACCTTAGACTTTTGTTCATTGCCCAGCAGTCGCGCAGCCATTGCGCAGCCCCAACGATGTGATTCTGTCTATTTCATTCCTGTTCCATGACTCAACAAGGATCTCTATATATGAAATCTTTTCACCATCTCGCATTGACTTTTCTCATCTTCTCCTGACGCAACAACTTGTCTCATTCCTACATCTGTATCTTGACAAGTTGTCTTTCGAATATATAATATCTCCTCCCCCTCGTGGCCTAGCCACCACCTCCTGACCTGGCCTTGACCACGTCCCATGTCTAGTACCTTGAATAACCGCCGCTCAGTTAAACTCCCAGGCTCTTGCCCAGAACCCGAACCTGTTCATACCTTCGACCAAGTCAACGCCTATCCCTTCGCCATCCTTAACCGCCGTTACCCATCATTCATCCACGCCTACCGTCACCCCTGGCATAACCGCAATGGTATATTCATACGCCAACAAGACCCTGGCTCCGGGACCTGATAATCAAATTGAAGTGCTTGTATAAGTCGTTTTAGGTATGGTCCCCACATATGAACT
The DNA here is from genome assembly GCA_024516245.1 of Peziza echinospora. Classification (NCBI taxonomy): domain Eukaryota; kingdom Fungi; phylum Ascomycota; class Pezizomycetes; order Pezizales; family Pezizaceae; genus Peziza; species Peziza echinospora. The sequence continues at coordinate 101,363 of JAJLQT010000045.1, read as the reverse complement.
ATTCAATGTGTATCCGTTGCAGGACATTTAAGCCCCGGTACCTCAAGCAAACATACCACATGCTTCACCTTAAGTCGACATTGGGAACCACAATTTTATATCAAGTGGCAATCTGGTACCTTCATTGATTTCAAACCCTGAACGAATTACAAGCTGGAATGATTGATGAGACTATTCCACAAATGGATATGGTTGTGACATCTCTCTCTTCCACCTTCATATTTTTTTCCAACTAACAGCATTAATTTTCCCCTGACCCTACCATATATACACCACCAAGGAAGCATCCTTTCATAGTTACCACTAAATTAGACACTTCTCAATACCAGGCAGTAGAGGCCAAACAGTATCTGTGGATGTAGCATACAGCCAACTTCTACGAAATTGTGGCTTGTATACTTGATCAGTATAATATTCCGATTTTGGTAATCACTTAACAATAGGTCAGGCTTTTGTATTTCCCCTCATTTTAGAAATGTTAATTTCCTCTTTCTTCATGTCTTTTCCATGATGATTGCGTATTATTCCTGACACAATACCCACGATGAAAGCCTATATATTCTCCGGGTGAGTGTCCTGTCATGCCTGCCTAATTCTGGTATCATCACATAGATATGACATCATACTGTCATCTATCATGTTCCTGTTTCTTGATATTGAGTCTTCTATTGTTCATTTCATGTCACAATATTTTTCGAATCGTTATGCTTCTATCCTTCATTAATCAAGTTCATTTCACTATTATTCACATTCATAGTCCTGTCGATCACTATCAGGAGCACAAGCCATTATAGATGTATACTCAAACCAGTAAATCACTATGAAAGAGCAAGGGTTCTGGGACTTCGTAAGGGGGCCAACACAGGCCTATCTGACTAGATTGCACCAGGAATATCATACTTGCTAAACTTGTAAATTTTTGTTCACTATGGCCCTAATTGGCCTTCCAGTAATCCCACAAGTACCTGCAAACTAATACCACAACTCCCAGCTTCCAGGATATGCAATTCGGACTTCTACGGCAAATCTAAAACCTCAACAGTACTTTCACCATTGTGACAGGACTCCCATCTACCTCTTGGCCGTTAGATCTATCTGTCATATGCTTGGAGATTGAGTTGTTACAATGTTACACCTATTATAATCAGTACTATGATCCCAGACCTCCATGTTCACCATCTACATATCGAGTCCCAGAAGGCAACCAGCCATCAAATGACAGTATTGTTCATGTCAGATCCACGATCAATCACAGCACATCAATGACACTCTGCTACCTTTCTGTTTGGAAGATTGCATCACAGTTAACTTTCCAGAAGACTATTTCAATGCAACAGCCATATCGGCAAAATCATTGAAATTCACCTCAATCTTAATATAGGAATGAAAAACCCAAGCCTTGCCAACCTTCAAACAATTGCATCCCACTCTGCTATTCAACCACCGGACTCCAGAGACAAACAAGATGTTTTCTACATTGTTCTACTACACCGAGAATGGATTCCAATCCTACCTCAATCTCAGAACACTAACGCTAAGGACGAGCTGTTCAATGAGGATCCTGATACCTTGGCCATAATTGGTCAGCAACTCCATTAGTGCCTTAATGGGTGTTGCAGACTTTCCATTCCTGATGGAACCAACCAAGAAGGCTCGAACTTAAAGGAACACAATATTCAAAATGCCTTCGAAGGGGTTGGAAATGGCAGCAAATTCAATACAATGCAGTTACTCTCAGCTATGGTTGTGAGGCCCAATCTTTTCCAGGTTGTTGACATGTAGTGCAAGCGGTGTCCACCCTGCTCATTTGTCAAGTTCAGGACCTCTAAGCCCTCTGGTTTGCTACTCCAACTTCCAGTCCCACTGGGGCCCTGGCAAGCATCAATTTGGACCCCTTATACTTACTACCAATCAATGACCCAATGACTAGACAAGACTACTATCATTTGTTGCTTATTATCAACAGATTTTGCAAATGTAACCTTATGATTCCCGATTCATATCAAAGCTCAAGAACTAATTGACCCGTACATGTTCAAACTCTACCCCATATTTGGTCATCCTTGGGAAATGGTTATAGATGCATACCCCAATTCAGTGCAGCTGTGTGGATGCCTTGGTGCGAGGCAAATGGTATCAGACAAGGAACGATTGATTGTTGTCACGCACGTTCATAGAACTCTCGATTTTCAAGGGATAGACCTTGCCAAAGTTATGGCAGACGGCAAGCACGACCCCCGGTCGCTCGATCCCCTGTCCGGCTACACGATCCGACCATGGATGATCACTCTAGCCTGTGCAGTCTCTACGCCGCTTGTAGTATACTCAGATCCCTCACGCAAGTCCACAGTTCCATCATGGCGGGCGGGGCGTGGGCGGCTACGCTGTGGCCAGTGTTTGTGTCTCCAGCGATAAATGGACAGCCATTACACAAACATCCTCAATACTACCGGCCTCAAGAACTAATCGCGGTGCCAATGTCAAAGTGGATTGTGCCTCAACATTTCAAATGTGTTTGCAACCGTTCGGCAGCGACGGCACATGGAAAGCATCGCGACAACCTGTGTCAATTGGAATGAACACATTTTTCCGAAATGTGGACGATGGGGAGTATAGTAAGCAATGATGCCATGATCTATTGTTGGACGTGCCCATAGGAAACGATGCATCGATATCCATGTAATCTTTTATAGGGGTTAAACGATATACGTTGACCAATTTGGCTAAAGATTTTGTTGTCGGGTACATTGGCGACATATTAATTTGCCAAAACCCATGGAGGTTGATCCTTGAACAGATTCCCACTAATATATTGCCGGGATTCATAATGGCAATCCAATGTAAAGATATATATCCAGTGGACCTAGAACCAAGAGTATTCCAGCTTCGAGACTAAACTGTGGCATCGCACAATGTGCCCGAAAAGTCCTGCAGGCTCGCCCTCTGGCGTATCCTTGCCCACGCTTTGCCGGAGATGGAGAGGCGGTTCCACGGGTACACGGTCCTGCGGGTGGATTCGACGAGTGCCTCGACCTCGACGGCCATGCCTTGCTCCAGGCCTGACGCCTGCGGGATGAGCAGCCTCCGCGAACATGTACGCGGCAAGGGCGTGCTGGATGCCCTCGGCGGCGACGACTGCGGAAACTCCCTTGCTGGCGCGGTTCACAGCGGCTGCGGCCATGGCGGAGAGCTTGAGCGTGCAGTCAGGCGTCCTCGGGGGCGGCGCTGTTGAGGCTGGCGAGCCGCCGCTGCTGCCGCGGGTGCTCCTTTTGCACCTGCTGACGTGGTAGTGGAGGCCAGGGGGTTTGCTGATGGCAAGAATGTGTGCGTCGGTGGCTGGCGTGGAGGGTGTGGATGATGTGGATGCATGGATGGTTGTGTCAATGCCGTGTTGTGTGTGTACGTGTGTGTCCTGTTTGTGGTCGTTGCGTGGTCAAGGTGGTCAAGCGAACAACGAAAGCAAAGGGGGCAGCGCACAATTCCAATTCCCAGTTGCTGTACGCACCTGGCTGGGCAGGTACGTAGCTACATGGGCAACACAGATGGTAAAGTATGGCACACACACAAAGTATAAGCCAACGGGACAGATCTCCCATGATGAGGATTCATAGAACCAACAATTATAACAAACATGGTGACCTACTACTGGCGTGTGTTTTAGATGCTTGGTATGTGTCCAGTGCCTTGCCTTCCTTCGTAATGCACTGATATATTGGGCCCTGGAGGACGTTGGATTGGGGTTCTGTGAGGGGGATTTTTTCGGTCCCACTCTCAGTGCGGGGGTAGACGATGGGCCTACTTGGTTCAGAGAACTTGAGCGCAGTTAGCGCTGTGGGATACTGGGTTGAATAGCACAACAGTGCATCCACAACGCTCCAATTTGCACTGCAGCAACCGGGCCCCGCGATCGTCGAAGTCCACTACACCTCACAACCACGACTTGAACCAAATAGCCTTTCAATCCTCTTTTCCTGTCACATCTGCCGTACGAGGGGCATGTTCTGAATGATGAGAATGACCCGCATTGACGCCACCCGTCAAATCCGATTTGTGGAAATCAGCAGTGACCAACTTAGGGGTTCACCGACCGTGGTCACCATGGGCCTGAAGAGACACCTCTCGGTCAAAATGGTTTACTTTGGGATTACGGAGAGTAATCAGAATCAACCCAGGCTCCAGCGGTGTGCGGTTTACATGTGACCACAAGTTCCGCCAAAGACACCTATCCCCAGCACCCATTGAAGTTGCAAGAAAGAAACCAGAAACATCGATTCAAATTCCGAAATGTTACAACGCACTACTGACCGCACGGGCATTATTGCAGTGCCCCGGTGTAGACGACGGCCTCATGGGGAACGGGTATCTCACTTACTATTACGTGCATCCGACGAGATGAGCAGTTCAATATGTTAATAGCCGTCCTAAGCAATGCAATCAGACGAGGGTTCTACATAGTTGGTTGACATACTGGCAACACTCGAATAATTCTGTACACAAAATGAATCTCATTATGAGACCAAGCAAGGTAGTAGTGCACAATTGGAACTGGGTGCTTGGCCACTTTTTGAAACGATGTGCATGCGAACATTGACGGGAACACATGGGAATCGACATGCAAGGCAGGATGCTCATGTGTGTACATGAAGACAACTAAAATCGGCAAAGGTCGAGTTGGCGCTGTTGGCGCCGCAGCGACCACAGCTCCCTCATCGCAGTAGTCCACTGCTGCAGCGACAAATACAGTGACATAGACGTACGTAGAAACGTTGAGAATTGCATGGAATCGCATGGAATCGATGACTCTATGCAGCTGCAACATCGAGGCGCCAATTTCATGCAATAACCTGTGTCGAATCTTCGATTCCGTGCAATTTCTATGAGTGGAGTCATCGATCAATTTGGCGGTGTGCCGACATCTCAGCCCGTGTTCCAACAGCGCCATGCCGTGCGTCGTGTTGTGGCTGCAGCGCCATCACACCCGCACCACCACCATCAGCATGCAGACAATACAAGCCGCCGCATTTCCATGATGGACCAACACCCCACATCATAGCCCCATGAGCCGACAATAAAAGCTTGCATCATACCAGCTGCGTCAGAGCAAACGCACACCCTATATATCCTCATAAACTCCTTCCATCACCATCAATGGGCTTTGTATTAACCACACATCAATGCATGAATGATACCTACCCACCTGCCTACCCACCTACCAATACATAGGCCTTGGAGGTATCGCCAATCCTTCGTTCCGGAACCGTCGCACCAGCCAGCCGTCCACAAATCATGTTCATTTACATGTTTGCTAGCTATAGTAACTACCTACCCACCCAAGCCATAAACTCTACCTACCTTCAGGTTTAATTGTAATCGGCATAGGTAAGCCACGTTGCATTTGGCGCTATAGTAGTGCATGTGCACCATCAATTTTGTAAGTGAATGGGCAATTCCGTGGCCCCGTGGGGAAGGATTTGTTGGGCTGTATCGTCACCCTCAATTGAGGGTTAACGTCGTTGATGCATTGATGGATGGATGGATGGATGAAACGTGGAAATATAAATGGAAGGAGAAGGAGGTGGAGCAGGAGTGACATTATATATAAAGGGGCGGGGGTTGACGATGGAATAGAATGGAATAGTTAAGCCTACCGGCCGGCTGGCCTGCATGGATGGCTATTGAATATACTTTTTTCATTCCATGGTAAAAAACTGCGAGAGCTTGATTTATATTAGGTAGGTAGTCTCGTGCCACACAATGCCGATGTGCTTTGATGCTACTTGATTGAACTAGGATGGCGTGCGCGGATTGTCGCTGCACGCAAGAGAGGGAATTATCGTTTTTTTTCCAAGGATTGGGAGGTTGTGATGCTTGCCAAGCGGGAGGGAACCTTGGCGGCAGGCTGGCTGGCTGGAAATTCCCGGCTCTTGTCGGGGGGGGGGGGCGGGGGGTACCAACTACAGCTGCGATAATAACAACAACACCACTAAACGTTCCACACCTTTCTCACCCACCCCACCACCTCCACCACCACCACTACCACCATCAGCATACCCTCATTAGCAAGCATACTCACGGCTTGATCCTTTTCCCACACACACGAACCAACCTCCTGTAAATCACGGGATTGCAATGCAAGCCCCAAAGCGCAAGGACACAGCCATGCCTCGGCTCTACGAGCATCAACTGCCCTACAACAAACCAGGGTCCGTTCGAATGGGACGGACAATGGGAGCGGCCGTCTACGACTACCGGTCGAGTGACACACAGCCCAAACGTCGTCGCGTGTACACGCTCGCGGACCCAGAGTCCATTCCAGAGGTAACCTGGAAAGCGGACCCCAACGGCAGTCTGAGTGCAATGCGGCAGATCATCACCGAACCAGATTTCGCCAGACGCCCCCTGACTGCCACTGCTCACGGGAGTAAGGCCGAGGTGGAGGAGTTTATCCACAGGATTGGGATGGATCGTGTGGCGGCTGACAGGCTGATAAAGTCCAAGATTAGGTCTTGTGTTGTTGCTGTAAGAAAGAACCCCTGGGCTCTGTTTTGTTGTGTATCGGCAATGAGATGTTAGTAGTACTGACTGATGGCGCATACATAGGTCATCAAACATGCCGGGTACGAGGCAAAGCCCCTGCCGCCAGATCACGATCCTCAATCAGCCGACGACAGCACGGACTCCCAAGGCCCTCCATCGCAGCCACCAGTCAGTAACAGCGCTGACGTCGCCGACCGCGAGAAGGAGATTGCTGATGGGGAGCTCGCCCTTCGACGGGAGGATGCACTGCACCACCTCAGCAGGTGGGAGCCGTTGTCCTTCTCCATCTCCCACAACCGGTTTGTGCACAGCTATCTCCGTCACAACCTCTACAACCAGCCAACCATGCGCGACACTGTCCTGGAGCATCTCAACCTCCCCAGCCCGACCCCGGCGAGCACAACAACAACGACCCTTCAAGCAGCGCCGCAGCCCGCACAGCCACTGCCATTCACCCCGATGGAAACGCCACACCTCCTGTTCCTCCTGCTCTCGGACCAGGCGCGGGACGGGCTCCACGCCGCCGCCCACGAGCTGTCTCTGCAGGACATCCTGGACGTGCTCGCATTCATCGACGGCGTGGGCGACGAGGCCGCCGCACGCTGGGTCGGGTGGACCGTAGTCAATAGCGACGGCGGCCTTGCCGCGGAGGAAGACATTTCGACGGGCGTGAAACTCATCAAGCTATTCACACACATCATGAAGCACCTGATCGACCCCTGGGTGCGCGCCCACAGCCCCCTGCCCCTGCCTCTGAAGCACGCGGACGAGCACGACGTCAACGGCTTCCGCCTTCCGATACGCTCCCGGCTGCATCTCCACCACAGTCAGACACGCGAGGCACAGCTGCTGTCCCACGAGTGGAGGACATGGGGGTCTGTGGAGCTGCAAAACACAAGGGTAGAGTGGGCGAAGGATGCGCTCAAGACTGGGCTCATTGCGAGTACGGAACGGCTGGTTCAGGGGCTGGCTACCAAAGTGGACAGGGAGGAGATGGATCGCAAGCTGAAGGAAGACGAGGAGAGGGATCGCAAGGCCAGTCAAGTCATGCAGCGAGTGGATCAGGAGCTCGCCTCGAAAGTGGACAGGGAGGAGATGGATCGCAAGCTGAAGGAAGACGAGGAGAGGGATCGCAAGGCCAGTCAAGTGAGGCAGCGAGTGGATCAGGAGCTCGCCTCAAAAGTCGACAGGGAAGAGCTAGAACGCAGGGACAATTTAGTCAAGGAGGAGATGGAACGCAAGGCCAATCAAGTCACGCAGCGAGTGGATCAGGTGCTCGCCTCCAAGGTCGACAGGGAGGAAATGGAACGCAAGCACAATGAAGACAAGGCCGAGATTGAGCGTCAGCGCAAACAAGACAAGGCGGAAATGGAACGCAAGCACAATGAAGACAAGGCGGAAGTGGAACGCAAGCACAATGAAGACAAGGCGGAAATGGAACGCAAGCACAATGAAGACAAGGCCGAAACTCAACGTGTACGTGAGAGGGTGGAGCTCCTTGAAGCTTTTATCCGTCAAATGCATCCCAATCTACAATTCCCCGCAGCAACCCTCAGGAAGGAGAATATCAAACCTTAGCCATGCAATTGAAACCTGGGGGGGGGGTCGGTTTACCAATACCCCAACAAAATCATTCTGAAGCATTTATGGTCTTGTCTACTGCACTATATCATTGCTTGCTGACTGTTATCGTTCATCTTTCTCTCCTCACGTGGAGGGATATTTCTTTCTTTTGTCTTTTTTTTCTTGCTTTCTGTTTTTTGCACTGTTCTTTTGCTTTCACCGTCTATAATGTACCAGTGTGTGGAAATATGTGAAAGACAGCAATCAATCATGTAAGCGAATGTGTGTGGTTGCCGTACTCGCAAGTAGTGTCAATATATTCTCGCGATTGTGTTGTTGTTGTTGAAGTTGTTATTTTTCTTGTTTATTGCCTCTAGTATTGGGGAACGGGGTATCACGGCCTGACCCATACCAGTCATTCATACTGCCAGCGGTTTTTCTTTTTTCTTATTTTCTTATTTTCTTATTTTCTTTTTTATTCCGCTTTCATTGTTTTTGTCACCCCTATAATAATTGTATATTTGATATTGATACATTTCCATCTTCACCACAAACCCGCAGCAGCAATTCGTCTATTCTATGATATTCTATTCCTTATCCCAAATGACGATCATCGATTACATATGCTAGAATTTATAATGAGGATGCCCGCGGCGGATTTTTTTCAACGTGCCTCCCCCCCCACATTTAAAGCTTGTTTTTGTTGTTTGTTCCCCAGAACGTGAACACGAGATGATGTTGATGCGCTGCGTGGGTACATTCGCTTTTCAAGTTTTCGGAACTTGCTGTTTGAAGTGACAGGCAGGTAGGCAGGCACCACGCCGCATCTTCCCGAGGATGGGAAATAAAAGTACTTTTTTGTTCTTGGTGCCTGCCGGCCGAGGAATGAGCCTATTACCAGGCGGGACCCATGCGCCGGATTCTATGGGGTGGCGGAAAACTGCCGAAGCTGGCTGTGAGCTTAGGTCATTCGAACACACCTTTTCATGGGCAGTGCAGTGCAGTACAGGAGTTTTACAGACCTTCCACAAACTTCTTATTTTTTTTGCAATCGGTTTTATCGATGATGACATTTATATTTATATAAATATATTAAATGGGTGACTGACGTTATATTTATTATTACCACGTGTCGTGAATATATAGCAATGTATATATACAAATTCTATAGCCTACCTACCATATGTCGTTATCGTACCCTATCACAGATGGGGTTGGGGGGGGGGGGGGTCGTGTCACGTTTGGTTGGTCAGGGGGGGGTTTTCCATTTATCTTGTATATATACATATTTTGTTTTTGCAGTTTTTGCAATTATTATTCACAGAAGAAAATATGGCGGGGGGGGATTATATTTAATCTAATTTCATCATGCCAATTTTTCTGTCGCTAATCGGAGTAGTCTGACGCTGCTGCGAGAATCGGGTTCGTCCATGGCGGCTGCAGCGACAGATTGATTGATCGACATGGACGTACGTTGGAACGACGAGAATTGCGTGGAATCGCACGGAGTCGACGACTTGACCCAGTCGCTGCAGTGCCATTACCCCCAGGTCGGGTCCCTACAGCCACAACTCGAACTTTGCTGATGCCATTTATTTCTCTGCCTGTCCCCATGCCTCCCCTTCTTTCTATACAACGTTTTTCTTTCCCCGGGGCCCTTCATGGAGTTAATTTTGTGAAACATGCATTCCGTTTTGCTCGGTAGAGCTTGATGTGGAGGGATGGATGGATGAATGGTAGGTAGGTAGTACATGTGCATATACAGAAAATATACGATTTGCAGACAACTATTGTGGGTGGTTTTGTAGTGGTGAGTGAGGGAGTGGGGGAGTGGGTGAGTGTTCGATACCAAATGATGAATATATATAATAACATATACAGGAAAATATGAAAAGAACAGGTTGAGTCGAGTTTGCGCAACTAACGCGTCAGGCAACAATTTGTCGCTACCGCGTACCGTTGCTGGAATGGCATGGAATGGCATGGAGGGTGCAGCACCCGCCAAATCGATCAACGATGACTATCGACAAGGTACAAATCGTACGGAAAGATCTGCATATGAAATATCTCGAGAAATTGCGTTAATCCTGTATGCAATTCTGCCCGAGTGCAAGTGAAAGTGAGGGTGGATCGGATAGGATTGGAATGACATCTGTCGGTACTGGATGTGGCGAACAGAACTGCGAGCATGCGCCGATTGCCGCAACCGGCGCTAGACTACTTCCAATAGACGCTGTCAATGACAACCGCCAACTCTACATTTTCGCGGATCAAATCAGTGGCCATGGGTATATCGTTGAAACAGGAGGGAGTGTGACATCAATACTAGAAGACAAGAATAAGAATGAAACAGCAGTGCTGGTATTCGGACATGCTAGACATTATTGCATAACATGCGCGTATTCGTACAGAAAGACAGTCTTGTAAAATAATTTATACAATAATTGAGGTACTGATTGCAGCATCAACGAAGTGTCAAGGCACTAATCAGATAGTGTGAATTATAAGGCCGAGACAGGAGAGGAAACTACCTAGTAGTGACGATAATAGAAAAGTATCGGAGAAACATGTACATAAAAGTTTGTCACAAGTGAATAAAAGCGTCAAGGCAAGGCTGCACGATCGTGATGGGGGAGAGATGATGTAGCACTTGAATGGCTTCATAGAATCGTCACCTTATGATATCTGCATTGATTAGAGACAATAATCCTTGCACTTTTCCACCATTTTTGGCTACGTCATATGGTTTTTACCTTAATACACAGCCTTGTTGTTCCACCTTCCATCAGAGGGGGGATTATTTTATGGATTGAGCTAAATAAGAACCCTTTTAAGCACAACTTTCTGTACGTGTTATCGTGATTAACCCCGGCCAATGGGATGTTGACGACGACGACGACAGCCATGCCTACAGAATGGCGCTGCCGCTGATGATCATTTCCGCCATTCACATGAGGCGCATTCTGACGGACGGCAGGGATGTGGTGGACCTTCTAGCTACGGTGCCGGCGAGCAACAGCGGCGGTGGGGCTGTATTGGATGGAGTGTATAATTGATGTAACGTTGGAGGATGCATTGGGTAAAGGTGTGCACGGGTGGCTAGCTCGAGGGACGTTTCTTCCGGGGGGCGGAGCACGCAGTTGAGAGGGACTTTGTACGGGCGAGGGATTGTTGTCCACATGCATGCAAGCCGGAAGTTGTTTTTCACATGTACATTTTTCCCATGCATTCCTTTTTTTCTTTGTTTTGTTTTTCCAGCTTCAACTTCTTTGATTTTCCTTTCTTTTTTCATTCTTTTATTTTTCAGTTTAATTCTAGATATATATTCCCAATACATTTATTATTAATGTTTTCTCCGTATACCGTATTCCGTATTCCGTTTTCTGTTATTCTAATTCTTTTTCTTTTTTCTTTTTTCTTTTTTCTTTTTTCTTTTTTCTTTATTCTTTTTTCTTTTTTCTTTTTTCTTTTTTCTTTTTTCAATTTTCTCCTGTACTAGCCTGCGGGTGGCTTCCTTACCCATCTCAGTAAGTACCTAACATACACGTTCGTTTTTCCGTTTCCTTTTCTTTCTACTCCCCCATTCTGTCTTGTTCACTGGTTTGAATTTTTTTCATTTTCATACTATCCCTTCATACATGCAGTCTGATTTTTCCAACTCAATATGGAATCCCCACCAGATACAGAATAATAACTACGTCGACCCATTTTTCCGGCACAGCTGTGCACCATTCCATCAAAACATCCAATCAATCCATGAATTTTCCGCCTGCATTGCACCCGTCCCTGGCCTGCTTGATAAGACCGGCCGGTACCCCTTCGACTGACTGCAAACTGCACCAGACTACTGCACACTCATGATTTCTCACTCCCAAATGGAGTTTCTACCTACCTACGTACCGAGCTATAGGGTATGCCTGTTCTCGGATGAATGAGTAGGAAGCTGCTTCGGGAATTTCAATATTCACAATTTGGGGGGCACGCCCTTCTACTTTATTTTTTTTAGATACCGGGAGCGACGGTTTGGCGTACATTGCAAGGGTTAGCACGCCATCCAGGGACAGGGCTATGCAATGCAACTGAGATTAAGGTGGGTAGATTTAGAGAGCGGCGTTGCAGAGTGCACTGAGGTAGGCAATGATGCAAACGTTATCAAATTAATTTGACAAAAAAAACGGGATAATGGCGCTTTGACTTTTATTCTCAATAGGGTACTTACGTATACAGGTACCATGTAGGCAGGTATGTGCAATGGCGCTACCGGAACTTCAACGGCAGGCAGATTGTAAATCTTTCCAGGCACTAGGCCCTTTCTAGCACGAATAACCACCTTCCACGGGAAAAAAAAGCCATGCGACGGCGTATCAGCGCTAGCGACAACAATGATGTTTCTTTTTGTCCAACTTTGGCGGTTGCGCGAGGGGGGGGAAGGGGGGGTCGGATGGCGCGGCGTACATCTCAACCAACACACGGAATGCCTGTCGACGTATGGATGTCATGGCAGATCTCGGGGGAAGAGAAACACCATGCATGCGCCATGTTAATGGGCCATACAATATCGCACCACACCCCCAGGTACAACCTCAAAGCACTAGACTGTGGCTATCGAGGTAATCTTCGCAACGCACGTACCTTTCTCCTTTTCATGGTACTTATTGCAATACAATGACCGCTGCGTGAGATAGTCGACGAATATCCCTATGATCTAGCTGGAATATAGCCTACTTTCCGATACGTTGTGTTCCGTTGGCCAGGGATTATGGACCAAATAGCTATTGGTGCTAAACCGAAGCTGAGGTATATGTGCCATGTGGAGGGCCGTTTATCAGCCGTACATTAGCCGCCTATGCGTCTGAAGGCGGCTGTTCTACTCAGTCCAAGAACTGGAACTGGGCGAAGTCATGCATGCGGCCCACACACCTGATGTCCGCAAGCGGAGGTGCCATGTGGAGTGTCCTCGTGCCCAGGATGTGGAGGGTTGCTTCCTATCTGTTCGGAGGCGGGAGGCAAACACATGCTTGTGACCCCATGCACCATATCTCCTGCTATCCATCTGCCATTAAGCCAGCTGCCTATTCCTTTCCAGGCGACCGAATGCCAAACATTTATGGCGCAGGGCGAAGCGCTATCTTTGTGTGAGCTTATTTCTACTGCGGCTGTTCAATTGTGAAATAAAGAGAATGAGGGAGTAGAGCAATATATTCCATTGCATGGCAGGTAAAAATGACGTGGACAGGACTGGCAATCTAAGGAGAAGGCCTGTCGCTGTATGCAGCCAATTGACCATTAAATGCCTGAAGTATATCCGGCTACCCCGGCTCCGATTCTAGAATCACGCCATGTGTGGCACCAGAGCCTGACTGCAAATGGGCACTGGTTCCAGATTCTTTCCCCGCCGCGGAGAGCCTCTATTGCACAAAGGTTTGCGTTGCTATTATTCATGGATTAAGGCAATTAGCGATTGCAGTAAGAGAGAATTAATTGGTACAAAAACAGAATGGTGTAAATACAGAAATGTAGAGGGAACGTGAATGAATACTGTAGTAGGGTGCAGATTGATGCCCCACGCTCCAGATCCGTCCCTACCATCGTTCATGTGTGATGCCACAATCTCCCTGCGCTTACTCACACTTCAATACCGCGTTAGATTAATCGCACCCCAATTACGTGTAGTCAACGTCACTCAAACTTTTAACATGTTCCCTTGATCTGAATACCTCGCAAGGCCTACACCCATGATCATCACCCCTGGTAATTCCAGCTATAGCGGTGTGAAATTGTGATACTTTTCATTTTATCCTCTATTATTTGTCCCTGCCATTTTGGGGCAATCATTGAACTCTGCCATGCTTATTGCAATTTTGTCATCATAGAACATGATGAACGAACCCTTGTGGTTGTGGAAGATCATCAATTTTTTTACCCACTTTACTTCTTGCAAAGTTTTGAAAGCAGCATTGATCAACTCTGCCCCCGATAAGGAGAGAGCGGTTCCTTACTTTTATTTTATTTGCCATCCAATCACGGTTCCCATAGTGGTATCGAATATGCCCCTTGTTTCCTTGTTTCTCGAGGTTCTCCACATCAGTATCTTCAGATACTTGCACGTTCCCCAACTTTCCGAAGAACATTTCAATGATTGCAAAATGTAGTCGCCATTCACACCGATACCACACATTGCACCTCACGCACCATGAGCCCTCGGGATGGGGGGCACCCCGTGCAAAGCCATCTGCCTCCGTGTACCCCACAACGAGATAGGTCCATGGGAACACCACACCCACCTCGTTATGATTCCGCAAAGTTCCATCCAAACGATATACCACTCACAACGCGCCACCTGATGAGTATCACGTCCCTTGAACACCTTCCTTCAACAGCCCCAGCGATCTCTACAGCTTGATTGCCGGATTGCCACCGACACTGCGCATGTAGAGTTACAGGCAATAGGAGAACCAAATCAAAACAGTAAACACCGGCAACCTCCGTATACAGGTACCTATATCAACCTGAGCCATCACGGCCCTGCAACATCACTCACGGCCAATACCACGGTACAACTGCGTCGTATTGCTCCCTCCGCCTCTGGGCCGCAAAGTAGTTCATGTCTCCTCAAATCCACAGTGCAATGGATAAACACAGCTTGAGCGCGAGACCGTAGCACTGGTCAGAACACAATGCCGCTCAATCGAAGGGATCGCGCAGGTCAAAGCATGGTTTGATTCATTTCTGATGGTGAAGGAAGGGTGGTTGCGCTAGGGTAGCTGGATCCGGGCGAGGTCCGGGGGGTTGAGCAAATTTTTGCGGATCAGTATTAGGAGTTGCGGGGCATCATGATGGCACAGGGAGGGGACAAGCGGCGGTGAAAGCGGATGTACAAGTATTCCCACAAATTAGCAGTGCGGTATGTTGCTCGAAAATTTGGAGCAGGGACGAGAAGAGGGAAATAAAGTGAGGGGTTCTGTTGGAAGTGGGAAGCCGGTGAGGGGGTCCCATGTCGAAGTTATAGGGCATGGTTGTAAATCCGACTGGCATGTAGTAATGTGCATTTGATCGCTCCAACAACTACCACAGCGATCACCACTACTATCAGCACTATCATCACTACCACCACTGCATCTCTTTTTCTTGTCTATGCGGTTAATGTTTCGCACAGCATGAATAATATTGAGGTTGGTGGCATGTGACTACTTGCAATTGATTGGGCACTCAGGATAGGCCTAGAATCCACTCTGTCTCTCGGATCCGTTAACGGATGGTATGGGATGGAAGACCTGCTCATAATGACTCCCAGGAGTCATATATTACCAAGAGGAGACTCAAAGCAGTCACTCAATGTGCGCGCATTGAAAATTTCTAAAGCAACACAGAAAAAGTAAAGTACAAACAACGAGAGTAATCCGGTTGGTGGATGCCACCATCAACGATTAAAAGGTGTCGACTTTTCTGATTTTTTTCAGCATGCCGGGTGTTCAAGTGCTGCCGGGTGGGAGGAAATTATCGTGCCAAGACTGAATAAATTATTAGTCTCGTACCCATGAATAATATTACACTGGTAACTTATTGGTGGTCAATAGCATCGGTGTCATGTGTGGACCATCCGCAGTTGTACATCACTATACAAATTTCAATTATATTTTAGCATTTATCCCTGGCCTGTAACTGTGCTCGTGGGGATATGTGGATGGGTATACCATGCTCGTCCATTTCCTCCGCTCAAGCTATATTTCCGGCTAACCAAGACATTCAAATATATATCATCTGGCGGGATGGCCCCCCCATTGTGTGAAATCCCATCTTGATTTATGTGTGAAAAGTTGTGGTGGGTAGCCATCAGGTTTGCAGGATCAGGGGGGTCATCTGCCCTTCAAATACAAAATTGGCCAGGATGGGGTACTTGTCTCAAATCCTCGTGGTGATTATATTAACGATAATATGTATGTTGACCATGCACGTACACCACTGGGTAAAGAGACATACAACATATAAAACACATAAAAACGCACTTGGAAGGAATGGAAAGAGGAAATGTAAGAAGCTTAGACCACAGCGTCTTTGGGCAGCTACCAAGGGAAGCCTCCACCCCCCAACAATCTTTTTTCCATCCCATACCATTTAACCATATCATCTTTTCCCCTCCAGCCTGCATATTCACTGCATAAGAACGCACAGCAGTTTCGTGCTCAGGCACAGGTGCTTGGGTGTCATGAAGGGTACAAGACTACCTAACTAGCAGTTGTATTAACGTGGCGTTGAAGATGGAATCTCCAAGTACAGAACCGCAGAGGACACGTAGCAAGTTACTCCCGTATCGGAGAATACAATCGTACAGCCCAGTACACATTCCACGCCTGCACGCACCCGCCGTTCTCCCCTGCCCCGGATGCGAGTCCATGTTTGCATCCCAGGGCAAGGCGCAGAAATGTGTAGCGCCGCCGCCAGCCAAGTCTCATGCGGCCGCGGGCATGAGAATGTCCGGCCGCGCTGCCTTGCCAAGAGGTGGGCGGGCTTCTAATAACCAGAGCACAAACCCAAACGAACCGTCAGCTGTCGATTGGCCGCGGAATACGTCGCTAAACTTCCTG
The DNA here is from genome assembly GCA_024516245.1 of Peziza echinospora. Classification (NCBI taxonomy): domain Eukaryota; kingdom Fungi; phylum Ascomycota; class Pezizomycetes; order Pezizales; family Pezizaceae; genus Peziza; species Peziza echinospora. The sequence goes on along the minus strand of JAJLQT010000045.1, from coordinate 84,678 downwards.
CACTCGGCGTGCGTGGTGTGGCCGTCGACGCCGCGCACGATGGTGCTGATGCAGCTGGCGAACACGCAGTGTGGGGGTTCAGTGCCGAGCAATGCTTGGCGTGGGCAGGCGGCTGGCAGGGCGGCCTTTTCGAGGCCACGGGTCAGGCGTTGCCCTCTTCCAATCACAACAACACAACAACGCCTGGAAACAAGAACCCAACAACACTACCGCACAGCAACAACACCTGGAACACATCATCCAGGACCAGAACCACAGCGCCAACGCCTCACCAGAGGATACCATCGATGGATTCTACGGATCTTGAAGACTCGCAGGAGTGGACGGAGGTCAGGCGCAAGCCGGCCAAGCAAAAGACCGGCCCCGAGGCCCAACTCACCGCGAACTTCTGCCTTGCCAAAGCCACCTCCAGCTTCAACGTCTGCCACGCCACAGCCACCGCCAGCGTCTGCCACGCCAAAGCCACCGTCAACATCTACCACGCCAAAGCCACCGCTACAGTCCCTACAGTGCCCGGCCGCAAGACCTCGGCCAGCAAACGCCACGCTGGTCGTGGGCCTGGGCCCCTCTCCACTGCCACGAACCAGCCCGTGCGCATACCACATCCTGCCTGCGACCCCCGGCTCAACATCCGACAGCTCCGATGGGCCAGACAGCGACGAAGACGCCCCGACCAACTACGAGATTCCGCCCAGTGCGCCGCCCAGCGACCGTGCCCCCCTCCCACCAAAGATGACGCCGGCCCGTGCCGACATGCTCTCCCTACTTGGCTCGGACATGATAGCCGACGCGGAGAAGGGTTCCGCCGCTGTGTTGCTCTGCGTGGGCGACGCTGCCTCCGCACGTGGGTGCGCCGGGACGCGGAGTCCGCCATCGCTCGCCATGTTGGCGTCCTGCACGAGCTGCGCATACTGGTAAGCCCCCGCCTTCTGTCCGCGCTGCAGTGATCAGTTAGACCCACATGCTGACCATGTGACCACGGCCGTTAAGCTCCTCAGGTACCTCTGGGTGCAAAGGCTAGCGTCACAACAGACACCACGCCGGACAGCGACATGGGGGAGTTCGGCCTGCCCCATGCCGCAGGCAAAATGTGCAGACGCCACATCCTCACGCAGGATGAGTTCCTTGCCTGGCTGGCGGGTCTGCAGACATGCGGCAGGACGCAGGTATCCTGCTCGCGCCGCAGACGCCTGCGCTCGCGCTAGTCCTCCAAACGCTCAGCCAGGAGTACCGTGCCGGCGCCAACAACGAGGTGCACAGCATCCGTGTTGGTGCTGCGCGGAAGGCGCTTGTGTGGATCAAGGTCACTCCGCCACATGCTGTGCTCGCCAGGTCGGGATGGGAAGATGAGGGTGCGGGCGTGGCGCACCTCACGGCTCTCACTACGGCCGTGAGAAATCTTGTGCCAAACTGGGCAGACAAAAAGACCAAGATTGGCCAGCTCATGTGGGATCTCAGGTACAAGAACTTTCCAGGGGTGAGGATGTGAGCGGTTGCAGGTGTGGGTGGCGGGTGTGTTGTTGGACAAGGAGCAGGTATATCATGACGACCTGAGGGCAAGAGGGTGGGTCATGACGAGAGATGATGTGGACTCTGCCGTGACGGAGTTCAGGAAGGAGGTCAAGACGAAGCTCAAGAAGAAGGTCCATGGAGTCAAGTCAAAGATTGCGAGGATTAACAATGTCACCTCTACCGTTACCTCAAAGCTTGACAACGTCCAGTCCAAGATCAAAGACATCAACACCAGCGTTACCACATGGCTTGAGAGCGTGCAGTCCGAAGTCGACACCCTCAAATCCAGGTTTGCCAGCATCCTTGCAGCCATCGCAGCAACCCAACCAAGACACTAGAAGCTACAAACCATTGTCAATGCAGTCAAACTATAACTATTCGGTACTACATGTCTCTGGATCGCGATGTTCTTTGATTTTTTTTATAAATGTCCGTGCATTTCATTCCAAACCCCCACTCTCCCTCCACATCATGTTTCTTACATCTCAAAATTTGTTGACATACTGTGTGGCGTATCTTGTATTGCATCACATACATACTGTTTCGAGCTGCAATGTCTATCCCTCATTGTCAAGTCTTGCACTATTCTTGGTTTCTGCCCTAGCCACAGCCACGATAAGAATATGTTTGTTACATAGTTTATGAGAAGATGTAATTAACCAAAACATATACGTGCCCCCTACGCCTTGCCTTGGCAGAACCCACAGGGCACAACTGACCTGTGAAAGTGCTTGAGGTGCCGACTTGCGAACAGAACCAAACTGGTCCAGGCATAAGCTTTAAGAGGCATAGAGGGCGACGAGAAACCCGATGTGTCAGACAAGAGAGCATGCCACAAGCTCAGCAACAACCACAGGCAAGAAGTGACTCCCGGAAGGATAGACGCAATGCCGCAGAGCAGGGACAGGAAAGAAAATCCCTTTCCCATAAACTGTACAGCACAAACAGGAAGTATCTAAGCAGTTTTTGCCAGCTCTACATCAACGGGGGACCATTTCGACGCATTGGATGGACATGAATTTAGAGGAGATTCATGGCACAAACTTGTAATCCCCCCGTGCGTACTTGTCCACTTGCTCTCGTGCACGCCTGGTTTCAGGCCACTCATCTATCCACGGAAGTAAATATGTACCACGATAGAAGGCAAGGGTACTTTGAAAAAGGCTACAGAAGATAATCTCGTACCGACCCTTGAAAAGAACAAAAGGCCATACATTGTAACCATAGGGGGGCACGAGACTATAGGCAGGTACATTGCCACATCCCTACATTTGCAGAACAATAGGCAACAATTCTAAGGATTTTAGGAAAAAGAAAGGGAACCAGGACAAGGAAAAGCAAGGACATGACAATTAAACACAGACTCGGACTTATTCGTATACAACCACTGCTCCTTTATAACGACAACAGAGCGTATCCGTCCTACAACCTACCGCCATTTCCCTCCGCAACAAATGTTTTCCAAAAGTCCATGTACGTGCTCCCCGTAGTCACCAATTTCGTTCCGTCCCCCAAACATGTTATAACCAACACCTTTCCTGCCGATCCCACTCCATCCAGTCCAACCCCCAACTTCTGCACCCACGGATACGGCGGGGATCTAGGTGCTCCCTTGCTCCGGTTCATCAGCTTCACCAGCGACAAGCTAATCCACGTGTGGTCTGGATCCCCTGCGAGTGCCTCACGATCGCTAGCGGTCTCGTCTCTGGAAGCATCAACAATCATGACCTCGGACCAGTGAAGGTAGAGGCACATCGGGAAGTTTTTCCGTTTGCGTGAGTGACCGTGACAACTCTACCGTCCGTTGCTTTCCCCAACTCTCGGTGGTGGACGAAAGTGTGTCTGTGGAACCAGCGTCATCGCCCCTTACGGATACTACGTCAAACTCGAACTCTCACTCTCCAAGCGCAATTGGGACGAGACAGAATTAGTCGATATGAGCCGCGGGACCGTGAAAGAGATCGAGTTGTTCGTCTGGACGGTCTCGGTCACAAATGCGGGCGAGCAATGAGAGGCTGCGGTGGCGGAGGGGGGCGCGTGGAGCGGAGGTTTCGCATCAGCTCGACCCCGCGATGCAGAAGCTGAGTGGACTCTTGGGGGGTGATGATGGAGTCGAACGAGTGCTGACGTTCAGTGGATTCGGTTGTGAGGGCTGCTTGTATGGTTGACATGTTGTGGAGGAGCGTCTCAAGGCTCAATTTTCTTTCGCTGCGCTCGTTCCTGTCGCCCACTGTCCGCTCATGTGTTTCTATATCCAAGGTACTCTGCACGCGCTCCTCCACAGCCACGATTGCCTCCATTCTTTCATCACACTCAACATCAACCGCACCCGTCAGTCGCCGATCCAGCTCCCTTAGCTCATCCATCCACACTCTTCTATTTTTCCCGACCTTCTCTTCCACCATCTCCTCCACCATCTTTTCATTCTCTCTCTCTTGGCTCTCCCCGTTTCTTTTCAACTCTGCATTTTCCTCCAACAACTTCCACCTCCACCCGTCACATCCCTCACTATCACTAGCGCTCCCATGTTTGTCATCCCCGTCCCCATTTTCTTCATCGTCATGCCCATTTTCCTCATTATCGTCCCCTTGCTCACTCTCCTCGCCCATGCCAGCCTCTTTCTAGTCCACCACCTGCCTCCACGCCCATTTCCTTGAGCTCCTTTCAAAGTTCTTAATCTTCTGGGTGCTATACCATATGATACAACGTAGGAAGTATGAGGCTTTCAAACCCCTCTCTGCCTGCGTACCCCGAACAATTTTCTCACAGTCTCCTCCCCCACTTCACAACCCAGTTCTCCAAGACGATGGCAAACCCCAGGCGCAGTGGGCGTGTGCGAAAGTCTCAGAAAGCACAACTCGTGGCCGCTCAGGGTGTCGCGCGCGGATGGAAAGTTTGTTTCTTTGGACATGGGTGACAGATTGGAAAAAAAGAACTACACCCATGGATGTCGGGCGCACAATGGGGACGGCGTTCGGGGGGAGGCTTCTGTGTAAATACGAATTCAGGCTTTCGGAATAAGTGTACCGACAATGATGCCAGCTGGTGTCGAAGAAGTGGTGGTACATCAGAGGATGGTGGCATGCAGACGTGAGGGGAGATGTTCCCTTGAAACGCAGAGGGGACGTGGCAGTGGGGTAGTACAGGAAGTCAACAAAAACAAACCCATTCACTTTCACATGCCAAGCGGGAATTGATTTGACAATCAAACAAAAGGAATTGTACAGCAGATTTACAACCAATGGTATGTACAAATCCACGCTCAATTCACAGCCGAATCCACAAAGTCAACAGGCAATCTACGACCAAACCCTCGACCAATCCACAGCCAGTCCATTCTTCATGCGACGAGTTGGGAGGCTGTTGCGCCAATTTGTAACTTGTTGAACGCACAATGGTTAGCAGGATTCAAGCATAGTGTTCGTGGCACTCTATCGTCGAGATATGACAAAATCGACCTGAGATGCAAAAAATGTGAATCTTTCACGTCTGTCCCCATTCATTCTAAGTATGTGCTCCAGGGTGCTTTGTTTAGGTAGCATTGCGACTACACCATACTACTACCCTCGACTGGCTATCACGACTGCGACATGAGAAGAACTCGAAGCATTAGTCCGGTTCCGAATGACAGCAATCACCTCACGTGCCATTTCATTGCAGCCCCATCATTACCAGGAGCATCACCAAGCCCTAATACCAAGTCCCCTCCCCTCAACATCCCTGTGGTGGACCCAAATAAAGTCTGTCCACCCATCATGCCCGTCAAAGAATATACTATAACAATTGACATCACCGACACACGAGCCCAGGGATTGAGGGATTAAATGATTGACATTTTACTTGACAGTCGAAGCAGATACCAAAGTACAAATAGCCGAACGATGAACGATGGAACGACGAGGCACAGGGGACGGCGCGGAATGATCGTTCGCATGCTATCTCATTGGTACGTCAAACCCGGTAGCTATGATAATATCCCATCCATCCAGTGTACTCGTGGCGACTATATCTAATGCACCATCCAAGAAGCCCATGTTCTATGCCCCAAGGTGGGCATTCGATCGGGCTGCTTTCATGTGTGATGCTTTGAGGTCAAATTCAAGTAGCCCAACTCAGATGGAGTGATCATTAGTCTGCATGCTAGATAATTGCTTTCGTTTCACCCACCACTGGCAATATGACAGCAACACTGAAGCCCTTCAAATGCATCCTTACAATGACAGGCCGATAGTTGCATACTGAACACACGTGCAGCCCAAGACCGCAATCCCGACATTATGATGGCATGGGCGGAAGCGCAAAAAGCATAGCAGACAATGAAGAGACACAGCAACAGACTAAACAAGGTGCACAAAGAGACCGGCAATCCAAAGTCAGCACAATCGCTAGCAACGGCATCCGTGCCACAGGAAACCGGAGGAGGACAAGGAACACGAACTGTCCCGAATTGACAGAGGGCACAACAGCTTCCTGCAGAAACCCACATGGCTGTCACAGACAGAGACCGAGAGCCACTGAATCCAGTTTCACATTCATGCCCAAAATCCGGAGGAAGCAGGCTCGGAGGCCACCTTCTGTACCGCCCAGAGGTGACATCAGCACGAACCACTGTCTGTCCTTGCCCCCTAACAAGGGTTATACCAGTCGGAATGGTTTGTAATGGAAGCTCGCGATGATAAGCGTAGACCCTCGGATGTCATCCGTGGCAAACGGTGATGACTCAAACAGCGGGCATAGCAACGGTGATGGCTGGGACAGTGTCTTCGCCAAGGATGGATTTACGATCAGAATGTGATGGAGCCCAATGCTAATATGAGTTAACACCAGATCCATGTACAAATTAAAGGCCAAATACACAATGTATGCACAGCAACATCTACGTATAGATGCAGGCTCAATCCATACCCAAGTCCACCAAATACACATTCAAATCGACGCTGAATCTATGCTGAATACGACGAATTCGGAGTCCATTGCAACAATTGGGGGCCTGCTTTACACACTGGAGTTGGCAGCAATGCAGCAGATAGTGGAACGGGAAGACTGATGTGGGGAGGCTGCTGCGAGGAGGTAGCCGTGCATCAGCAAAGGTCGAGTTGGCGCTGTGGGGACAGGTCCCCCCGATTGTTGCTGCCGGCGCTGGCATGGCGCTGCAGCGACAATCCGCGCACGACATGGCGCCACAGCGACACTCGACCTGCAGAATCGCACGGAATCGACGACTCGACGCGCAGAATTACATGGAATCGCTCTCCTACAAGTGAGTTGAAAATAATTGTTCGAGCCCCCGCCGGATTAGATGTCGGGAGTCATGTACCTCCAGCGCCCTCCATCCCCCGCATCACTGGCAAGAAATGAAAAAAACAGAAAAAAATAGTTTTACGTATGTAACCGATAGATGCAAGCGATCAGGTGCAAATCCCGCACCTCACGGCTGAGCTTGAACGCACCGCGACCGAATGATATTACAGCGAAATATACATGGTATGGTGTTGTGCATAGCAATCAAATAAGCGCACTCCTTGCATTTCTCCTGCACCATTGCATGGAATCTACAAGGGTGGAGTTGCGACATCCTCGAACCTTATTTGAAAGTCTTAGGCAACCAATTACAAGTTTGCAACAAGGATTAGGTTGGAGATAAACCCTGCCAGTATCCTGCATTTGCAAAAACTTCCATCCGTGCAGGGAGAAATGTAGTTGAACCCTCACCCCATGCTGGCATTGCGAAAATTAATGATTTATCTCAAGGCAAAGCGGAACTCAACATCGGTTACAACGATTAACAGTATCTGCCATAACTTGTCTCAATAACCTAATGATTGCAAAAACGTGAATTGCATTGTGACTACTACTGTCAGCCGTGTAGAAACGACCAGTAACCTGCCCGATGTTAACAGCGACATTGAATTTACATGTCTATGTCAATAATGCATCTATTGTAAAGGTTGTTTCACGATACTAATCCCCTATGCTCGGCTCTAGCATGGAAGTCTAACACCAGCAGTTCCTTGTATACCATATTGAGGTATGTAGCGACCTGAGACATTGTATGAACCTTGGTGTAAGCTAATCACAGGAAGATATTAGTCTGCCAAAAAGATCTAAAATTTGATATCAATAGTGTTATTAATACCCAATATTTAATGGAAACCCACTGCTACCAATGTGTTTATATAATTCCTGCACTGAACAGTTCCATTTGTTGGTATACTAAATAAAGTGGCAAAGAAACACATATGGCTGTGATTGTAAAATAGTGCATAAATATAGATGATAATGTGAGGAAATCGTCCCTTACTTCCCCTTCCTGTCACTAATTCCCAATTGGGCAATTGTTTCCCAAATAGTTCAGCTCCTTGTATTTCCTCCTGGTTGCATATTTTTGAGGTATGAGAATTATTATCGCCCTGTGCTAACAATATAAAAGTTTGTATCACAACAATAGTCCATGGCCATACATTCAAAGAAAGGCAATATTAACAAGGACCAGGTCACCAGCGGGGGGATCTGCCAGTATCAAATGCTTGATGCATTGACCCATGCTTTCAAGATTGGATTCGATTAATTATTCAAAAACAACGTTTGATGCAAAAATTTGTACTCATATCCTAAGTCATGGTCGCAGGCTGTTGAGGAGCGGGTTGGTAGCAATGGCCAAAGACATGAGATGAAAAGCTAAACATTGTGACAGTGATGATGATGCTAATGGCGATGTTTTCTATGATGGTGGTCGTGGTCATAGGCGTGGTTGTGGTAATGTTGGGATTGAAGCAACGGGCAACCACCTCCAGCATCCCAACCACCAAAAGAGCACCTGGATGAGATTGGGCACTCCCCACTATGCTCCTCAATCAGTTGCTTTCAGCACGGACAGTTGAGCTGGCCGAGCCTGGAGGCAAGAATGCATATTTGCCTCCCATGTCCCAGTTATGTCGAAACACCTCTTGCAAAGAGAGATATACAGATCATTATCTGAATGTTTCTCTTCCTGGTGGTTCGCAGTATTCATTGCAAAGCTCGGCATGCAGGGCCAGAATTCAAGAACTAGCCTATTACGTTCAGGAATCCTTTTTTTTCTAGCCAACTAGCAAGTGCTCGCCATACAGTTTGTGCGGTTCTGAGGTTCTTTATGAGCTGGGATGTGTCACCACCCGATGAACTTGCCTTGTGATCCATTCTCCTATGTCTGCCTAAAAAAATAGCATCCATTTTCATTCTATGCGGATTTATATACCAGATTCATGGTACCCATGTCAAATGAGGTTAGTAGTTAACCTATCTTGAATATGTTGTTACTTGAAATTGTTGCCCACCATGGATATACCTCTATTGGTGAGGCATCCCTCCAGCCCCAATCCTAACTGTATCTTTTCCTCCTGTGGACTATTGACACTCACTTTGTCACCCAGCAATGCGCGATGGGGATCATAAGCTGCCAAGTACTCCAACATCCGCTCCCAATGTTTACTGTGAACTTGATTAAATTTTCAGATAATCAGGTATTCAAAGCCTTCACTCATGTATTTATTGTCGTATATTTAGTACCATACAATGAGGATATTTTTCATTTGAATAAATCTGGTAAAATCCATGGAATTATTGCAAACTCATCAGTTTCAGAACTCTGCCTCCAACATATCAACTAATTGTTTCCCAGCTCCTTAAATCTTCCTCAGCGTGCAAGGAACTATGTTATGGCATTGGTGTATATGTACGTGTTTGTTACATGATTTTCCGTTTGCTTCACCAGCCACTACAAGGAATATTGGCAGACACAGCGACCCATATCAATCAATGATCCACATTGTAAAAATTCTCCCTCTCTACCACAGTCCCTTAACCCTCCAAACTATTGATTGATCTAATTTTCCCCTCTGCTCAGTCACGCAAGGGGGAAACAATGACGACGGCACCTTCTCTTTCACCCACATTGCCAGAAATATCTTGAATCACAGGTGACAAGACACCCGACCCTTTAATGATTTTGGGATTAAATGACACTAGACTACATCGATTCCCCACGTATGATTGCGCATATCCCACCAGACTAGGACTTATTATTGGAACAAATTGACATATGTAACCATGCGTTAGTGAGGTACATATGGAAATTATACGCTGCAGGATAAATCTGAATTTCAGACGAATTCATGCAGCGAGATGCATATGGATAGGATAGGTTTTTCAATTGCGAATAACCTTGGCCAGGCGATCTGTGATGTCGCATAGTTCACTATAAACATCATGATACACGCCACAGCACTACTGTGGTGTCTAAGTTGTAATTCATTTTGAATTTAGCTCTAAGCCAAGGCATGAAATGAGAACATGCAAGGCAGGATCTCCATGTTGAATCAGATCCCTGCACTATCACAATTGAAATCGGAAAATATTGGCACATTGATGTTGTGCATCTCAATAGTGTTTTCTATGGGGCTCATAGTTTTGCTACTGGGGGACAAGTCGACGACGCAGATCCAGGCAGTTATACTTTGGAAACTGCTTGTGGTAAGAGTAATCGCCACAAGACGCTAAAAGTTGTGCAAATGCAAAGATAATATATTTCATTTCTGAATTATTCCTGAGATCAAAAATTAGATACCTGTGGCAGGATAAGTGGGGTGGGGAAGGTGTTATTTTGCGTAGAAGAGAAACGTCTAAAACGGACGCTCTTGCCGAATCTGTACAGGAGCACAAGTATTTGACATAACGTGAGTTCTATTCATTATCAATATGGTTAGATGTGTAGAGACCTCACGTGACTTATGGTCATTGTGGAGCGGATGGACGATATTCTCTTTCATCCATCATCATTACAGATAACGCCTAAGCTGCTTGTTACTACACAACAATCTATGCGCATGGTTGCTGCGTCGATCATAGATTGTATTGAGCTAGTAGCAAAAAGAAACAAGTCGGAGTCATGAGGTTGTGATATGACTGCTATTCCGCTGATCGCTTGCCACTAAAATACATGCCTAATGAAATGATTTAGGAAAAAAATGAAAAATGAAACCAGGATACATGCATGTTTGAGCTTTTTCTCCCATGTTTGCTGCTTGCGGGAATTGCATATAAGTACAGCTGAATCCTTGTAATCGACCGAGACAATATGGATCAAGTGCCCGGGAAGGGCAAAGATGGGACTAGATCCACTTCAGTATAGATGAAGTATGTCCAAAAATAAGTATTGCTTGCGCCAGGATTTCAGCCGTGAAAAGCTTGGTGATGAGCATATACGAGAAAATGAGCACCGTATTCATGCCAATCAACTGGGATTGGATTTCTAATATTTTGGTCGACAAAGGGACAGCAGAAAAGCCTTACTTGAGAAACACCCTTACAGGCAATCACCAATGTGTGGATAGGTACAGTTGGTTGCGAAATGTGATCTGTCAACGCTAAGCTTGATGTAGGAATTCTATGGTGTTCTCGTATTCTGGTTGCCATACTGGTGCCCTACCAATCACTTTTCATACCTGACTGCCTATCAGTGACCAGGCGGCGGGACCTGCAGTTACGGGCTGCAGATCGAGACCCATGTGGGCTGGTTGGGGAACCAAAGTAGAAACACCACAACTCAGATTTTGTATTTAGTACGGACAAAAACTATTCAACCAATGGACAGGACAGGGTGCATGTATCAATGAAAAACAACATAATCCCTATCACCTTGCCTTAATCCAATCGTTTGCAGGTAGCAATGTGTGCGGAACCCCCAAAGTGCTTGCAGGAGGTAATCCACATGCAAGAGACAATCAAGAGTGCAAGGAGCCAAAATTTGATTCGTGCACCTTGTGTGAGGTATGCTCATGAAATTTTAGCTGATCATATTCATCTAATCATCATGATACCAATGGGAGAAGCCGCAAACGTATTTTCCCGCCTTAGAAATTGGTGAAGGTTCCTCGGAATAATTCCATGGCGTCCTCAGCAACTTCACAAACAAAAGCTGGTCAGAACTAGAGCCGGGATACGTTACTGTTTTTTCGATCTTCCGGAAATCCCTTTGCCGCCCTATTCCGGCCTATCCATTGGTCGGATATTCAATATTTAGTTCGTGTTGCAGCAATATATCTGCGGAAACGCATCCAAAGTTAACGTGATGTAGCAAACTTGCAGCAACATACAATGCAAAGTTGATACTTGCACACGACTACCAACTGAGACTGATATCTTAGGCTTGGCGGTGTGTTGCACAAGCCCCAAAGGCGGCTCATTGCAAGAATTCGGACATAATCATGTCGTGAATATGGGTGATATTCACTGCGACTGTTGCAGCCGGTGCAACCAATCACATTCCCATAGCCCTAGCTGTTTTATATTTCAGTAAATATGCTCTTGAACAACATAGCTGCGATAAAGGTCCACCACTGCAAAGGTTTCTGCTCAATAAGGCAAATGATTTCTTCACAACAGAGACAAACAAGCACTTGAGTCACGTTTTGGGGACCTTGCTCCAAAGCTCAGCGGATTCAGAGATGGTTACTGGCATGGCTTTCCTAGACGCAACTTTTGCAAATCAATGCAACATTTCTATCCTAAGCATTCATCCAGCTTCCATACTGGCCACTGTTGCCAGGTTCACACATCTAGCAGCTTTCCTCATGTTGAGTCCATATTCCAGGGAAAACCGGATATTGTGGGCCTACTGTTGTGTTACTTTCGCACTGGTTGTTCAACTGACGTTCATTGCCTTGAATCCTTTCATTCTCGACTTTATTGTCGAGAAAGCCCCTACCAGCAACAACGGCAAGGCGTCAGATGCCGGTTATATAGCTCCGGATTTTGATGGAGTGTCACTGATGAATTTACAGTCTCCATTAAGTTGTTTGCTTGTGGAAGTCGAACTCGGCGACGTGCTACGGATATTGCCAGGGTTCCTATTTCATTCTGCCTTTCTCCTTTTTTTCTCGTTCCGCATTGTGAGACCATGGAATTGAAGCAAATTACACAATGCTCTGTTATGGCTTCATGCACATGACGAACTTAAACGGCTCAGGAAATGGATGCGGTTTGCCATGTTCATGGACCTCCTTTGGTGGATTAAGCTCCTTATCTTTTGGACGTGCACATTGGGTGCAAGCATGGGTTGAGGATTTGCCTAAACCTATCACAAACAGCAAGGAGACGAACGCAGAACTCAATTTGTCACCTCAGCACAAGGCACAAATCTTGCCCCGTCATCTTTCCAAGGGGAAGTGGCGACGGACGGTAGTGTTTGGATCTTCGCACAGATTGTACCATATGTACTGCTCGTGCTCTCCCTCTTGGCATCATTTCATGCAGGCACAGGTACGTAATTGGCCCTCTCGTGGTACAGGAATATGCTAACCGCCAAATTTGACAGAGTAGTGACATGAACACGAGTCTTAAAGAGGAGATGTGTAAAGTTGGGGTACAGTAATAAGATGACTAATACCTATATCACCAGGATATAAGTATTAGTAGCTGTCTTATGATCTGTAGATATATGTTATTCTGGAAATAACTTCAAGTCTCCAAAGGAACAGAAGTAATAACAAGAATAATACAGGTAGTACTATGAGTATGGCTACTGGGAATGGTTGGGTTGATGATGTATTAATTGTATCTGCTGAATAGGTGCAATTGTAATACATGTAGGTGACTTCACTTGTGATTTAATAGTGGAGAAGTGTATTAACCATTGTAAACTGTTAGTATTGTTGATAACTCTGAAGTTGCTTGTCCTTTCTCTCTGGAGGGGGGAATGGGCTTCTTTTATAGAAAATCCCATGTCCTGATTAGGCTTAGTGCCTGTCCTATACAATGTATACTAATGTTGATTTGAAATCAAGAAGTTGATTTCAAATCAGAAAGTTTGATTTCAAATCATTTGTCATGCTTTGAAATCAAGAAGTTGATCTCAAAACATGATGTCATGAATGTGACTGCTAAATGATGTCATATTAGGTTTACTTAATGTATACCCTAATACTTGTTTCTTTGATTAATATCCTATTGATATTAATCCTGTTGTTAATTATATAATACTATTGTTCTAGCTGAAATGTATCTAAGTACCTATTTCTTTGTATGGATAGAAGTTATATGTGAATATAATTTCCTATCCTTACAAGATGACAACTGGCGGTAGGAGGCAGTGTGACGGGAGGTTATGACCAACCGGTAAAGGGTGTTTGAGAGGTTGGGGTGTCATATATTACTTGTCGGGTATGTTGGGAGGCATGGATAAATTGGGACCGGGGTAGATTTGAATTGAATATAGAATATTATCTCAATTGTTTGGCCGTTAGTTCCTGAGAAATCGTTCTGTGACCTGTGCAAAGGTACAACCGCTTTCAAGAGATATCGACCCTTATATGAAGGACAGAGCGATATTGGTGAACAATTGAGCTCGCGACCAAGGAAATATTATTATAAAACCATTAGAGAACGAATTAAGCATCATTTGCATCAACTCAGCGTAAACATAGAATGGAAAACTACACACATTCATCATGTGATACGTTTGTCTGGGTCATTGTCTTTGGTTGTATTGCGCAGCCTCCAGCGACAAATGGGCCAAGTTGAATCCAGTTGAATTCCCCCTGTACCCCGTAAAATAATAATATAACAGTTGGAGTGTAAGATAGTTATCTAGTATAATGATCCCAATTTCCGACTTTCATCATGATCAAAGAACAAAATTACAAACTTCAAACTTAGAAAATGTATAATTTGCTTGCGAAACACCACCAAAAGCTCATCACGTATGAGCTTCTGATTTTACTGGTCACGGGGTTTGGGGCTAATCATTTTATATGGCTTTACATGGAAACAATTGCTGTTAGGGGGTTTTCAAAAAGTCTGTAGTTATTTTTCCCCAACCCCGTGGTTTATTTTTCTAAACCCTGTACAAGGTTTGGTTTTCAGGGTTGTACGAGGTTTGGATTCTCGGGTCGTACTTTACATATCTGCCGCACCATACTCCTGGCAAGTCCCCAAAGGCAAAGCCGGCGACGTTGATTCTAGACTTCAATTCGGCTTGACAATAAGATTGAAATGCGATACCTGTTTTCAATTTTACATTCCGGTTGGAGGATAAAGCCATAACTGGGTGGGAATGCAGTGTACAAGCAACTGCTTCATAAACCTGTGTTATTTGGTAGATATGGGTTGAATCTGATTTCCCGCTTGGGAGTCTGTGTTGCTATAGACATGATTAACAAACCCAACCCCCTTATACTATTGGTTTCCTGTTGCGGAAATCTGTGGATGGGAAGTGTAGGAAACAACGACACAACCTAGCGAATAACTTGGGTGGATACGCATATTGAGATTATGAGGCTACAGTACGTTATTGTTTGAATTTTCGACCTGCCACTAGCAAACTGGAGCAGTTTATGTTGGTACGAAAACAATTTATCCCTCTAATCAAGTCCATGCAGATTCCATATCCTGTATACTGATGACGTTATTAACTGAGCGACATGAAATGAGCGCTCAGACTTCTTAACTTTGGTTTTTTCTGGAGGCCGTTCGTCTTAGGTTGCCTTTGTTCCCCTGTTGTGGGAACCGTCATGAGAATACAAGCACACGCATTATCTGGAGAATAAGAGGCCAGGTCAATTCTTGAGACATCGTAGAATTTTGTTGCAACTGACGGTGCACAGCTACAGAGATACTTAAAAGGATGTTAGATTGGGTATAATTTTACGTGTGAAGGGAAGGCGTGAAATATTTACCTAGAATCTAATTTTGAAGATCATGCAGGTGTAGTAGGGAATTGCCTCGAATCACCATTTGAATTCACCTGAGACATCCAGTCTGGATAGTGAGCTGTGTGTTTTGGAATAAGATTATATTCTGATATGGTGGTCTGTGGCATGCAACCAATCTGCAGCTAATCGACACCTGGGGCTGAATATTCCGGGGATTCTGACTTGCATGGCAAGATTATCATACCTAGGGAGGCTTCGATGGAAAAATGGAGCAAGTAAAATATCCGAACTATCGATTCAATTCATCGGCAGTTTATAAATCTAAAGAAATTCCACATCTCCAGTATACTAGCGCACCCACAAATAATTCACTGGCCATTCCGGATACTACGTCTATTACCTCCTCGTGCCATCTATCACTCTAATACATTACTTGCAAACGACAAAATTAACCTGAACTACCTGGAGAAAGTCATACTTATGATGCTAACTGCAATATCAAGGGCGTTGTATTGAAGGTAAGTCAGAAGTTGAGGTGGATAGACGATATTATTACTACAAATTGAAAGCTGGGTTGAGAAAGCCAAGTCCTGCTAACAAAAACTTTGCAATTGTTTGATACATTCTTAGGACAGCATGTCTGTTGCCATCAACCCCAGAACGACACATAGATCTACCCGCAACATCGCCCAGAAATCCTTCTAGAAGAAGCAACATTTTCCAAGGATCCACTGATGGAGTTTACCAGTAGGGATGATGGTTCATCGATATTACTGGGTGCAAGAAAACATGCGAACAAATGATAGAATTGTGTAAGTTTTGGTGTATACGCCTGTATATTCTCTACCACCATTGATGAAACAATAAACAACTTTGCAATGTTGCGAATTTACCAGGGCATAGTGCAATTGCAAGTTTGGCCTATTATCAACGTCTTTGGATGCTGCTGGTCAGGAGTGCTATCATATACAGTGTCATCACAGTTCGCTCCACAATTAGGTAATTCCTGCTCAAGTGACCTTATCGGGTAACTCATACTTGGCCTGACCGTCATGTAGCATAATTCCGGTTGCTCGTATACACGTGCAAGTCAACAACACGGATATTTTTTCTTGCAGCGCAAAGGGGGAAGGGGGAATGTGGAAGGGGGACCATGAATTATTCAATAGGAGCTCAGCAATGCCAATATTTGTTATTTTTAATCCACAAGTGCATGTGCCGCACGTGTTGCACACTGTGAAGCCAACTCAAATGAACCATCTTCAGCAGCGTCCTAGGAATTTCAGTGGCTGTAATTCTATTCTGTACAATAGATGAATACCTCCTCATAGTTGATAAATATACAGAAAATGAAAAAGAATGAAAACCACCTCTGGGTTGATATCCCAGGGGACAATTCAAATTTTCCTGACACTATCAATGATTGTAATATTTGGACATGGGGGCCAATCGTTTGCTGCATCCTAAATATTGATGCGCATCTAAGTATACAGGAACGATATTGCTTGATATGTAAATCCGCACCTAATCCATTTTTTTAAATCCCATGAAGAGACGTGGCAACTTGTGTGGGGGATCTGCACAGCGTGGGCCGCGATTGGAGATTTGATGGATAGTCTAGATACAGAGTGGCAGGTGGGGTTGGAGTGTATTGTTGAAGGGATGAGATTGCTTGTGGTGTACTTAGAATATGATACGGGTGTACGGATTAGTGGGAATGATGAAGGGGGTTGTAGAGAATGAGAGGAAGCGGTGGGTGGAGACAGGGAGAGGGGAGGTAGAGGAGGCGATGAGGAGCAGGTCCCGGAGGAGACAACAAATGTGGACTGGATAATATCTGCCCTATTGATCATGTTATTGGGGTTGGCATGGGGGCAGTTGGGAAAATTTGATACGTTTTGAGAATTTGATAGCGTCCAGCTACCAATATAGGAGACTTTCAGGCTGTAGAGGTCCGATCCTATAGCTATTGCGAATGAAAGCACTTGATGAGCCAAAAGAATATTATACATTCCCAGAAAGAAATTCGTAGAGTAGATAACAAGTATCGCCTTGCGCCCCTTACATTCACCAACATATCCGTGATTATTTCATTGTTGTTGAATCGTTTCAAGGGTTCACTTCGCTACTCACCGCTTTTGTGCGTTCCTTGTGCTTTTGCTAGGCTTTGATTATTTCCTTATCATGCAAGCGTTCTATGTGTTTGTTTGTTCCATACAGGTATGGGTGCAACCCATTTGTCGATCGGTCGCAATTATGAAATTAAACTGAAACCGAAAATCCAAAATTTCATCAAGACATTTGTATAATCTTCAGATAGCAATGGATAATTGCACCGGATTATAGATGTATATGTATTTTAACAAAAAATTGAATTGACATTACCTAATTTGCCAAGAACCAATTTGAAAACCTCTAATTTTTCCGTCATCATCCTGTTGTCAATGAGGTTTTGAAATGCGCATATTCCAAATAGATATCAATACATCATCAAGATAATTCATTTTCATCCAAAAAAAATTCCATTGTAGAATATGCACCATACGCCATAATTACAAACATCACAGCTCATCTATTGACACTCTTGTCGCATCATTAATGGAGTACAGGTCATGGAAAGTGCATATATTTCATGTATTTCAGCTAATATCATAGCGCGATCATTGAACCGGTATTAATCACTTGACCAATCTAAAAACCTTCATCCTTGTACTGACCAATATCATTGTACATATCTCAACATATCTCTCTAGGCAAGTGTAGACCAGGTGGTATTTAGTAGGAAGTTGTAGGCTTAGAATCTGCCTTTCCACTAAAAAAAGAAGGATCTCAAAATCCATAATATTGGTAGAGAGAAAACATATTATGCAAATAGAACTCAGTTTTTGGGAGCCCATTGCAAAAACACCCAGAAAAAAGATTATCAAGATGATGGAATTAAGGAATCTTTCACAAGACCTATAAGAGATAGCCCTCCTAGTTTTATCATATTGGGGGCTAATTGGGAGTGGTAGAGAGAAAACGGCATTACGTGGGTGACGATAGTAATATTAGCAACGCCAGTATTTACTGTTGGCTTCCCTTTTGCAACAACTGGCATGGAAACGGCCATTAACAACCTGTAACAAACCCAATGAATTTTTGCCTTGACTTCATGGGTTTGCTCCAATTGCGATGGAAGTTATGCCAGTGCATTACTCTTGTAGCATTGCACTAGAATTTCAATAAATACAAATTATCTGAGGATGACAATATTATAATTCACCTGCAAATGTTGTTCATAGCTTACAAAGTGCAAATGTACTTGGAATTGTTGCTTGAAGGTGAAATTCAAATGTTAAGTGAGATAGCATAATTGTTGATAGTTGAATGCCCCACATCGTCCCCATCATGCGCAGTCACACTTGCACTTTTCTCTAGTACTTCACAGAGACAAGTCCACTGTTTTTCTATTATATGTATTGCTCAAAAGCTCCTGGGGGACTCACGGAATGGACCTGTAGGTGGGTATATTATGGTAACGCAGGTGTATCAAGTAAATCCTGTCCGAAATACACTCTTACTTTGAATTTTTACATCTTGAATTCAGAGAGTCAACACCACTAAGCATCTGAAACAAGGAATTAATTGCAATCATTGAGTGCAGTGCGTTTAACCTCAAAATCAGGAACCTTCCCACAGAGCTTGAAAAACTCCCTTGAGAGATTTTCGTCAACCCTCTACCAAGTTTAACAAAGTTATTTTATGTCCGACAGCCCCATACAAAGTCTACAAAAAAAATTCCCCGTCTGGATACAAGAACAACCCCATGCGAAGAATTTTGTGAACAGGAAATACTTGTCCCATTTGTTAAACCATATTATAATGTCACACCAGGTTACTATAATAAACCAAGGGGACTACGCCGTTTTCGTTGAGGACAGTCATAACCTTCATGACCTGCGATCAGATAAAATAAGCATCTGTCTTGCATACGTACTAATATTTATATTATCACGGTCGTTACATATCTACATGCTTCAACCAACAATGAATATATCAACTGAATTCAATACAAAGAAAAACACAAAAATAATTATACAATATCATGAAAGCGATTTGTGTATATCTGCAAACGAAGAAAAAGATAGGCACCCTCTGATAAATGTCAAGAATAATAATGTCATTCGAGATCAGATTTAATGGGCAAACCCTATTACCTATACCCAAATTATATATCCAGTATTCCAGGACCCCATTTCACACATACATTATAATTGTGAATACATAAACGTACCAGCTGCCAACCAAAAAATCCACATATACTTTGTAACCCCATATAAGCTAGGGGGATTCAGCGTATGTGTATGTCTTCATTTTGAAATTTAATGTAAGGGGTCGTACATACCAATAACTAGACTACGGAAATGAAGTTGTGTGTTTGTTCAAAGTACAAGATTGAACATTCGTGTGCATTCAGACGATTATGGTGTTTTTGGTTCATCTTGATGAAGAGAGGTCGATGCAGTCCACTGTATCCGCCTCCAACCTTCCTGGGTTGATGTTCATCACCAAACACAGCGAAGACAGCACCAATCAGGATCCGTGTTGTAAGTGCGACAAGTCGAGCATTGCTGTTGTTGTTGGCTCCTTATCTCACCATCGGCAGGGAAGGTAATCATATCACATGATCCTATGCAGGATATGTAGGGTTTACAGATCAATGTCCCTGTAGCTCTGCATTTATGCCTACGCCTCTCGCCACAGCGTCCAATGATAATGAATGACAGAAGAACAAGATGGACTGGGCTGGATCAAATGCAATCAGTACATGTGGGAATGTATCTTCCGCACTATGCTTGCCCTCCTCATGTTTCCCTCCCTTCTCACAGAGTCTTGTCGTCTCTGTAGTGCCACTTTCTAAATGCAATTTGTGTCATAAGAGTTTGGCTAGGCTTCTAACAAATTACTGGTTGCCCGCCGCCTTTCCCCAATTCGAGCTTTAGTCCGTGTATACCATTCTTGACAGTAGAACGTGATGTACACTCCATTCTCGGGTACTCCACTCTAGTTGCACCATACTCAAGGATCCTTCCCTTTTGTTCTTGTACCCCAAGATGACAATGGGCCCTAGTTCGTATACACAGACCTGGTGAAGTTTTGGAATACCGTGGTCTTCAATGCAGACTCACGCTCAAGAATTGAGCGACACATCAGCGATGGTAGGGTTGGTACATTGTAATGGAAGTCAATCCGTATACATGTTCTTGAATTTTAACTCAATTATTGACTTATATACAATTCCCATTGAACTTTATGTATCGATATATTCTGATCAATATTGTTTCAGTACTGGGTACGTTCGCCGTCTGCCTTTACTATAGCCTCCATTCTATATTGCATACTACTGAGAATAATATTGTCATCGATCTTGTTTCCATTCCAGTTATTCAGACTCTCTTTTTGCTACGTTACAAAGCTTTTGTTATCTTTGCCTAAGATGTCGGAAATGCTATTGAACACGAATTTTCAGAAGTGACCATACTTTTCCAATAGCAGTGGGATCTGGTGATTTGGCAGGCCACTGAGGATTCCGTTGATACCAGTCCATGGTATTTTTAGCTGTATGGGGCCTGGAGAGATCATCAATAACCTTGTAATAAATGAATCCATGGAAGTAAATGTGGTTCATAAAAAACATGTACCAACTATTATGCTATCATTCCGCCTTATCAGTTTTGGAAAGTAAATCAATCACGACTCAATGTGGTATGAAGATCAAGTGTGCGGTTCATATGTAATTGCAGCCTAGAAGTTGAGGGAGAATCATCTTGAATGCTCTTGTTTTTTCAAATGATGTTGGTCATTTCTGGTACCTGGTTTGTGTCTTTCCATTTGCCAAGGAACATCTTGTCCACTACTGTTCAACTTCATCTCCTCCATGAAAATCTATATTTTTAATGAGTATCTATGGAAACATTACAAATTGAAGAGCTAACATTAGGAACACTCCCTTTTCCGCCATGGCGACAAGTCTCCGCCATAGGCGCTGTGGGCACTGCAGCGACATAGATATTTCGCAATGGCGCCACAGCGACAAGCACCTCATGGAGTGTGGCTACAGTCTCATCACCACATTGATTGTCACTACAGCGCCATCGCAACATTGATAGACGCCCGCACGTCATGTCGAGCTGGCACTGTGGCGACACTCGATGATAGCGATGTTGCTGTGTCGACGGAGACATTTCAAATGGCGCCCGAGGCTGCAGAAGACCTCTTTGGCACGGCGCGCCCGTAGCGACACCTGCAATCATTGCTGATTAAAATACCATTTTTAAAATTGACTTGAATTTTCCAATCACAACTCCCTTTGCACCATGCTACTCGCTCAGCCGCATGATGTGGTTTCAATTCCTCTGCAACATGAGCAACATGACTCCAATTACCATTCTGCCATAATCTGTCAGCAACATTTTCAACACTGACATTCAAACAAGATTCATCACTTATTCCTTGTAGGGTATCTTAAGGATTTTCCTCAATAGATTGGATGAGATTCTTAATATCAGTAGATGTTTCTCAGAATGGTAGGCATTTCAAAAATAGATGTGAGCAATACATGGCTCGATCACAAATGGAAAATGCATAGTATCCACTGGATAAGCGAAATTATCTCCCCTGATGAATAGACAATCCAGCGAACAGATCGGAGCAAAACAAATTTGTTAGTAGTGTCAAAATGTCTGGTTTGGACTTCTGCTGATGGTACGCCCAAGCATATTCGCTATGATGGTCACAAACCAAACTGCACCTCAACCGGTTTAGTACATTCCTTCCCGGTAGCCAGGCAAAACATTCCGGCCCCCTCCCTGTTGCTGGAAGTGCCGGAAGCAACAACTAATCACAATCATTTGGGAGAATCACCTTTTCTATAGGAGGTACATGCCGATTCGGGGCGACCGTATGCTCAATGTCAATGATATATGTATCATCTTTGTATACAGTTCCTTTCATCACACCTGCCTCCATGGATTTATCATTCCCACTTGCATAGACCCTTTGTCATTACTAACCAGCATGGCATTTAATCGAGATTGATGACCAAAGACGCTATCTGTTAGAGATATTGACGTCAGGAGCAGGCTCCAAATCATGAAATCAATTTGTCACAAGTGCCAAAATATGATCTCATTTGCCAAGTGTTACAGTAAGACTGTACAGGCTCCATATATAATATATCGTATTACATTTATCAGCTGCATGCTCCAACCTGCCACTTGTGCTGTATCATAGATGCCAATACCTGCGTTGCATATCCAGGCCTATCATCATGCTGCTAAGCTCTTTATCTCGGACCCCAAGTACACATTACTCCCATTATAAAGGTAACCGATACAAGGATAATTCCCCAGATTGAATCAAGGAATTTAGAATTATGCCCATAGCCAGTGGCAATCATGCCCGATTTAGGCCATATTCCACAAGATTCGTCTCAATTGGTTGATATATTTTTATCACAAAGAACTATGGACCGCATTCAATCTCTTACTCGATTAGAGAGTGCAAAATCAAACTAATTCGATAAAAGCCAATACAACCTGTGGTCTCAAGGATATGCTTATGCCTGTAACGTGCAATCCTCGTGAAAGATTGTTGAGCAACGAACCACTTTGGGTATCATTTGTGTAGAGCACCATGTCGGGTAGGCTTGTCATGTCAGGAATGAAACGAGTCATGTCGGCTAAATGAAATGTAACTGTGGCATGCTCTCATGTGGCCGAATGTGACTTGGCTAGGTTCGTGACCAGCATCTTGGTAAGGTTGTGGAATGTATTGTGTTGATGCGAGCGCCTGGTTACGAGTCTAAGCATGTGGGCACATTGCTTCCTTCATGGTAACCGTCAGAATCAGATAAAATGCCCTGATCTAATCTTCTCTGATTATTCGCTTCAGTCCTGGCCATTATGTTGCATTCCGCAATGCCATGAGGGGCTCGGCAAGGATTCTCCGTTGCAACACATGAACTCCAAACCTTCGAACAAACAATTCCCTGCAAAGGTCACTCAGCAACACCAACGAAGGACTCCCACCATGCGCCGCCATCCTCCCGCCCACACAGCCGTTGCCGGTTACGACTCCAGCAATGGAAACGCCAGCAGCTACAGGACGCGATCAGAATTGAACAATGAGAAGACGACGGTGACTCGCAGCCTTGATTGTGAGATCTAGCCGCAGCGTGCGACTGTCGTATTATCATGCGCACAAAATCGCCGCCGTACAACGTTCATCGCAGCAGTGCCCACGTTATCCCCACCCGAGCACCCAACGGCTTTCACCCCTAATCAGCAATCACAACAATCCACTACCCAGGACCAGAACAGCCAGGAGATGATTCTGCCAGTGGCTGAGACAAGGCCTATGGTACCGCGCCTGCACACCCCTCCAAACACGGCGCTCCCGCCCACCCCGCCGGATTCGGCTGCCAGGCAGACCCCAGCCACGCCAGCACCCCCACTCCCCAGCCCAGCCACACCAGCGCCTCCACTGTGGCCCCCACTACTTGCCCCGCCACACGCCATCCTACCCCAGCCCCTGCGCCTATGCGATCCCGAAGCGTTTGCCGAGTGGAAGCTTCGCAACAACCTGCACACGGACCAAGACCGGCTCCCGTACGAGTACAATGCGCTCACCGGCGACTTTGCGGTAAAGTGCATGCCCAGCGCCTACCACGACGCCGTCTCCTTGTTCATTGACCCAACGGTGTCGCAGGAGCTGATTGCCCTGCTGCTGCAGACTGCGCAGGCCGTGCCCATGCGCCCAGCCACACCGACCCGGCACGGGCATACAAGTCTCTCGGCATCCAGCTGCGCGGCGGGACCGACCTCACGGGCTTTGACCTCCCCGGCCTCGCGCCCACGAGCCGCAAGATCCCGGACTTTGCGCTGCGCCTGTCGCTGCATGCCCGCTTCCCCGCGCTGGTGGCCGAGGTCGGGTTGGCGGAAACGTGGGACGACCTTGTGGAGGATGCAGCGCTCCCCCTGCTGGCCACGGGCGGGGTCACGCGCGTGGTGCTTGCCGTGAAGCTGCAAGAGGCCGCTCCGTTCGCCGGTGCGCGGCCGTGGCCGGCAGGGGTTGCTGTGCCGCACCCGGGTGCGAACGCAGACGAGCTCAAGGCCAAGAGGAGCGAGCTTGAGGCTGCCCTGCTGGACGGCGTGGCGCAAGGCCACGCGCTGGTCGGGCCGCTGACGGTGGTCGCGGCCGTGTCTGTGCGGACAGAGGACACGGCGGAGGTTGGCGCCGTCGGCCGCGGCAGCTGTGTGCCGGAAGAGCAGCCCCACTGCGACGGCATCAAGTGTATCTACCACTACACGTTCATGAAGCAAGACGAGGTGTGTGACTCCAATACCGATACCGACGGTGACGATGACGATGATGATGACGACAACGATGATGGTGCGGCAACGTGCCCCGGCGTGATTGCCATCCCGCTGCGGCTGCTCTATCCGCCGCCGTCCGCGCCGCAGCTCGCCCCTGCCCTGCGCTCCCACAGCGACGAACGCATCCACCTCGACCTGTGCGCGCTCGCAAACGAGATTCGCTCCGTGAAGCCGGAGATGGAGTTCACGCGCGCTGTGGATGCGTCCAACGGCATTCTGGCGGCGTGGTCGCAGGAGCAGAGAAAGCGTAGGCGTGGCCAGGACGAGGCGGCGGAGGCGGTGGTGGCAATGGCTCCGCCCACGGATGGCGTAGGTGTCGCGGCCGAGGGCGCAAGGAAGGGACGTAGGGCAAGGACGGAGCCCCCTGCAGTCGTCGCGGGTGATGGGGGACAAGGTGGCGCAGGGAGAGCCGACAAGTGGGTGGATTACAAGCGCAAACAGCGGGCGGGGCGGGATGGTGAGCTTGATATCGATGAGGCGGAGGATGGCCTGAGCGCTGCCCAGGATGCAACCGATGGCAATTGGCACCCTGCTCAAAGCGGTAGCATTTGTGTTTTATTGCCATAGAGGCAAGCAGTGCGGGAAAGGATACAGGAGGAGACTGGCGGAGCATCGGGCACAAAGATGGAAGCGATGGTCATGGTTTATGTTTGTTGTGTGTTGGTTGTATCCTGGGACATATTTCATTGCCACTGTTCATAGTCGTAGTAGGGCAAGTCAACATGTTGGCATTATATCAACACACGCTGCAACCAGAAAACACTAGGCACGTTGACTGATTTGTCCCCATATATGTATCCATCATTGTTTTCGTTTCATTCAATCAGTGTATAATGGATTCTGATTTGATCAATAGTATTGGGCTTACTGCGCTGAGGGTGTTTTGAAGTCCTTTGATTTGCTTTCCTTGCTGATATCGAGTTGGATATCGTCCCCCCCTTGACTTTCGGGCTACACCAAGTTCCTTGATTCATGGCTAATCATGTATATACTGCCTTGACTGTAATCCTTTTTTGGAATCGGCACGAGAAGAAATTCGTGCCTTGCGCTATGGAACCCATGAGCGTGCGGGTGCTTGAGATATTCTTATTTCCTCAACGTCAAGTATTTTTATTTCTTCTTTCGTCTCGTTCATCATAGCATCTGTGGTAACTCAGAGAATTAAAAGGGTACTCAAATACTTGATGAACCCAAGTACGCACCTGCAATCTATGAAATATAACCCCTTGACATGTCATACAGTGCGTTATTGGTCATTGCAATTTAACGGCCAGTACATTTTCCACTGTGGACTGGGACTACGAAATGACGCAGTCAAGCTTGTACCAGGTAGGTCAAAGCGCCAAGAATAAACGTATAGCCGTCATTTAGCAGAACAAAATTTGTCAAAATTAGAAAATGAGGCACATTGCTCACTTACGACGAGCACGCTGGTGTCTTTGAAAATTTAAACATGGCGTTTGGCCCACGGTGGGGCAGCCGAGATGAACAGAAATTGATGGTGATGCCAGACGGCATCAGTAGAGGGTTTGCCTCATTCATTATGTTCATTTCGCTGCCGGAATTCTTCGCCAGCAGGTTATACAATGTATTTGTAAATCTTGAACACTCTATTGCAAAAATCAAAATGTGATTGGCAAATGGAAGTAGCAAAGGAAAACGGGCTGGCCGTATGCATCTGTGTGTTCATGAGGTGGTTTAGATGGTTAACAATCCAATAAACGATTTTGCAAGAATGATTCCGACTCAGCTCAATTCCGTGCTGTTAAGAAGCCTGAGTAAATCATCCCTTCAATTTCGCTCCATGGAATGTCGAGAAGATGAATTTGCAAAGATGAATTAATCTGTTGATAAACGTTTTGAAATTTGAATTCCGTGATGTCCAGGGTGTCCAAGACTAATGCTGCCTTCGCAGATGTTATTGTGAATCAGCAAGAGTAGGTACAGTAGCATCGTGTAATTGAGTAATCGATCAGCACAGAATTGACAGGATTAGGCTAAGGTTTGACCTACAAATTGATCACTCAATTTCACAACGCTACAGTAAATAGAATGATTTACGGCAGGTAATTAATTTCTGTAGTAAGTAGGTATTACTCTGGCTGTGTATTCAGACAGGTGGGCGATATGATCGGGCAAAGTACATGTCAGATAGGCCAAACTGAATTGATTATCATGTTCCAGTGCTGATATCGATGATTAGGAAGCGGTGTCAAGCTTTGCTGATGATAACATACCCAATCGCCGCCGCATTTAGGGCTGCCATTCAACTTGCGTTTTCTATTCTGACATCTGATGGTTTTCAGCTTCTTGACTTATGCACGACAAATCCAAAGATCCAAAGAGCGTGATTCTTTTCCCGTCGTATATTTGTGTACTACGATATCTGGGGTTGACTTGCAACGTGCTATAGCAGCCTATGAACTCTAATTATCTACGACCATCTTGCACTATTTTTCATATCCCGTGTTAATCGGGTTCATTTGTAATCTACCCGAAATAATGAGACAATTCTTCTCATGGTGAAATTTAAATTCAGGTATACCAGATCATTTCAGTTACAATCTGTATGTATATTGCTTCTCCTCGATGGCAGACCGTGGCAAATACTATAAAACACTGTGCCGTACAAGCAAATCTCCCCCTTCAGTTTGGGTCTGCCATATATAAATATTCTCCATTCTGTTCATGAAATACATCAAGAATACCCCACAGGAAAGTATTGCTAAAGGCATGATCCACAAGAGTCTTGCTATAACTCTCCTACATCCAAATGAACATGAGAGACAAAGAAATGGTAATCCCAGGTGAAGCTGAATCGCATCATTTCGGAGATACTTGCAACGATTGTGATTCTGTCGAGTTCAAAAAATATGGCAAGATTCAAGCTTGCAGGGAGACAGCGTGACAGCTGGGGGCTTTTGGAAATGAAGTAATCCACTGTAGAAAGGAACGGTGGAGGGAAGGAGTGAAGGAGAGAGCAATCCGCCGCCATCCCAGGCACCAAGAGGGGTGGGATTCTGGTAGTGATATAGATAGAATTTCCTCCTCGATCGGTTCAGTCATCACCCTCGCTACCCCAGCTGTGCGTCGCAATCCTGTACATATATCCTGGAGCCTCTCGGATGCAGCCGGCGGCTGATACACCTCCGGGTGGTGTTCCGGATCTGGTGATGTATTGTAACCATACATGCATTCTGTATTTTCCTGTTCCGCAGTAAAGCCTCCATAATGAATTAGGCTCATCAATTCGAGAACCATGTGACGTCGTGGCCGTCCTTATCGTACGTTTTCCCTTGGCTGGGGGGGTTGTGTGAATGCTCGTTGCATTGCCATGCAACAGCAGCACATCAGCAATGATCGATTTCTAGCCATTAGTACTATAACGCCCGCAACGTCAACATGGGAGACCTACCACTACCCGGCAAATGACCTTCTGCTCGAGAATTTTTCAGTGTTTTATAGCGTCATCTAGGGGTCTTCGGGTGGATGATATGACCGTCGCGCAGATGGTGGTAATCGGGATGCCTTGTTGCTCTGGTGGCATCTCAACTTTTGGCTGATGCACCACACAGTCGGACATGATTATTGAATACTGGCCAACAACACTGCAAGAAAGCAGTCTCTTTCGCACTCATGAACAAGACCAAGGGGGCGCCATGCTCATGCATAGTGCGGAATCAATATCTGGTTGGTCATGAGGGAGTTTACCTCACAGGAGCCACCAAAAAAGCCAATTATATTAACGAATCAAGTACATTTGCTAGCCAAATGATTAAATGTAACCCCCCCCCCCCGTGGACCACAATTGTCCACATGGTCAGAACTCTCGATATCATCCATGCCGTCGACCACTCCTCAGAGCGCAAGCGAATATTAGCAAGATTACAACGTAAATATCATTCAGTACATATAGGGCGAGTAGTATTAATCAAGTTCATAGACAAAACAAATGAAAGGCTAGGATGTGTCATGAAAAACGCAAAGCATCTCGTTGGGTCACGAGGGTCAAGGGAACCCACCATAGTTCCTGCACTGAGCGAGGTGGGCTCGTATGAACTGGTCAAGGGAATTAACGGTTTGGTTAAGCCGATCGACTTCCCTTTGGAGTGTTGCAATGCTGGCGCTTTGTTGTCCGATAATGAAATCTTGTTGTGCAATAGTTGCATCTTGATGAGCAATTCGGCCTCGCAGTGTTGCGATGGTAGCATCTTGTTGAACAATCGTTATATTTTGCTGAACAATCGTAGCATTTTGTTGTGCAACTTGGTCTTGCAGGGTTGTGATAGTTGCCTCTTGTTGTGCAACTTGGCCTTGCAGGGTTGTGATAGTTGCATCTTGTTGAACAATCGTAGCATTTTGTTTCTCATGGTCATCAACCATCTGGCCCATTCTATCCTTCAAGATTTCGAACTCATTCTGAAGTTTATCCCTCGCGGATTCGGTGATCGCTTTCTCTGTGGAAACTTTACAGAACTCCTCGTAATCCACCGCTTTACCTTCTTTCCTCAAATGGGCAATGTACCGCTTGAATTCCTTCACTTGCCACGCCGTGTTGACCTCGGCGTCACAGTTCCCAACCAAGGTGGTCTGCTTCCAAGTTGTGCTGGTCCGAAGTGTTGTCTCGATGGTAGTTGCAAAGCTCCCTGTCGCACACCATTCTGGGAATCGACCGTCGGCCCCGGCTGCAGTAATATCTATCCCACCAAGCAAGTATTGAATTAATTGAGTCAGGTGCTGCGGATTGACTTTAGGGAACGTATGAGGGTGGGTCGTGAGGAATGAGATTGTCCATGCGACCTGTTTGAGGGACGGGTAATGGGCGGCCTTGTTTGCATTGTTCGCCTCCTGAGTAAGTGCACTGAACAGCCCAAGAGCCTCTGCTGCGGAAAGTGACTTGACTGCTGGGAATTCGGCATTAAGTGTCGCAAAGTGGCTTGTTAACATCGCCGTCTGTTGGTTGGCCCATTTCAGATAAAACAATCTGGAATCTCGGTTGACTGAAGCAGTAAGTGAAGCGACCTGACTTTGTAGGCCTAATGCCTTGAATACCTGTGATGAAAGTGTTAGCATTGATCGTTGTACCAACTCATACGAGTTGGAAACTAGTACATCAGGTTAAATCTATAGGTGAGGATTCCCCTCAGAATATGGGAGAAGAGTTGAGCATACCGCTACAGCAACTTCTCGAAGGCAAACAGAGGCACAAAGGAAGTCTCGGTCATGAGATTCAGCCTTGTCCCGCACAAGCTGAGTATTCTTGCGGCGGAGCTCAAATTCATCAGTTCTAACAACGAATTGAGCAGTCTTTGTGTTTGCTGGCAAGGCGCGCCACGCACGTACGACATCATCAATGGAAGTAGTGCCTTTATTCACTGCAGCAGGACTGCAATCAATAAGTATCGCTTTGACGGGACGCATTGGTGTAACTGGTGCGCTGGACGGAGGGGGCATTGTACGAGTGGTGCGTAGATTGATATTGGAGTGAGACGGAAGTGCCTGGCCCAGAGTGACGGAGTGGTTTTGGATTGTAAATCGTGGGGGTTGCGTGCGGGTAAGTGCTGTACTGTGGTGTTGTGATTCTGGGCGCCAGGAGCGCACGACAGGAGGCCAATCGAACTCGAGCAATAACAACACATGCAAGGGCTGTGCGTCAGGTGCCACAACTGCTTACCTCATTGAGGGTTAACCCTAACATGTGCCAAGCCTACGAATGGTTAATTTCCCTGATCTGCTCCGCCAATAACACTCCCGCGCATATGGTGCATGTGGTCTCGTGCCCCATACAATATACACCCTGCTCTGGCTTATTAACCCTTGCTGTGCTTGCTGTGACGAGCAATGCAGCGATCAATGGCGCGGTTGGATCCCATCCAATGCATACCACATGACGCCCGTCTGTGCAAGGGAGATTCTGCAGTACGCAGGCAAGGCTGGGCCGGCCTGGCCATTGAGCGAGTGCTAACAAGGCTTGGAAGTCTTTGGGGCGAGTTGGCACTGCAGTGTGTGCATGTCATGACGCACTCGCTGGCGCATATTTCGCTGTGCCTCCGTCCAGTCTGGTACAAAGGCCTCTGCAACACGTGCACGTCGCCTCCCCCTGTATGACTTTGGGCCGGCAGAGCGGCTCACATTGCGAGTGGAAGCTACAGCGGAGCAGCAATATGCCTGCTAGAGCCAATTCCACATGTCGGAAAGTCAAAAACCACATCCCGACATCCCAAATTGCTATTCACGTAGTGTTTAATTGGGGAACATGAAGGGTGGGAAGACCAGCTGCCCCCTTGACGAGTTGACTGAATAATGCCCGACCCCTCGCTGGCGCCAGCCATGGGGATAAGAGTCAGGGCGAATCGAGGGAGGATAAAGGGACCATGAAGAAGATGGACGTAGGAGGAGAATTTTGGCGAGCGTTAAATTTTTTTTGCAGTATCCTTTCTCTTCTTTATATTTATTTCATAATATTTACTTAGGAAGCATGTATCATCCGAGGTAGGTAGGACGCCTTGCTGAAAAGCGCAAGCCGAAATTTATTTCAAAAAAAAGAAAAAGAGACAAGAATGTCAAGCCCGGAAATGATAGTATAGCAGTGGCAAAAGCAAGAACCATAGCGGAATGCAGTGCACGCAATCTCGGGCAGTGGGTCCCGTGTCCAGCAGCGGAACCCATTTCGAGGTATGACAAGCAGCGCGGTTTTTCTTTGTTCCAGACCTTTCTGTATTCCGTGCGCAGTCTCGCTCAATTGGAGATAGTGGGCCACATGAGGCCGGGGCACCCTACCCACGTTCCGTTCGAGGTCGAGGAACCAACATCGGAATAAGTGCGCTGATGCCGTGCGGCTCTACTCTAGCAGCGTCGTCCCCGTGATCGAGAGCGGTCGATAGTGCCGAGAGATCCAGCGCAGGGAGATATCGATAGTGCTGTAAACGCAATTGCTCAGAGCGGCTGGGAGATCAATGGTCAAGGCTGTGCAGCCACGGAGGTGTGCCAATCGTGGAATCGGCAGGCTGATCCCATCACCTGATCTCGGATGCGTGGTTGCTGCTCGATGATGGCTGCTATTTCATCACTCGAATGGTATGGATGCTCAAATGTCATGTGCCACCTGTGTTTTTTGCATGCGAGGGCGATTGATATATATCCATGACCAAGGATTGCAGAGGGTATAGTGCTTGAGAAGCGTTCCTGCCCACAGGTGTTTTTGACTGACTTGTTGTTATTGTGCAGGCCGTTGTGCCAGGGGCTTCGGTTGCTGGCGGAGGGGCGTGCCTGGGGAATGCTGCTGGGCAGGGCGTGGCATCGCCAAGAGCGGCGATGAGGCCTGAAGGGTTGGAAGGAAGGCTGGCTAGGAGACTACCTCGGGATGCGTGTGTGGCTGGGCCAGCGGCCCTTTGGGGTGCCGGATTCTCTCTGCACATGGCACATGCAACACAATGCTTCAGCCGATCGCATGATGTGATGCACAGGCGGACGTCATGCATATCACGTGTACTGGGCACCAAGCAACGCCACCACTCCAGTCCGGGTATAAGGGCAGATTTCAACGACCGCCCACAGCAACCATAACAACCAACATCAACATGGACCACCTGGTTGATGGAAATTACCGGCCATTCCCACCATACCTCGGCCCCCACCGGTGCACCACCCCAACCGATCGGCCATAATGGAAAAGAGCGGTAAGTAGCCTCCCTAGTGACCATTGCCGAGTTGTAATTACAACATCATCGATACACAAAAGAAACTTTTACCCCTCATTGACACCATCTCCCAGTGCATCCACAGCCACCAGCACCAGCACCAGCACCAGCACCAGCACCAGCACCAGCAACCTCCTCCCTCCATCAACCCCACCCCACCGCCAGCCGCCCCCCAAGTCGCCAAACACTAATTCACGGGGCCCACAATATCCGCTCGTGACATACGAGCCGCGCAGGCGGAAGCGCACAGTACGTCCCGCAGACACCATCGCGACACGAACCACCGGCAGCACAAACCAGGAACCTCCACACGGGGGTGCGGAGGCACAGGAGCCTGCGCAAGAGGGGTGTGGGATCAATGATGGCAAAGCGGGGAGGTGTCTTGACTGTGTGCTTATCCCGCCATTCCAGGGCTGGAAGGAGGAGTATGTGCGCTGTGAGTGAAGAAATGTGAATTGCATGGATTCGGACACGCAGTGACTGAAAAGGGGGAGGCGGCATGCTATTGTAAAATAGGAAATGTGGTATGCATGCAAATCACAATATTTAATGTATTGATACTTTGGCAAGCATGAGGCTAGGAACTTGTGGGGAAAATAGGAGCTTATTCGAAGACATTAGTCTCGTGCCGCTCAATTGAGCCCTTTGATAATGATGAAACTGTCCCGCACACCTCAACACCAAGCCTACCTCCCCCGCCCCTCAGTCAGGTGATGGTTGGTACATACTGATTGATGTAATATCCGCCTGGGCTAGTTCCTGTCACGGTCATAAATAAGGACGTGTCCCAGATATGAAATTCCACACAATTGTACTAGATGTGTATACGTATCGGTATACTACTTGCCATCAAAAACGCAAAATGTCCATATGGAAAGGCACCTTTTTTGCATTGATTGGCAAATCCACTAGTTAGCCACGACACGCATTATGGAGATAGATACGTGAGACTTGTACACCGAGTTTACACATTACGGTATTAATGGCTTTCTTTCAAAAGTCCACAATGCATGATTCCTGACCTCCTACTCGCCTCATGCATACATGCAACCACCCCCCTAGCAAAGAGGTATGTATCTTTTACATACATACATACATACATAATCTGCTTCCGCTGAGCTCAACATATACAGAGGCATGCTGCACACCTTTTCGAGAGCGTTTTCATCGATTATGATTTGGAAACGTTCTTTGTGAATGTATCATCCGGAATACTAATCCGAATCCCCCCCTGCTGTGTATTTTTATGTATGATGACTACATATACCGATGTTGGGCCCAGGGCCGGGGAGGCCGAGCATATATGTGTAGAAGGTAGCAGTTGGGGAAATGTGATGGAGAGGGATTCACTGATATCGGTGAAGAGATCGAGGGGGCCAATGCTGACCGTGGGAGTGTTACCTACCTTGGGGAGTCTTTTCATCACGGTGTACCTTGCATGCATGAGTTTCTACTCTATTTACCCTTGGCGTTTACCTCCTGCAAGCTCAAGCCTTTGGATACTCGACCATTACATATACAGGTTCATATGTGCTCGGATATGATCATGCTACTGTCTCGCGACCGAATTTCAAAACATAGGGGCAAATCTGGGTTATGTACAGTTAACGATCAATGTCTTGTACCTGATGTATGCAATATATAGCTCCGTAATTAAAGGTATATTGCCCTGCGCCATTCAATTGCACGAGAGTGCAAGCTAGATCATCAGGTCATTCAGCTTGTCACACAAATCTAAACGTCACCTGCAGTGATAGCATATGTCCCGAGGCGGGTTTGGGAATTTTGCAACGAGACTAATACGATATTGAAATTCATATCGAGTAAGTTACGTAGGCAGCTATATGAGGTCGACAGTGGCTTGGGTTTGCACTCGCATTTGCGCTTGTAACTGTTCTAGGTGAGCGTAGAAGGTTGATAGGTACATGGGTAGTAATGTCAACGGCCTAGAGGCTCATGAGGCCACTCTCCCTTGGTTTCCTCGCTCTTATGCACGCTCGCTCCCATGACGCCAGTATCTCTGACGCCCGCACCCCTTGACGCCCGTACGCCTGTCACAATGTTTCGACGAGTGTCATATATCCAGGTGGTCTTCGGCGTGGGTATGTGGAATTTCACTTGTTGGGATTGCCTTCAACTTGAACATCTCAATTGGTCTGATTTGTACTTGCATTTCTAGTTGGATTCAAAGACCCAGTCGTGTCCACCTACAGCTTCCGATTGAGCATTACATTTGCGTAATTTGTAATTGGTGGCCATTGATTTAGAACACTACACTCTGTTGGCATAGGTCAATTCGCAGCTTTCCCTCTCGTTCGTTCATTATTCGTGATTTAATGGAATTGATGTAGAGTGGGACATGTGCAAGACGTTCGCACAGGTACATAGATAGCTTCCATATGCAATCAAGAGACAGCCACAATTTTAGCTGTATTGTGACGGTATCATGTGCCAGACAATTTTCAGTGCCGAGGGACCTTTCGGGTTACTGCAATCACACCCTTTATAGTGTGCCGTGATCGAGACCAACACATCATACCCTACCTCAAAGTCGATGTGATAGCTCAACATACGTCAGTATGGAGGCCTCAGTCCCATTGGCACCAGCAACTCCAAATGATTTACTCGATGTACTCCCCATTCTGATCCGGTGGAGTCGTACACCATGGTACAGTCAACTTGGTTGTGTTGGTGATAGGGAGTGCTCCCTGTGTTATATCATGCCTTCTACGTGCATGCCCTTATTCAGTCACTTAAGTTCGATGCTCTCCCTATTTTCAAGACAGCACCTAGATATACGTCTACATTCTGGGCCGGACTATAGGTTCTCGGTGTAAAGTTGGAGTGGGCAAGAAGTGAAGATACATGACGTTCTTTATTGTACCAAGTCCGAAATATTTAACTGCAGGGCTGACAAACACATGTCATGAGTTTTAATCATTGAATCAAAGATCTTACAGAGTAAGGACCTTGAATCAGGATACAGTCTTGTGAAAAATGGAGAAATGCGATCGGGCTTGCTCGGAGATGTTTTGCCCGTACAGAATTAATGAAACGTAGACGAGATGAATTGTCACGTTTTTGGGGTGAGTGAAATGTGTTCCATGTGCGTCAGATTCAACGCCCACCCCCCACCCTCCACCCCAAAGTCACTTGACGAGTAGCTGCCTCCAAATCATGGCACAAGCCGCACACTTGAAACCATACTGTGGTATTCCGTGGGGAAATCCCTTGGAGATGCTCCTTGTGCAATCTTCCATCCGTCCGGCATATGTCCGGGAGCAGGTGACCAAGACCTCCATCGTCTCGCGGCAGGTGTTGTCACCATAGCCTTCGCAAGGAACCAGGAGCCAGAGACACATAATTGTCGATGGGTGGGTTTGTTTGTTTGTTTTTTGTGGTGTTGGTTTGGTTGGATACTGCGGTTTGGGATGACGGTTAAATGGATGTCCGCTGGGAGATGTAGGCCAGTGTATCCTGAAAATATGGGAGACTTCGAATGTGGGATGTCAATCTTTCGTGTTGGTAGCAAGATAGGTGAATGCTAGTTGACGAAAATACCTGATAGCCGTTTTGGTATATTCAGTTAATTTTGTAAGTAATGGTACAGAGAGTACGTTCGATTCAAATTGCTCGGTTTGGAAATTGGAATTAAATTTCAGGCTGACAATGGAACAATGTTCTGATCCATCTCGGTGGAAGAAGGGAGCTATGGAGGTTTATACCCGATCTTGATCCCCTCGCCCACTGCGGAAGAGAATAGTGCCAAGAATGATCGCTGCGTGCTTGCCAAATCCAATTCAATTCAATTGAACATCAACACGATTTGGACAAGATAACAATTGAATAACTACGCCAGAGCACACAATATTGTGACTGGTTCATGGAAGTTAGTTTCAAGTTTCAAGTCTACATGCATGAAGTTTCAATTGTCATGCTATCCATATACTAGACGTCTTGTTCCACATTCCCGCATAACTACAAATTACTCCCGTTATAAACATACCTGTATATTGTCCGGCCCGGAACGTCTGAGCTAATGACAAATTTATGATTCCAACAACAAATCTTTTGTTGGGAAAAACGGAACATGGGCTGATGATAGTATATAGGTTTATTATGGGAGTGCACTGTATATCCATTTGCACCTAAGTACATTGAATGGAAGTAGGTATGTCAAAGCCAGATCTTTGTCCTACGTTACATGGTACGACCCTACCGTAGGGGATTGTTTCCAGGGTCCGTCATTAGCTTTACCGTATAGGTCCATCCATATGAAGTGAGTGGAACTTCTACAAGAGTCTGGGCGTGAGACTAGCGTTTAGTTCGTTTCGTACTGCACTGCCTCTCTATTGAGTTTGCGCTTTAAGGTTGTCGTGGCCCACACATGAATCCCCGCGCCACACAAGGGCCTTGCCTGGGTGTATACCTACCTAATTCCCTGGATCCACCATGCTATCGGAGCTATATTCAGGCCTCCTGCAAACGATATCGATATTCATCCCGCATGATGAGTGAGATCATTGGCACACAGCCCCCGAGGTTTGAGCGGGAATGCAACATATCATAGTGTTATCGGATGATATCTAGAATATCATGTATAATATACGCAGTGAAGAAATACTCCTTGAAGTTTATAATCGTACTTGGCTACTCAACGTGGCAGGCAGGTGCTAAATATATAAGACTTCACAATACTGTTTGAAACTTGCTGGTAGAGGCCTAGGAATGGGGGGATTGTATAGGCGGCGTTTCTCTGCGCATTTAATATTTATTGCAACCTGTGTGGCTATACACACGATCTGCTGCATGTAGTCGATCAGAGCCCTGATGTCATGGCACAAGTCCCTAAGTTCAGTACGCTCTGACAACCAAGTGGATGATAAATTGGTAATTTGATCCACCTAAATCTACATCTTCGGATTTCCGGATAAAGGTCCAAGAATGGATCAGGATGCAGCCGTTGATTATAACCTCAGCATGCCCTTGGGCTAGCCTTCCAGTTGAAGTAAATTTTTGTTTCAAATGTTTGAAAAAAGAAGAATAATATAGAAGAGAGAGATGACAGAGATCGTTGGACGTAGGTATGAACGTGTGCCGGATGAATATCCAATGGCCCATAGACGTAATTATAACATATGAATATTATCCGTTAATCAACAGCTTGGGTAGACATCTGCAGTTCCCCGCTGTGTGTAATTAGGCTGGCGCAACCCAACAATCACAACGCCTGAGTCGAGCCTATAAGCTGGCCTGGCTTCAAAGATACCAAAAACCTGCTCCCGTGCTAGGTACAATACAGGGATACCTATACATGTAGTGTATTATTAAGAATATTTTTGACTTATAACCATTCATACCCATAATACGTACAGTTCGAGATTGGCTCATAATCATGATATAATTTTCTCTGCTGGCGCTTTACCAGCGTCGAAATTGGTAAGATGTGACAATTAGTACACGTATGGGAGTTCTGTTTGTTGAGGTATCTTGCTCAATGATCACTAGCACCCTTGGACCATACAACACGGGGATGCGGATTATCACCAGGAGGTGGATCAGCGCCCAGCGCCCTACGAGAGGGGTCAAAGAGGGGTGAAGGCCAGCGAAATACCTTTTTTAGCCCTTATCAAGATGATCTTCACTACTGATCGTTGCGTCAATTGTGGGTACGATACTGAAATGACGAAATATGGGAACTGCGGGCTAAAACTATACTACTTGGCCTATGTACTAGATGCCATTAATCGCTATATCGATATCGCTTTTGCGTCCGAGGGGGATATTAACAGTTTCAGATCGTGGTACATATTTCTGAAATTGCTGCGGCTTCTAGAAATGACTGCTTGAAAGGGGACTGCGGGGACGAGGCTGGGCATGAAATTGCTTATGCTGAACACAGAGGGAGATGTGTCAATAATGAGCTGTGATGTAGTTTATATATTCCGTTCGGTTCTACACGAAGGACATACAGATGTTCAAATCACTGGTGTGGCATCATGATTATTTCTGCGCCTCTTCATATGTCACAATACATGAAAAGGCCACACCACCGCTTCAAACGACATGACCACGTCATGCACGTCCACAAAGAGAAAAGCCGAAACAATGACAAGGAAAAAGGAATGCGATGGCAGCAACAGCAGCCCTGAAGTTTGCGAGATCTAAATATGTGGCACCATCGACAGGCTCCTCCCAGCAGCGCCTCCCTTCCCCTACTCGCTCTTCCCCATCTTCCTTTGATGGCGATTCTGCTCCGCCGCTGTAGTCCTCGTTATTCCCATTTGCAATTTAGGATGCGATTTGGTCGTCCTCATAGTCATCGTTGCGGTCGCCATCCAGTGATGATGCTGCTGCGCCGACGTATTTATAGTCATTTTTGATTGCCACTGGCCACGCTATTATGTGGTCGTAGCCATCTTTATCTGCAACCTTCACTGGGGATACACTTGCGCCGTCGTATTCGCCGCCATCTTCAAGGACCGTGCGCTGTGGGTCTGAAGGTGGCGCATCGTTACTGCCTTCGTCCATCCTTGCCTCGGTGCATACGTTCGGCTGTTCAGTGAGGTTATCACACCGTCTTGTGATCATTAAATCGGCAG
This sequence comes from Peziza echinospora, assembly GCA_024516245.1. NCBI lineage: Eukaryota > Fungi > Ascomycota > Pezizomycetes > Pezizales > Pezizaceae > Peziza > Peziza echinospora. The sequence goes on along the minus strand of JAJLQT010000045.1, from coordinate 45,757 downwards.
TAGCGTCGCTGAGCGGGCCCAAGACGGTAACGTTCACAAGGCAATGGCCTCTGACTCTGATTTTTGGTGGAAATGTTCTAGTTGCTCCCGCGTCGCACTTTCATAGGCTTTGAAAAACACTAGCCGTGTGCTGTGCACCACGATTCATTGATTGACTGGGCGAGTCATGGGGAGTTTGGCGATGGTTTGCGTATTGGGCGCGGAGATGGTATACAGCGGCCCGCAGCGTTGTTCCTGGTGGGCCAAAGGTTGGGTACTTGGGGGGCAATGCCGGGCTCGGCATCGCTCGCCACTCAAGGCTCGCTGTTCAAAGGATATGTCTCACAGCGCCGCGGAAGGCTGCACCAGGGCCTCGCCAATCTCCAAGGCTGAGCTGCGACGGTGGGGCGGCCTTAGAGGAGAAAGACTTTCCTCCCTGGCCAGGCATCTTACGCATCTAAGCCATGCTAGCTATGTACTTGGAATACGTCGCCTGATACAGGAATTGCGGCCAGGGTTTGGAAGTAGTCATGTGCCTTGGTTGCGCAGGCTCGTGTCAGACGCTTCCTTCGAGTGACGATATTGCCCATAGGGGTATTCCGCCGCCACAGCGACAACCTTGGACCAAGATTGAGTAGGGCCGAGATGATATGTACAGGAAATGGGGGGGGGGTTGAGATGTGAAGTCCATTAGAAGATACAAACGGAGGGAGCGATGGAGAGCTTTACAGCAGTGGTCGACTGACAGTGAGGCCAGCACAAAACGGCGTAGTCTACGGCTGTATGGACAAATAGATTGACAGCAATGCTCCTAGAAACTGCAAAACTTTGACACAGAAGCGCACAGAAGTGGATGAAATCTCTTGGAATTGCATATACAGATTACTCCCGTTATAAGCATATCGTCCGGACCAGAAGTTGTAAGCTTATGACGAATTCATGCTTATAACGAGGGGCACTTTTGCAGCAAATCAAAAAATCGGAGCTTCAGGTTCTATGCATAACTGGAATATATGCTTGTATCGGGTATGCTTATAACGGGAGTAATCTGTAATCGCATGGAGCCGCATGGAATCCATGGAATCTCCGCAGGCATATTGCCCACGCCGGGAATGGGTAGATCTACAAGTCTGTAGTATTAATAATTCAATCATGAACAGCAGCATACAAAACCACAACCCAGTATTTTCCATTCTCGATGTTCCACAAGCTGCCACAACCGACATTATAACCGCCCCTTAAAAATATCCCACCTCATCCTCTCCCTTTAACTTCCCTCTACTCCACGTCTACAAACTGCTTCACCTTGGTCGTCCACCCCTTTTCCCCACCCTGCTTCCCATCTTCCCCCACCTCCCCTTCCACAGCCCTCTCTCCATCCTCCTCTCTTCCTTCCCTTCCCACCAGCCCCTCTAGCTGCGCCTGCCCCACATCCCTTGATCTTCCCAGCGCCGTCAACAACTCTGAGTGCTCCTGTACTCTCCTCTCCAACGCCGTGGAACGCTCTTCCAATGTCGTCATTCTTCTTTCTAACGCCGTGGAACGCTCTTCCGATGCCGTTATTCTGATTTCTAACGCCGTCGAACGCCCTTCCGATGCCGTTATTCTTATTTCTAACGCCGTGGAACGCTCTTTCAACTCCCTGAATCCGAGTTGCAGCGCCGCGATATCAAGGTCATGTTGGTCGGATTTTGCCTTTAAGGAAGCCCGTTCTGCGCGTTCACGGAGAAGCTCCTGGGAGCGTTCTATTGCGGATGGTTAGGACTTGTGGCAGTGGTGCAAATATATCCTGGGAGGGGAAGGGGGTCTGTATGATGGGTACTCACGATCCTCCATCCATGCCTGCAACGCCAGGACTTCTGGCCTCGTCAAGACAAGTTTACCCCCCGCGGGCTTGTGGGCATTGTACTTGGCCAAACGTTTGCCGAGTGCCCCAGAGACGGGTGGTTTGGGGCGAGGTGGTGGTGCTGCTGTGGTGGATGGAAGGGCTTTGGGTTTCGTGGTGATATGTGTCGGACGAGGTGGTGGTGCTGGTGGGACGGGTGGAAAGGCATTGGGTTCTGTGGTGGTACGTATCGGGAGGGGACGCAGCATGGGGGCCATGTCGCGATGGGAATTCGAAAGAGGGGTTCGTGGTAGGTGTTGGATGGTATGGTGTTGAGTTGGTAATGATTGCGTTGTTGGTGTGTTGTTTGTTGTGGTAGTGGATGGGACGTAGCTTGCAAGATGAGGCGGATTAGTGATGGTGGGGGTACACTGAAAGCGGAGGGGGATATCGCCGCTGCCGCCAGCTGGGAAACCGGGCTAGCCACCCTGCCCAGCATGGGTGGTGCAGTCGATCAGTCTCGTGCCCAGCCATCCAGCCATGGGATTACCAAATCAGAAGAGACTACCGGAATAGGAAAGTGGGCACTGTACAGCAGCCCATGCGCCCCATAGGCTTGAGTTTTCGATGCGGGGAATGTTCAGACCGTCTGCGACCGGTGTTCGAAAGGCATAAAATAGGCAAACATAAGCGTTTGATTACTCATGAACCAAGCCCCCTTACGAAGCATGGGATAATCCAATCAGCAGCCCAGAGGTCGCATTCTATACACCTTACACTTGCAAAAAACCTCCCATATGTATAAAGTGTTTTGCCTCATTAAGGGAAATATCCCCATGAAGTGATATTTCGGTGTACTTGGATGGACGGTATGATTGCTGATGATCTTAGTTAACTAGTACGCATTAACAGTATACCCGAACCCGTTGAGCGTAACTAAGGGAACAAGAAACCAAATTTTATATCTCCACCATCGCCAGCTTCATGGAAGGACTCTCCGTGCAGCCTCAGGATTTTCCAATCCAGATGCGGAGAAGCTATCGAGTTTGTATACATATTCACCGTGCTAGTCCCAAGGGCAAACCTTAAAGAGTTGGAATGCTGCTAAACGTCAAGAATACGATAGTGACACGATTCACGCATACCGTCATGTTTGCTAGGAAAACACCCCTTTTGGCGTCATGAGAGAGTGCGAGTGCATACGTGGGCGTGCGGGGTATGTATGGGTTGGGGGTGTTGAGGCTTGAGAGACGCTGGCGATGTGGTGGCAGAAGTGAGGGGCAGCGGGGGGTCACTGTGCATCTGTTGTCGTATAGGTGTCGGCAAGGGCAAAGGGCTTGGCTTGATGCTGCTCGAACAACTTCTTGGCCATGCCATAGAAGCCCTCCTTGCACCTCCTGCGGGCAACGAGGCGGTTGAGCATGGTCGTTCATCAGGCCCCACTGTGACCAAGTTGAAGTACCATCGATGGCGCAACGTACGCGAGTGTTGTCGTCTCAAGGTGTATGTCGTCGTCGGCAGTAACCTCAATTGTTCACGATGGCCAGCCTATGGTCAGTGTCTCCAGCGCGGGGTCATAGGGGTCTTGGTCACAGGTGTTTGCGATTCTTCTGCAGCAGGGTGCCAGGGCGTTAATATCTTTGACACAGTTTTCGTGGAATATGTGATAGTTGGAGATGCTAAGAATGATACTAAGGATGAAGCAGAGCCCCCTATCTTTTTAGCGGCAGCAACGTTTAGACCTCGGAAGCCGCCTTTGTGTGTGGTGATGCGCCGCCGTACGCCTTGAAGATTGGTGTCATGACCATTCACTCGCCGCCGTGTATTTCGAAGTTCTGTCCAATGCTATTCAAGGTTTGTGGTCGTGGACATCAACTCCCTGTGGTACATCTTAGATGTCAGTCTTCTGCTCATTCCAGCGCCGATGGGTTTCCTACAAGTCGTCAATGTGATCATCAACTCGCCGCCATTGATGCTGAATCTTGTCATGGTGGCTGTATGTTCGCCCAACGTTGATGCCGAATGTCATTATCATGGCCATCATGTCGCTGCCGTTGCTCCTGATTGGGAGTCAGCGTTGCCTGGACCGCTTTGGCCAGCCCAATCTTCAGCTGCGACATCCGCTCTTATCCCCACTTTTTGATATCAGCTCATAGGCAATGAATGATTATGAGCTCTAAACATCTCCGTACATACTGCAATCTCCGGGTCTACTGCCCCTGCCCATTACTAGCCCGCACATCCGGGGTGACTGTGTAGCCTGTAATCCCAGGCACCGGGTGCCCACTGTTGAGCCAGACAATCTGGAGAACACGCTGCCACTGGGTAGCATAAGCAGTAAGGGTGTTCTAGCTGTTGATGATCATGTGCGAGTCAATCTTGCCTGCGAGAACGATGGAAGTGAGCAAGTCGAAAAGGCTGTACTTTGTGTGGACCGACTCCTTAAGGGTGGCTGATTTCTTGTTAGCGGCAGCCCTGGGAAGTCGTTTGGCGGCTTAATTGTTTGGGCTGGCTGGACAAGAGCGGCTATAGCGTTGGCATTGTCTTCTAATTCATTGCGGGAAACTATAGTTGTGCTTGGGAAAAGATGTTTGGTGGCGCAGTGCTGATGATGATACAGATGATGTTTATGATGATGGTGATGATAGAGATGTCCGTTGTCGCATTGTTGTCGATGATGCTGTGACATTGGTGTCAGCGGTTGTGATTGCAAGGGCGGATATTTACTTCCCCACGCTGTAGCATAACAACAACAACACCACGTTGCACCCTAAGACTAGTCCAGGGAAATGACCGAACATGCAGGATGCAAAGAAATTGGAATTGTCAGCAAGACCATCAAAACAAACGCCACCCAACATCCAGCACCACCTAGTGTCCCCCACCACACATGTAGCCATGACATAACTATACCACTCACATCCATCACCCGCCCTGACCATATTAACAATCACAACTACTACAATGAACAGCACCTACTGCCCCCATCTCAACTACCCGCCTCCCGTCTGCCCACCTCTCTCACCTCCTTCCCTGCAGTCCAAAATTCTTCCAAATTATCCTCTTTTAACGCACTACCACCCACACCACCACTGCATATGTTCTTCATTACCAGCACCCTTACTAGGCTCCTTCTCGACGACTGCCACAACCAACTACCAACATGTGAAACTCACACATCTACCTTCCAGCGCTGAGTCGTACCTCAGATTATTATAACATTTGGGCTGCCGCGGATGATAGTTTATATTATTTGTGGTTGTTTGTCATGCAGGTAGCGCCAATTTCCTAATGCCCCTCAAGCACTGTTCATGGAGTCAGAGAAGGATCTTGGCTTGTGCTTTCCGGAAAGGTTGTAGTTGTGTTGAATTGGGAATATAGCAAATCGGCTAGTGAGTGAAACTGATGTGTCGACCATGCCTCCTCCTCCGCCACATTGGAATTTTTCAAGGCGGCCAACGTCTTTAAAGGTGTTGGTGGGGGTGTTAGTCTCTCTGGGGTGATGGTATAGATCCAATGTTTCCTCAACATCAATAATTCCAGCTCTGATTATGCATCATCACCACTACCGGAACACCACTCTCGACACCCTGGTCATCATCAGGCATATCCTCATACTAATGTTTAATGCCAATCTCAATCGACATTCACCTAATGCCCATCCCAACCACACCAATCATTGGTACCACCAACATCACTATGACAAGCCATCGGATCCTATTTTGCGCCGCAACACCGAACGACATATTACGCCTGCACCCCGCCCATCTATACCCTTCTCACCATCTCTGGCAGCCCATGGAGTCATGAATCTCCACTACCCTCAGAATCAACCTTTGTTTTTCAGCAATGGAGTTTCGGAGATTGGTGGGCAAGAGTGTTGTGTGGGTGGATTTTCCGCCGGCCTCTGCAATGCCAGGTAAGGGGGATTCGTAGGGAGATCTGGGCATGATGACGGGATGGTATGGGAAGTGGAGTTGGATAGGGTTAGCTGAGTGAAGAATGTGGGTGAGGAGGGGTGGATGGATGTCTTGGATCATTCCAGCCATATGAAGTGTTGTTGGGTGTAGGGATAGGAAATTATAGTCACATATAACTTCTATCCATACAAGAAAATAGGTACTTAGATTCATTTCAACTAGAACAATATGTATTATAAAATGAACAATAGGATTAATATCAATAAGATATTAATCAAAGAAACAAGTATTAGGGTACACATCAAGTAAACATAATATGACATCATTTAGCAGTCACAATCATGACATCATGATTTGAAATCAACTTCTTGATTTCAAATCAACATAAGAATAGATTATATTGGACAGGCACTAAGCCTAATCAGGACATGGGATTTTCGATAATAGAGGCCCATTCCCCCCTTCAGAGTGAAGGGACAAGCAACTTCAGACTTACCAAAATACTTAGAGTTAACAATGGTTAATACACTTCTCCAGTATTAAATCGCCAGTGAAGCCAACAACATGTATTACAATTGCACTCTCTTCCTCAGATACGATTGATACATCCTGACCTGGGACATTCCCAACAGCCCTACTCATGGTATAACCGATATTATTCCTATTATGACTTTCTTGTCTTTGGAGACTTGAAGTTATTTCCAGAATAAGATACATCTACAGATCATAAAACAGCTACTTATACTTATATCCTGGAGATATAAGTATTAGTCATCTTATTACTGTACCCCAACTTTACATCGGGTACGGGGAGGGGGACTAATACGATGGTAAACTGAGCAAGGTGGATGAATGGGGGCCGTGTCGGATATTGGGCTGGGTGAATGGCCTAATGACGTTGGAGGCGGCAGGAGTCTTCGCATCTCATATTCAGCATTTCGTGGGGTCGTATTATCACCCAGGCACTCACCATTGTGATTTGTTGACTTCCTTGACATTTTATTTCACAATATATCAAAAGGATTATGTAAAATCAGTACATTTTATTTCGTTCAGGCATTGACCACTGTAACTGTGCATACATCCTTCCTGTCATACATGTACCTTGAGGTGGAGTAATTGGGAAATGTGAGAAGTGACTAGGTTGCAAGAGGGATTTGGGATTCTGTTTGGAAGTTGTACCTATTGACATTGGCTGTGGTGAAATAGTTGCTGGTTTTGTTCCTGCTTCTTGGTTGAAATTATATTTCTGTACTACATTTATTTGTACAAAGTGACATGTCTCTCTCTCTAGATTAATTCCACAGGTAGGCTGTGCTTGCATGTGTGCATGCCTTTTCTTCCATTCGGTGATTTTCATTTTCACAGAAATGAGTAATATGAGAAAGTCTCTGACAATCACGCTGTCTAGTATATCACCACTGCCTGTCCTTGACCTGACTGTGTTCATGTACGTCGATACATAGGTACTGAGTTTATGTCTATGAATATATGTGTATTCTACCTGTTAGAGTAATTGCTCTTACATGCAATTCATTGCATCTATTTTCCATATTGAGTCTTTCCTTCTATATGGTATCGGGTATATGATTCTATTCTTTTCACCCATTTACATATTGTTTTAATCTGTATATTTGCACATGTACCTTTTCTGCCAGAATGTGCTCACATCAGCTTTTCTGTTACATATTTTGTATACCTCAATTGTCTCTTATATTCTCTCACTTTCTACATGATTTTCATTGTCGTGTTCAAGTTACACGAATGTCTGGTACTTCCTGATACCATTAGCCTGTCTCTATTTTCTTTGCTATTGTCAGTAATGTTGCAACATACCATTTTTCACCTAGACACCCAGTTATCTCATTTGTCATATTGTACTTCGGTTCTCTGTACATATGCTACTCCCCAGACTTTCTGTTAGAACTTGAGCTCAGCTATTACTTTCAGCTTAATCCTTCCCCTTCATGTATACAAGGATCGCTCGCTCCCATCACTTATCTCTGTAGTGAATAGAAATACATTGAATGCTATATCATATTCCTCTGGCTATTGCCGTGACCCCACTTTACTTCAAGATCTTTTATCCCTACTGTGCACCTACACACCATCTCAATCTCGACCCCTGAAAATTCAGAAGCGTTTCCTATCACAGGTTATGAGCCAGGCAGCCGCTACAATTGTGAGACCAATTGACACTGCTGGTTTTAACTGATCTCATTTGCGCTCACCGCCGCAAACGTATTCGATCTATTACTTATCGCCCAACAACACCCCTCTTTCGCATATCATGTTAGCTTCTACCTTAATCTCTGCCCCGGTTAACACTGCTCCTCAAATCTCAACACATTCTCCTCCAGTCAAGCTGGAAAGCCTCGTGAAACTGACGGCAATCCAAATACACCCAGTAGGCAAACCTCATACGTTATATTCTCCAAATCATGGAGTATGAGGACCTCGATTAAGTCAAGCAAGACATACCTAGTGCTTCTGCTTAGCTGAAAACCCTAAAGATGAAAGAAACAAACGGCTACATCCTGCTCAAAGGAAGCATCGAACTAGATCAACCGTATGTCATCCAAGGATGCACCCCCATCTACAATCCCTAGAATCAACTTCATGATACGTTTTAGAGTCAAAATGTCACTTCTTCAATTGAAACATTCACAGACATTCCCCTTTGATCCATGTCCAAGTCTGAATCTATGACTGACTATGTGCTGCACTTGGGAAATACCTGGTCTCAAGCTCATGCTCAATCTCGCTCAAGTGCTGATAATCTTGCCATCCCCATTAGGCCCTTCTTCCAAAGCAATCCAATCAAGAGTACAATGCTCATGAATTCACTCTGGGATCCATCCAACACGATTGTCAATATCCTGCGATCCAGGGACCATCAAACCTTCGAGGATCACCTTACTCATTTTCGAAATCTCAAGTCAACTGAGTACAATGAGAAAGCATTGTTCAACAAACCAAATGGCAAAGGTCAATCATCTACGCCACAAAATCAAGCAACTCAACCTCATCAAGGCAAGGAATCATCCTCAATGATGCTTGAATGCCACTGGTGTCTGTCAAAAGCCATCCATTCACTGGTCACCTTAACAACACCTATTTCAAATTGAAGAAATATCATCAGGAAGAAAAAAAGTGAACTGCAGCTGTTGTCACAGGAATAAACTCCACCGCTCTGGTAATGTCATCACCAACCTCAGGTGATACTGGTTGTATTGCGAATGCTATTCTCTCTGGTTTGTCCATCCCATTGTATTCATCGTCCTCTAATGTTGATAATTTTCTTCTTCCGTCATTTCATGTCGTCATCTTTCAAAATTGTCAGCCCCTATTGCTTTGGATCCTGCATAATCATTTCAATTGGTTTTGGATGTGTCTTTTTCCGTTTTGGGCATTGCTCCCAAGGCTCCCGATTTTACGATTTATCAGACATGGATTCTCGATGCCAGGGCTTCTCATTTCATTACAGCCGACTTATTCAGCATCATCAATCCATTCTCGCATTGTGTGATAATAGAGGTTGGTGGTTGTAAAGTACTCTATCAGAGTATATGGGAACTGTTTCACTGCCTGTTGTGGTTGCTTGGATTGTTTCGAATGTCTCCCTATCTGATGTTTTGTATTTACCTGGGTGCATTTTTGGGAATCTGTTTTTATGGAAAATATTGAATGTGATTGGGAACGCATACCTTTGGGAGAAATACAGAGATCCGAACATTAAACTTAAAAGTAATGACTCCATCGTTGTCCGTGCTGAACATGGTCCTCATCATTATTTCATTGAAACTGCTGTTGGTTATGAAACTGGTTACAATTCTACTGCCCAATTCGGGCATGAAGGGCTTGGTCATTCATCACCTTGGTCCTTGTATCACGCCATTTCTATTTTCACTGATGAACAGCCTCTACCCTAACCACCACACAAATTATCATATAGTACATACATTGAATACAATTCTGAACAACAATAGGACTCCGTGTTGAACAGACAACTACTGAACCATTTGATGTGGTCCATCTCGATTTGCATGGCCCTTTCACAGTTCAATCCATCAGTGGCTCACACTTCACTATGCCAACGCTTGATGACTTCTCAGAATATGCCAAAATTGGAATCCTAAATGAAAAATCTGAGGCACCCAAATATGTCACAGCTTTCTGTCAACGAGTATCCAATAAAACCGGTCGTTATCCGACAGTATTACGAAATTACGAAGGTGGAAAGTTCGTCAATTCTGTCTGGTATACTTAATACTAAGGAACGGGTATCATCCAGCAGAACAGTGTTGCTTTTTCACCAGAGTCCAATGGCATCATCCAAAGAAAGCACAATTCACTCCCGTCAATATGTTGTCCAGCACTTGAAAGCCTCCTTGATTTTCTCCGGTGTGAAGCCTTCTACTGGAATCTCTACCTCCAAGATCGTCGCTCTCAATCAGCATTAAATCGGAAATCAGTATTTGAAATTCTTAACGAACGAGTTCCAACCATTAAACATCTTCCCCACTTTGGCACATCATGCATTCCACACATTCCAAGGAAGACACGTCCTCCTGGATGCAGGCTGGGACGAACAGGGATTGATGGAATACTAGTCAGCAATGCAGGAAACCCATCTATGATCCGTGTATACTTACCATGGCAGAAAAAAGTCTATACATTCCGTCAAGTGACATTCATTTGGTCACATGATCCTACCACTGTTCAAATGGACCTCTCCACTCAGTCAACATTCTCTAAATCTGATCATGCATCGTCATTATCAACAGATCAACCACCAACACTACCTCCAGTACCCACTTCACAATCACCAATGACACATACTCCTACTCCTTTATCGTGACAACCAAGTGTCGACCTACCTGCAGGCTTATCAATAAATCCTGAGAAATACGGGACATTCGATAATAATCAAGAGGTACAAGATCCTGAACGGGTTGTTCCACATCCAACAACTGTTGCACGCCCCTCCACTCCACCTCGACGCAATGTTACACATCCACTATGTGCAAACACACTGTTTGATGCTCTTTTTCACCTTCACCATCCAATAATGGAAATGGTCCAATAGGAAGAACTCGCCGCTACTTCAAAACGGGAGATCGTCTTGCATTCCAAAATATCAATCTGACAATGGGACGTTTCGAAGCACGAGCAATCACCGCCAAAGTTGGAACTGAACTGACTTCACAGCTACAGGATATATTAGGACAGGCCAATGTGACAATTGGTTCCTCGGCTTAGTCTCAACTTATGAAGTCTGATGTGCTTGATTATTGGATCAAAGCGATGCATGAAGGGAAAGCGTGACTAAAAGTGCAATGCTTCTGGGAAGTTCACCATGTCTTGGACTTATCAAAGGACAGGAAGGCTGTTGCTTCTCGCAGGGTTTTCACTGTGAAATTGTTGAAGGATGGAAACATTGAGAGAAATATGGAACGTGTAGTGGTCAAGAGTTTTGGACAGGTTTGCAGAAATAATCATTGTAGGACTTTCGCCTCAGTGACGTGCTACTATTCAGTACATTTCCTGTTTACCCTTGCAACACTACACATCGTTGATATTGCACCATTGGCCTTAAATCAGCATTCACCCATGGTCTTTTAGATCAAGCAATTTCAGTCACAACATCTTCTGGCCGTGGCCTTGACAACACAATGTCCTTACTCAAGAGGCACTTTACATGTGAATCAAACTCCCCTACAATGATATAGGCAACAATCATTGGTCCTAGCAGAACAAGGATAAATCTTCACAGATTTTGATTTTAGCGTCTTCCTCAGCACTCGGAGTAAAATCCTTGTTACTGTTCATGTTAATGACATTGCTCTTGTTAGCAAAACGAGTGCATTAAAAGACTTACCTGCCTTTCTTTAAACTCACTTCCAGTTGACTGTTAAATGTTAAAATACGTCTATGCTCAGCATCAAAATTCAATACCACATGGGTGATTTCACTCACGGACAGCAACTCTACTTAGACCAAATGCTTCAACAATCAGATGTGGAACAGTGTCAACCTATTCCCACTTCTGCTGATCCGAAATCGCAGCTCCTCAAAGCACGCGATACGGATACATCTGTTGAGCGCAATCTCTAACCCCAACTGATTGCCTCTTTAATCATCATCGTTACTTGCACTCATCCTTACCTTGCTTTCCCTGTTCCTTATCTGCCTTAATTTTCCCCTCGTGCTCTTGCAGTACATCATACAGCAGTCAAGAGAATTATGTGTTATATTTCGGGGACTCGTTTCGATGGTTTGGCAAATTCTCTTTCTGTTTCAGTTCAGTTCGGATGCTGCTCATGCTAATTGTTGGGATAATCGTCGTTCTCATACTGGTTACGATTTTCAACTAGGCAAGTGCACTTTTTCCCGGCTTTTCGAGAAACCACAATGGTTATCCAATTCAAGAATCAAAGCGGAATATATTGCACTTTTCACCACTATTCGACATCCCTAATGAGTTACCCACGCCTTCAAGAAATTCAACATATCCGCACTTGTCCAGATAATCGCTGAAAATCAATCAAGTGTAATCCTATTGTTCAATCCTATATACCACTACAAACCAAGTACATCGACATTGCATATCACTACACCAGAGACTGCTTGATTGACAACATAGTTCAGCTTACCCATATCTCTATCAAGGACAATGCCACAGATATTATGACATCAGGACTCCCCAAAAACTCACACACATAGTTGAATCAATTGAATATGTGTTGTTTGTGAGGGAGTGTTAGAGTTATTGATATTCCACCCAATTAATTGCATCTGTTTTCTATATTGTGTCTTTCCTACTCTTGGGTATCACCAATATGTTTCTATTGTCTCTACTTGGTAATTTCATCAGTTAGTCTGTTTGTTCGCACTTATATTCTGTCTCTCTATTATCTCCTCATATGGCTCTTCTTTTGCTTATATTCTACACCTCTAAGCTTCTCTTGTATGATCTTACTTTGTACAAGATTGTGTTCATTATGTTCAAGTACCAAAAATCTCTTTCACTTCCGGATAACAATAGCCTGTTTATATTTCCTTGGCTACTGTAAGTATCGTTGCAACATACCATGTTTCACAGATACTACCTCCATTTTCATTGGTCATATTATACTTCGGTTCTCTGGATCCACGCTACTCCCCAGACTTGCTGTCAAGACATGCGCTTAGCTATTCGGTTCTGCTTGTTTCTTCATCTGCATGTATATGAGTATCGCTCGCTCCTCTCACTTAGCTCTTTAGTGAGTACGAATACATTGAATCCTACAACTTGCTCTGCTTGCTATTGCAGTGACCCTGCTTTCCTTCCAGATCATTCATCTCTATTGTGCACCTACACGCCTCCTCTGTCTCAATGCTCGATTCTTCAGGACTGCTTCCCCCGACACTACATACCTTGTCTGTTCAACTTACGTTTTGCTGTTAATGCCATAATTGTAACAAGTAGAAGCAATCTCATTGACTTAGAAACCTGAATTCAATCCAACATTGTCACAATCTCTAACAAGCATCATTGATCTCTTCAAATGATTCCTGACAGCTGGGTATTGACCAAGAATTGATGTACATCAGCAACGCTTGCAGGTGTCACTTTGGGGGCACAGCCGCCAAAAAAAATTGTACTGCCACAGGCGCCATTTGAATCATTGATGTCGCAGCAGTGACACACACTTTTTGGAGTGTCGCCATAGCGCCATCACAATATCGATTGACACCACAGCAACATCGATCGCCACCACAGTGACATGGATCAACAAAATAGCGACCACAATCACCGTCCTCAAGTAATGTCGCTGTAGACGTGGTAGCAACAATTGATGTCGCTATAGCGGTGTGGTGACAATCGAAAATGTCCTTCCTGTGGGGACACTTAAAAAACGAGCTTGTTGCTGTGGCGCCACCTGAGGACGTGGTGTCGCTGTGGCGCATTATGAAATATGGATGTCACCGCAGCGCCTACACCGCCCGTGGAGAAGAATTGTCGCCATGGCAGAAAACTGAGCGTTACTGATGTTTTGTCTTTTGTAGTCATGTCAGTTCTCTAGAATTCCTGTTGCTCATCCACAGGGGACATAGTTGCTGGAAATGATTTGATTCAACTGGGTTCAAACTTCTGAAATCACTTGCTGGGTGTTTAATCTCATTGCCATTTGTGGAGGAAGAGTGTTGACCATGGAAACCAAAGGGAATGATGATAATTTATCCTAGAAAGTATGTGTAGTATAGTTCTCTTCAATACAGTTCTGATTGGGCTGATCACATGTTTCTGTGCGTAACACAATCAATGGAGCGCACTACCAAGAGGCTATGTCATTCAAGATGTACTTGAGATTGTAATACTTCTCACCAACCATTGATGTAATGACTCATATTTTGCTCGATTCCATATCTTTCCAATTATGCACTTGACATCAAAGTATTCATGAAAAGTTGGATATGATACATACTCGATCTGGCAGTTGATGGTTTCTTGAGGTCATGTGTACATTTGCCAACAAGTGGTGACAATTGGAAATAATTTCCACCTACAACAATGACGATTGTGTGGCTACTGAACAGCTACAGGGACATGTTATTGGCTGCAGGACAGGTGTTCAGTATACAGGACTCTAGAAGATGTACAGGCAGTTCGGTTGAAGCATTCACTACTTGCGAGGGTATATGAGGATGATTTTGTAATCCATTGTCGACACACAGAATGATTACCAGGATTATACAATTCTCCAATGCACTTGTATGAACTACATTGTGAAGAAATCGTCCCTTTCATCACCTTTCTGCCAATAATTCCCCATTGGGTATTCACTACTCAATAAGATCAGCCTATTCAATTTCCCTTCCTGTCAGTCCTATTAATTCCCTGTGTTTCCCTATGTCCTTTCAAATTCTAATTCCGATTATTCCTGTTGTGTTAATTGCTCTGGAAGTTGCTGCAACTTTCTGTTTAGCCTCTCGTTAATCCCTCTGACTTGTGACAGCATTACACAATCATGACCCATCAGAAACGCTTAGTTTGTTGCTATGGCGACGAGTATCTGCAACGGGTGCTGCAGGCACTACAGGGACATCGATATTTCGCATTGGTGCCAGAGCAACAAGCACTTCCTCAAATGGTGCATCAGCGAAAAGTACATTCTCGTGATCGCTACAGCCCCATTGCGAAATCAATTGATGTTGCTATTATGTCGATTCATGTCGCTCTAGTGACGATCTATGACGCTGTGGTGTCGATCGATGTCGCTATCGCACGGTGGCGGCAAAAGTTTTGGCAATGGCGCTGTGGCGACAGTCGAAAAAGTGTGTGTCGCTGCAGCGACATTGATATTTCAACTGACACACTTCGCAGTAGAAGTAATATTTGGTGTGGCTCGCCTGCAGCGACACCTCCGAGCTTTGCGCATGCATCATCCTTTACCTATAATTTTTATGTTTTAACATCATGAGTCTGTTATGAGTCTTTTACTATCACAAGAGCCCCCATAGCTTGATGCATTTACTCTTCCTTATATTGTATCATTTCATTATCATCTGAACGTTTATTCCTGTCATTCACTATCCGTTCTAAAACCCATTTTGGACTCATTCTCACAACAGCAGATCTCCATTGAAGAGCAATGGTTCAGAGACACTCAAAGGGCAAACAACAGATAACCAACTGGCTAGACAGTACTAGGAACAATATACTAGCTACCCTGGGAAATCCTTATTCACCTTGGCCCTAATAGGTTTTCCGCTAATCCACTGCCAGAACACCCAGTACTGTACAAATGCAACATACACCTCTAGAGCGATTCTGAAGTCTTCACAGGACCATTAGATTTGTCACAGCAGTCCCTTCTACCTCTTAGGTGGCAGGTCTGTTTGTCATAGGCTTGGCAGCTACATTGGTGGTACTATATATCAAAATTGATACCTATAAGCCTAGTATTCTCTGTACTATTGAAATCGTCTATATTGGGGCTTGATCAACCCTATGTGACGTCATTTTGTCAACAACAGATTACACCAAAAACTGCCCAACACCCCAGTTAGTAATTCCCAACAAGAAACATCCGGAACACAGAATAGCTCCTTGCAGGCTGGTGAAATAGTGGACCCTGTTCTCCCCGTAGCTGACTAGGCACCTAGTAGCAACAACTGCATCACCAGCACGCCAGTAAACAACAATCAACCAGCAATAACATCACTTCCAACACTTGACACAGCAGCAGTTTCTTCCCTAGTCAAGTCATGACTTCCAGACTATCCCAGCAATCTTCTGGGCATAGTTCCAGGCTTCCTTCAAGGGCGTCATGCTAGCATCCCTGCAGGGACCAGTCACCATATCTATATGAGTTCAGATCACCCCAGTCCACTGCAGATCACACAACAATGAAATTCTTCAACCTTGGGTCCTATTGCCGTAATACAATCCTTAATGCAGAACCCAAAGCCCAGCAAGCATCAGAGGCATCCCAGGGATCATGCCAAAGGATCCTAGCACCTATGGAACCGACAAAACAGTGCACATTACCCATGATATCCTCCCCTCAGACTCCCCCACATCTAAATGGCGTTTCAAAATGCCATATGACATTCTCAAATAGGGCATTGTCCGTGTGAATATATAGAAGAATGACCCTACCTGTATGAAACAATATTTCAGCTCTGAAGAATGGATTAGGGACTTCTATAAACTACTTTCATTGGACTTTGAGAGAGTTACTGATCACCAGATTGATCTGTACGATAACATATCTATTTTGTACATCCAAAGACATGATCCTGCAGACTCCAGTACCTACCCGTCTGAAATCATGTTTGGAAGAGGCAAGAAGAAATCTACTTGGTTTTCAGACCCAAAATGGAACCCTAAACCATCACACCATGACCACAGATCTTCATCCCACGTCCCAGCTATGGATAGAGCTATTGGCTTTATACCAGCCCCCAGACCAAGTCAACAAGCCCAAATTCAACCCAGTCTTATATGCAGAATGCTCAATCACCCAGATACCTCCTTCAGACCAGGTTATGGACCACAGTCACTCCCTCAGCCCCTAGCATCACACCAGCAACATAAGCACCAGTCCAAATCCAGAAAGAATAAGCAGAAAGCAAGCCCTCCTTCATCTGATTCATCATCATCTTACACTACATCATATGTTGGTAAGGATGATTGTAAGTGGAGAGAAAGCACCCCAGCACCCTTGAACAAGATAACAGCTTCCCTTATGCCACCAGCAACCTCCTAAAATTCCAAGAAATCAAACTAGGCAAAAGTGAGAAGCATGATGGAAAAGAAAAGTGGAGGCAGGCAGCAGAGTTTGATAACTAGATTCAAACTTGCAGAGACTTCCAAGGTATCAGTGGGATAGATGAGAACTCGTTTGGGACCATGATTGGGGTACGATTTAAACTAACAGATAATGCCAAAGATCTGCATACCAATCGGAAATTGGACCCCAAAACAGAAAAGCATGGCCTAGCTAAGTTTATACCAACCCTGAGGATATACTACATATTTGCTGTTAATCGACAGAAGCTTTGGGACGAACTTCTGGCAATCAAACAGACTTCAGGAGGCAGAACAGTCCCCATCCATATCTTAGCCACCAAGTTCAAGACCATTCAAATTATGCTACCACATGTTACAAACATCCAACTGTACTACAAGCTAAAACACCAATTGATCCAGAGGTGAAAGCGAGAGTTAACCCACATCTCAAAGAGAACATGGACTGGAATCAGCTGGTTGAAATTCATGAGGTATATTACTCCTCCATGATTGAGGCTAAAGTTGCGGAATCCAAAGGAAATGCCCATAAGTTACACAAGCCACCAAACATGACCTTCAAACAAAATTGCAACAACTTAATCCAAACAATGAAGCCCCACCTCACCTCAAGCAAGAAACAGAAGACCAACAGAACCAACAACTTGAACGGGGTACCCCCTGGTTACACAAACTACGCCAAGATGAGTTGAGGATATTGAATATATTAGGTCACTGTGTGAAATACAGAAAACTAGAACATATGCCTATGGATTGTCCCCACAGCGCGTCGCACATCACTTCAGCAGCCATTGATATCACCACTGCTAATTCCTGCACTCCCCCGACACCTGCCACCAAGATATTCCCCGCAGCACGAACCCTGTGAACTAGGCAGTTTACCTATGAAACTCACTTCAAATCAACCCCTAATCGATATTCGAAATCGAGGATGCATCATTGGACCTCCGACTAGTCCCAACCAGGATCAATTGCCACCCTGTTAAAACCCTGGTGCATAATCAAACCACAGGTGGAGACCTAATTGCCAACAAGTTCTATGCCACCGATAATCATTCTCTAACACCCCTATCTGACACTATTACAGTCAATTTAGACATAAATGGATCCAAGGGCGTGGCACCCCATTTTGTGACAGCTGAAATTGATTACAATGGCTACAACAAGCATAGATCCTTATCTGTAGTTTCACTTAATATTGGGATCTAGTATATGGCCATCCTGCACTAAAATCTCACATTGCAATTATCACCTTGCAGGATGTAAGCACCAACTTGCAAGGAACTGGCGAACCACAATTCAAGATGACACCATGGACCCACACACCAATCAAGAAGACCCCCAGGCATACACAGTCTTCTCCAGACATGTTGGCAGATCATCCTATTTCACGTACATACCAGGGATCCAAGCCAACCGACAGGACCATCACATCAGCAACTACGACATTACAACCTGATTTGAACCCCTTCAACGAGTCACCAGATGAATTCCCAGGTCAGAAGATGCATGCCTTTCCACCACAAATGTGATGACCAGGTCCCGGTGACAGGGTCTTGTCGGCGTATGAAGGTGCCGTTGCGGTTATACCAAGGGGGACGGTAGGCGTGGATGAGGGAGGGGTATCGGCGGTTGAGGAGGGCGAGGGTGTGTGTGTTGACTTGGTCGAAGGGGTGTACGGGTACGGGTTTGGGGCGGGGGCCTGGGAGTATAACTGTGCGACGGGTGGTCAGGGTACTAGGCATGGGACGAGGTCAAGGCGGTGTCAAGAGGGGCTGTCTAGGCCACGAGGAGGAGAGGATAAAATATATTCGAATAACAACTTGTTTAAGATACAGGTGTAGGAAAGAGACAAGTTGTTGCGAAAGGAGAAGAGGGGAAAAGTCAAGACGAGAGGGAGAAAGAGCTCTTTATGTAGAGATCCTTCTCGAGTCATGGAACAGGAAAGACATAAACAGAATCGCATCGTCGCGGCTGCGCAATGGCTGCGCGACGGCTGCGCAAGGAACAAGAGTCTAAGGGGATTGGAAATCAACTGCGCAATAGATAGAACTAGTACATGATAGAAACATAAGGAAAGCTATTGCGCAGTGAAGGTACGTGATACTAGAACCTTCTGGTGGTTTCCCTCAGGTCCCGCCTAGGAAGTCGAGCAGTAACAGGGATGCGGGCTGTCATGTTGCAACGGTTACCAGGAACGGGCTAGGGCATAGGCTAGGTGTGTTGCGATGTAGAGTAGTACTAATAGTAAGCGATACTCTTCTGGGGTCAGGATCAGATGGACGTGGATCCACTGTGGCTGGTAGCGAGGCTGGGGCCGACGGTGGATGGGTGCGGGGTAGTCTTGGGTAAGGCTAGAATCTCGGTTCATGACAGTAGCCCCCCTTCTAGAGGGGAGCTCCAGCGATCTTTCGTGGGTCGGTTCTTGGTCGTCGTTGATAATAATCGGATCGTACCAGGAGCCACTCATGGTGTCGGGAGGTTTGCGGGTCTGGGTTTCTGTGGGTATGCTGTGTGGAAGCGCCTAACTAGTGTTGGGGCGTTTTCGAGGTCGCTTGCGGGTTGCCAGGTAGGATGATCGTAACCGATCCAACGAACGAGGTACTTGAGTTGTCTTCGGACGAACTTCAAGTCGAGGATGTCTTCGACTTCCCACTCGAGGTCTTCGTTAACAATGATAGGGGGTGGAGGAGGTTGTACTTGACCTGCGAGGGGATCTTAGGCGACAGGTTCGAGGAGGGAGACGTGGAAGACTGGGTGTAATTTCATGGTAGCTGGGAGCTCGAGCATATATGCATGGCTCGAGATTTTCTGGATGATTCGAAATTTCCCAAGGCGTTTGTAATCCAACTTGGTCGAGGGTCGGGTGGTGTGGATGTGTCGCCTCAAGAGCCAGACTTCGTTGCCTACTTTGTATGCAGGTGGTGGGATTCGGTGACGATCAGCTTGTTCGGCATGGATTGCTTGGAACGAGGATATTTCGGCTCGAAGATGTTTATCCAAAAGCGACAAGCGTTCGGCATAATCCTTGAGTACTTCTGGGGTTGGTTGTGGCACAGCGGGGTTGGCAAGGATCTCATAGCGGGGTTGTTGGCCATAAACCGCGAAGAAGGGAGTGATTCCGGTGGTGGCGGACAGGGTGTTGTTGTATGCAAACTCGGCCATGGATAACAACTCGGACCAATTGTCCTGTTGGTAGTTGCAATAGGCGCGGAGGTATTGTTCAAGGATTTCATTGACCCTTTCGGTTTGGCCATCTGTCTTAGGGTGGAAGCTGGTAGAAAGCTTCTGTTGGATTCCAAGGAGCTTACAAAGGAACCTTGAGAACTCGGAAGTGAACTGGGTTCCGCGGTCAGTGACAATGGATTCTTGGAGGCCATGAAGGCGGAAGATGTTGTCTAGGAAGAGTCTGGCCAGGGTTTCAGAGTTGCATTCGGTTGTGGTTGGAATGTAATGGGCCATTTTCGAAAGTCGGTCGACCACAACTAGAACGGCATCGAAGCCGTTAGACAAAGGTAATCCCGTGATAAAGTCCATTGAGATTGAACTCCATCGGCGGACTGGGATTTCAAGGGGTTTCAGGAGGCCATAAGGTGCATGTCCAGCAGGTTTGATTCTCATGCAGGTATCACAGTTCTGGATGTTGCGAGCGATGGTTTTACGCATCTTTGGCCACCAGTAATTCCGGGATACAAGTTCGTAGGTGGCGGCTCGTCCTGGATGGCCTGCAGCTAGGTGTTCGTGGCAGGAGTTAAGAACTTTAGCTTGAAGAAGTTCGTTGTCTGGGATGTACAAGAGTTTATTGACGTAGAGCATGCCGTCGTCGTAGGTACATTCTCCAAGGGGAACTGTTGGGTGTTTTGTTTCAAAGTTCTTGAGGGCAAGGAGGATAGATTTTCCCAAGGCATCAGGAGGTAAGAGGGTTCGAATTTCATCATTGAAACCAATTGATGCTGCAGATAGGGAATATTCCGAAAATTTAGAGGATGGGATAAGGGTGCGCACTGGTCGTGCACGTTCATCCCCCTCTTCAGGGAGGTCTCCAGACCTTCGGGTCAGGGCATCGGCTTTGCCGTTCTTTTCGCCGGGTCGGAATACAATAGTAAAATCGTATTGTGCGAGTTCTCCTGCCCAGCGTGCTAGCCGACGTTTCAAGAGGGTCTTGGTTTAAAAGGATTCGAGGTTGTGGTGATCCGTGAGGATTGTAAAATGTTGTGGCAGGGCGTGAAGGTACATGTGCCATGTGTCAAGGCAGACCACAATTGCAAGGAGTTCTTTATCACCGATACCGTAATTGCATTCGGCGGGTGACATTTTCTCGGAAAGGTACGCAATTGGGTGGAGTACCGTTTTGCCATTTTCTGGGATTTTCTGGGAAAGAATGCCGGAGACCACATAATTGGAGGCATCGGTTTCGAGGATTTTTTCAAGGTTGAGGTCAAAGTGTCGGAGGACTGGTGCTGATGTAAAGGCCCTCTTCAATTTGGAGAATAGTAGATTGCAGTCTGAAGACCAAGCAAAGGGGGTATCTTTTCGCAGTAGTCGGAAGAAAGGTTGACAGATCCGAGAGTACCCTTGGATGAAGCGTCGGTAAAAGTTAGCAAATCCCAGGAAACATTGGATATCTTTTACGGATCTAGGTGTTTCCCATTCAACCACAGCTTTGACCTTTTCCGGGTCCATTTCAATTCCATCAGAGGAGATTACGAATCCTAGGAATGTTGTCCTGGTAACTGTGAATTCACATTTCTCGGGTTTGACAAAGAGTCCTGCCTCAGAGAGTTTGGCAAGCACTTTGCGGACTTGTTCATGGTGGTCTTTTCGTGACTTTGAGTAAATCATAATATCGTCAAGATAGACGACGCAAAAGACATCGAGGAATTCTCGGAGAGTGTCGTTGACGAATCGCTGACATGTTGCTGGAGCATTGGTTAGACCGAAGGGCATGACCATAAATTCGAAGAGACCGTATCTGGTTCGGAAGGCAGTTTTCCATTCGTCACCCTCCTTGATTCTGATGAGGTTAAATGCAGCTCGGAGGTCCAGTCTGGTAAAGTACTTGGATTCACGGATTTGGTTCAAGGTTTCTTCAATTCTGGGAAGTAGGTATCTATCTTTATGTGTGATGTCATTAAGTGCTCGGTAATCGACACATAGGCGTAGTGAACCATCTTTTTTCTTGACGAACAGGATAGGCGAGGCGCTGGAAGAGGAGCTGGGTCTGATACATGCCTTTGCAAGGTTTTCATCTAACCACTCTCGGACTTCTTTGAGTTCTGAGTCGGACATTGAATACATTCGTCCAAGGGGTGGCTTTGCACCAGGGAGCAGAGGGATTTCATGGTCTACATATCGATGTGGTGGTAAGACTGAGGCTTCCTTCATTGAGAAGAGTGGTAGGAAGTCGTGGTATTCGGAGGGAACCAGTTGTTCAGCTGGCTCGGTGCTCGGGGTTTCTTCAGGTAGGGAGGCGAGTATACATATCATAGATCCCAGTTGCTTGGTAGCAATTCTCATGGCTGCTCGTGAGATGAGTGCAATGTTATGTTTGGCAGGTGACGGAGGATTGCTAGTGATGGTATTTTGTCGAGTTGGGAGGCAGTGGGCTTGACAATATCCTGAGGCAAAGGTGAGTGTGTTCTTTTCCCAATCGAGCAAAGGGTTATAGCGTCGGAGACATGTTTTTCCAAGGATGAGTTTCCATCCGGCCAGTTTGGTCACTTGGAAGGTTAATACTTCCTCATGTTGGTCGACAGTGAGTTTCAAGGTACAAGAGTGGGTTATCTGTTCTGCAACCGAGCGTCTCCCATCAACTATGATGAGATCTTCTGGTTTTGGTTTCAGATCAAGGTTCAGGTTCAAGGACAAGGCAAAGTCAAGGTCGATGAACTGGGAGGTACCTCCACAGTCAATCATGCAGGTTCCTGGTAAGGAGTCATTGATAGTTGTATTGAAAGTCATGGGTGACTCGGAGCCGAGATCACCAGAAATAGACACAGAAGACAGACGCAGAGCAGAAGAAATTCGATACTTTCGCAACCTTCTCTTACGAGCAGATTGCGATTCCATTGGAATAACAAAACCGGTACCAGGTAGATCAACAGGTGGTAAAACAGAAAAAGCATTAAAAGAAAACAAGGAAGAACAAGAGGTGCACGAAGGCAATAAACAGGCACAAGAGGGTTCGAGAGAGAAGACACCAGGTTGCATCCTGGCGCTCCTTGAAGGGTCTTCAATCTTCAAAGAGGCGATTAGTTTTTTGCCGGAGTGGCTGTCTCGGTGGTGCTGTAAAGCTCGGTTGCTGGGGGAGCAGCGGCGGCGGAAGTCTCGGAAGTTGCATTACCTTTCTGGGTTTTGGTTGGGCAGGCGCTTGCAAAGTGTCCTTTGGCTCCACAATAAAGGCAGAGACCATTTGCACGGCGGTAGTCCTTGTCTGCTTGAGTCAAAGGACCACGCTTTCTTGCAACCTTGACCTCGACGGCAGAGAGATCCATTGGGACACTGTGAGAGGCAGTGGATGTGGACGCAGGTGCCGAGGTACGAGGTGTGTGGGTGGTGTTCTGGGTGTTGGTGTGATGCTGATTTTGTCCTCGACGAATGTTGTTGTCGAGTTGGATGCACATTTGTGCAACAGCAGCAAGGTTGTCAGGGCCATTGAGTTGGTAGGATAACGCGGTAGCAGTATCCTTGTTGAGGCCAGAGCGGAAGCGGGCGATCTGTTCCTTCTGGTTCATGGAAAGTTTGGTGACGATGGTGACAAACTCGGCATGGTAGGTAGAACAATCCTTTTTCCCTTGTCGGAGTTTGTCGAGTTTTTCCCTGGCTGTGGCTTCAGCGTCAGGGTCGTCAAATGCTGCTTGAAGGGCGTGGATGAACGCCTCATAAGACTGGAACTGGACTTGGCCAGTGACGGGGTCCATGTGGGGATTAAACCATGCTTGAGCACCTCCGGAAAGGTGCGAGGCAGCATAGGCAATCCTGGCTGGGTCTGAAGAATATTGCGTGGGGTCAGAGGAAAAGACCAGTTGTAATTGAGTAATGAACTGGCGATATTTATCCCTAGTTCCATCAAAAGCAGTAGGGTCTGCGATCTTAGGGGCCAGGTTTCTTGGAACAGTCGGGGGTGGTGCAAGGGCTTGGAGTCTCTGTTGACACCCGTACTGGTATCCAGAATGGAAGTGGGCGAAGAGGGCTTGGTTCGCATAGTTGAATTCAGTGGTGTTCGTAATGGTGGGTATTTGAGGTGCTGTCCATTGTCCTGTGTTTCCACAGTTGACACCAGTCATATGGGCTGTATTTATTGATGTGAGAAGGGTGGTTGGGGTGTCATTGGGGAGATTGGGAAAGGAAACGACTCCAATTGGGTGTGAAGAAAGGTAGGTAACGTATGTTTCCCATGGTTTGTCGGTTACTGGGAGGGGCATCCCAGTTCTCCCGATATCAGCCATTCATGCTTGAGGGTGGCGGAGACAGTTATGTCGACGCAACAAAGTGTGATGACCAGGTCCCGGTGACAGGGTCTTGTCGGCGTATGAAGGTGCCGTTGCGGTTATACCAAGGGGGACGGTAGGCGTGGATGAGGGAGGGGTATCGGCGGTTGAGGAGGGCGAGGGTGTATGTGTTGACTTGGTCGAAGGGGTGTACGGGTACTGGTTCGGGGCGGGAGCCTGGGAGTATAACTGTGGACGGGTGGTCAGGGTACTAGGCATGGGACGAGGTCAAGGCTGAGTCAAGAGGGGCTGTCTAGGCCACGAGGAGGAGAGGATGAAATATATTCGAATAACAACTTGTTTAAGATACAGGTGTAGGAAAGAGACAAGTTGTTGCGTAAGGAGAAGAGGGGAAAAGTCAAGACGAGAAGGAGAAAGAGCTCTTTATATAGAGATCCTTCTCGAGTCATGGAACAGGAAAGACATAAACAGAATCGCATCGTCGCGGCTGCGCAATGGCTGCGCGACGGCTGCGCAAGGAACAAGAGTCCAAGGGGATTGGAAATCAACTGCGCAATAGAAAGAACTAGTACATGATAGAAACATAAGGAAAGCTATTGCGCAGTGAAGGTTCGTGATACTAGAACCTTCTGGTGGTTTCCCTCAGGTCCCGAACTAGGAAGTCGAGCAGTGACAGGGATGCGGGCTGTAATGTTGCAACGGTTACCAGGAACGGGCTAGGGCATAGGCTAGGTGTGTTGCGATGTAGAGTAGCACTAATAGTAAGCGATACTCTTCTGGGGTCAGGATCAGATGGACGTGGATCCACTGTGGCTGGTAGCGAGGCTGGGGCCGACGGTGGCTGGGTGCGGGATAGTCTTGGGTAAGGCTAGAATCTCGGTTCATGACAATAAAGAATTGAGGAGCTCCAGCACAATATCTGTTTCAGGATCCTACTCTGTTTCAGAAGCCAGGACAGGTTAAATTGTGCTATATTCATGAAACTGAGAAGGGATCAATCACATGAAGCAAGATTCTAACATGACTTGGTAGACAGGAATGAAGGTACTAATTTGAATTTTCATAATATACCCAATCAACAGAGAATCATCAACACGATTGCCACGCACCTTGTTTAGGTCCAATATCCAACATAGTGATAAGTATAACACGATCAGGATCTTCTCCTCACATGAGCAGTTCACAGCATTCATCTTTCTCAAACAGTTTTCTGATCCATAGTTATGCAGCATGGAGATTACAATGAACCTGCAACCTTTACAAATGTCATAAACAGTATAATCAGCAAGCAATCAAGGCTTACTGTATTCATCAATATTGAAGACATATTCATCTATAATGCCACCTCAAGGAACACTTGCAACACATCACAGAGGTGCTAACTCATTTGAGAAGACACTCATTCTATGTATCTAAAGATAAATGCGAATTCCTGACAAAGGAATTGCACATACTAGAGGACAAAATCACCAATACGGGCATATCACCTGAACTTCAGCAGGTGGCAGGGGTCCAGGACTTTTCCATTCCCAGAAATAGAGAGGAGCTGCATAGCTTCATCGGTTTGATTTATTAACTAAACCAGTTCCCACCCTACTTAGCCACCAAATCATCCTCTCCAAAAAAGACTGATGGAGCCCAATCAACTTGGAATTGGATTTTCATGTGTGACACAGCCTTCCAACAAGTTGAGCATATTGTCAGTCATTCACCTGTGCTCAAGCCACATTGATTACAACTCGCCTCAGCTGATCTATTGTAATACCGATGCTAGAACAATTGGTACACGAGCATGGATAGGACAGGAATTAGATGTGGCACACCTCATACTGGCAGCTTTCTATGCTAAAAAGTTCAACCCTTATCAGCAGTCATACCACAGTAATGACAATGAGCTCCTAGCCATCTTGGATGCACTGGAACATTATAGAAGCGTGCTGAGTGGCACCACATTCATCATACTAACATACCATATGCCCCTTGTCACCTTCCTCAAACAGCCTTACATTGTTGATAACAAACATGTGAGATCGTAGCATATCATATCCCAATTTGCTTGTACCATCCAATACCTCTCAGGAGAGCACAATACAATGTCAGACACCCTGTCAAGAGTGTATAAGAACCCAGACCTTCTCCCACTATCTGGAGATCTTATACCAGCAGCCACAGATACCCACACCAGCAAGCAACTCCAGCAATCACCAAGCAAACACACCAGCCAATCCACTACCCCCCACGCGACATTACAAGGCCTTCTAGCAGCAGAAATCCTATTCAATATATTGCTAGCTCCTCCCCATGCCTACTTCAATTCCCCCTCGCAACAAATCACCTCAGCAGCCACCACCAGGTCCACAACCAAAGCCAGCAACTTACCAACAGCATCCCCAGCCATATCAAACCCTCAAACAAAGGAACAGCTCCATCAACCACCAACATAAACTCTCAAAAAAGGCTTTCCATCCTTCAAACTATGAACAACTACATGAAAGCCAATCCTACCCATAACTATATCAGACCTGACTTTGAGCCGTATTGAATGATAACCCGGAGAGAATGGAAGCATTGAAGTACAGGTTTGTTCATGGAAAGGATCACTGAACTGCATGTAAGGACACCTTTTGCTTTATTCATACTAATAGACCCTATGACTATGAGGGCAGATACTATGTCTGTTCCTTCTGTGGTCAGTCAGGGCATGAGAGAAGAAGATGTGAACTATGGCTCAAAGCCAAAGATGTAGTTGAGGACGAGTTTCGGAAACAGAAGGGCTATATAGACCTGCAAAAAAGACCCCAAGAAACCCCGGCACCAATTGCCCAATCTAGCCCACCGAATTCCCCTCCTGTATCTCAGATTTACTCCCCCACTTCACCGGTTATGAGCAGATCTGTCACCCCCGTGCATTATAACCCCTCAGAAGAGTTGGACGAAGGAGAAATTGATGAAAGTATTCAGGATATGGTCATGGTTGAAACTGCTGTCTCTCCACCCCCAATGTCTCCCCCTAAATCCCGTCATGTATTTTCTCCTGGCCCCACCTCACCTGAACCACCAAGACACCTCCCCTGGAGGTTGCCACCACATTCAAGATACCTAAGAACCGAGCAAAAGACAGCAGCAGGCAGCAAACAGAATCAATCGACCCAGCATACTGCCTACTATCACCAGTTTTATGCTTATCCACTTCCATTTACAGCAGCAGAGCCAGCAGCCCCCAGAAGCAGCCAGGCAGTATGTCAAAAAAGAGTCCAAGCCAAATCCATATCCAGTACCAACATATCAATGAGGCCTACCAACCCTGTCCCATTCAGGACCACATCAGCTTCAACATTCGGGTGGATCCTTTCCACCCTGCAGCCTCCTGGACAAAAGAACCACAGATTGACCTCAATCTGGGTGAAAGCCAACAAAATCCCAGCCTGGCCTAATTTCAAGCCATAGCATCCAACTAGGCCAGGCAGCTACCGGACACTCCACTCTTAGAAGATGCTCCCAGTAAAGTACTACCAACTTTGCTGTCAAGCCTGTGACAAATATACCTAACATCTGATAGGTAGAAAAGATTTCCGTGACCATTCTGAAAGTCCTGTGAATGCTTTAGAATCGCCCTGGAAGTTTGAGTTGTATGTGTTAAGTACTTGAAGTTCCCGGTACTACTATCCTGAAACTGAGGAGATTACTGGAGGGGCTAATAGAGTTAAGGGGAATAGAGATTTACCTGGGTAGCCAGTATGGTGATTATGGTGCTGACTAGTCGGTTGGGCATGTGTTGTCTGCCCTTTCAAAGTCTCTGAACAATTGATCTTTTATAAGGCCTTGCTAGGTTGATTATGAGTCGAAGTTGGCTTATAGACTTGATAGTGAATGGCAGAAATATATGTAGAAATGGGAAGGAATTGATACATGATGATGAAGAGTAGAGGTATGACGCTTCAAAGGCCCTGCAACAGGAAAAGAACCAGCCAAGACCCATGATGATGAAACAGGAAAATTACAGGTGACTGATGAATTCATGACTGTGTGATGATGTCATAAGGCAGAGGGCACAACAGGAGGTTTGACGGAAGAATATAGTAGTGTCTAGAGCCTGAAGATGCACAGGAATGATGAGAATTAAGAATACAGATGACATACGATAAACATTGAATTATTAATACCAACAGGAAGTGTACTACAATAGTATGACATTATTGGGAAGTGACAAACCCATTGGGAATTAGTAGCAGAATTGGGATACCAGGAACGATTTCCTTCAGAGTGCTCATGGAGAGCTGGCTACCAAGCCCACACACAATGCGCGGTCAGAGTGGTGTGCCTGTGTCAGTGGTTTCTGATGCAGCTCGACCCACTGAATCGATTGCAAGTGGTCCCAGAACTTCAAAATGATTTTCTAGGGAGTTGTGCTCAACATCATCTCAAACTCCATACAACTCATAGTGGGCACTTGTGGAATGCTGGCTACCAAGTCCATGCGCAAACACAACTATTCGCTGCCAACATTTGACAGTGGTTTCTGATGCAGCTCGACCCACTGAATCGATTGCAAGTGGTCCCAGAACTTCAAAATGATTTCCTATGGAGTTGTGCTCAACATCATCTCAAACTCCATACAACTCATAGTGGGCACTTGTGGAATGCTGGCTACCAAGTCTGCACGCAAACACAACTATTCGCTGCCAACATTTGACAGTGGTTTCTGATGCAGCTCGACCCACTGAATTGATTGCAAGTGGTCCCAGAACTTCAAAATGATTCTCTATGAAGTTGTGCTCAACCTCACTCCAAACTCCATACAACTCATAGTGGCCACTTGTAAAATGCTGGCTACCTAGTCGACACGCAATGGGCAGTGAGAGTGGTGAGCATGTGACAATGGTTTCTGATGCAGCTCGACCCACTGAATCGATTGCAAGTGGTCCCAGAACTTCAAAATAATTCTCTATGCAGTTGTGCTCAACCTCATTCCAAACTCCGTACAACTCATAGTGGGCACTTGTGGAATGGTGGCTACCAAGTCCATACGCAAACACAACTATTCGCTGCCAACATTTGACAGTGGTTTCTGATGCAGCTCGACCCACTGAATCGATTGCAAGTGGTCCCAGAACTTCAAAATGATTCTCTATGAAGTTGTGCTCAACCTCATTCCAAACTCCATACAACTCATAGTGGGCACTTGTGGAATGCTGGCTACCAAGTCCATACGCAAACACAACTATTCGCTGCCAACATTTGACAGTGGTTTCTGATGCAGCTCGACCCACTGAATCGATTGCAAGTGGTCCCAGAACTTCAAAATGATTCTCTATGAAGTTGTGCTCAACCTCATTCCAAACTCCATACAACTCATAGTGGGCACTTGTGGAATGCTGGCTACCAAGTCCACACGCAATGGGCAGTGAGAGTAGTGTGCCTGTGTCAGTGGTTTCTGATGCAGCTCGACCCACTGAATCGATTGCAAGTGGTCCCAGAACTTCAAAATGATTCTCTATGAAGATGTGCTCAACCTCATTTCAAACTCCATACAACTCATAGTGGCCTGTAAAGTTGGGGTACAGTAATAAGATGACTAATACTTATATCACCAGGATATAAGTATTAGTAGCTATCTTATGATCTGTAGATATATCTTATTCTGGAAATAACTTCAAATCTCCAAAGGAAAAGAAGTAATAACAAGAATAATATAGGTAGTACTATGAGTATGGCTACTGGGAATGGTTTGGTTGATGATGTATCAATTGTATCTGCTGAATAGGTGCAATTGTAATACATGTAGGTGACTTCACTTATGATTTAATAGTGGAGAAGTGTATTAACCATTGTAAACTCTTAGTATTGTTGGTAACTCTGAAGTTGCTTGCCCTTCTCTCTGGAGGGGGGAATGGGCTTCTTTTATAGAAAATCCCATGTCCTAATTAGGCCTAGTGCCTGTCCTATATCATCTATACTAATGGTGATTTGAAATCAAGAAGTTGATTTCAAATCAAAAGTTTGATTTCAAATCATTTGTCATGCTTTGAAATCAAGAAGTTGATTTCAAATCATGATGTCATAATTGTGACTGTTAAATGATGTCATATTAGGTTTAATTAATGTATACCCTAATACTTGTTCCTTTGATTAATATCCTATTGATATTAATCCTATTGTTAAATTATATAATACTATTGTTCTAACTGAAATGTATCTATGTACCTGTTTCCTTGTATGGATAGAAGTTATATATGAATATAATTTCCTATCCTTACATTCTCCCCTACTATCTTAATGATAGCTTTAATTGTCTATTTCTCCCATTGTCATAATCCTAGCTTTTTTTGCATTAATTCTAAACATAGTCTTTGTTTTGCTAGTATTACTATTTCCTTTTCTCTTTCTCATTGTTCTAGTCTTATTTCCTTTTGCCCAGAATTCCTTTAATACAGAGATGTCTATGTCTTCAGCATAGGTCCATGTATTATCTTTTTCTTCCCATCCTTTCCATTTAATGAGGTATTGAGGCCTAAGAGTCTTAGGTTCAGACCTAAACTCTACTGCTTCCTCTACCTCATATCTATTTTCTTCCACAGCTGAGGGATTGATGTGTGCTCTGCTGGGGAATTTGGTGTTATTGTTGGGTTTGTATCTCTTGAGGAGATTGGTGTGGAATACTGGGTGAATCTTTTTGAAGTTTGATTCTATATGTAGTTCATAATTGTCAGTCTCAGGTTGGCATTTGATAATACTAAAGGGACCAATCCATTTGGGTCTGGTCTTACCTTTTTGTGGGAGATCTAGGTTCTTTGTTGATAGAAGTACTAGGTCTCCTGGTTTGTAGGTGTCTGCCTTTCTTCTGAGCTGATTTGCATAATGTGATTGTTGTTCCTTGGCCTTGGTGAGGTTTACCTTTGTTGTTTCCTTGATGGTTTCCTTAAGTGGTTTGAGATTGAGTGGTAGGCCCATCTCATCAATCTTTGGGTGGAAGCCAAATTGGGAGTCTTTTCCAAACATGATCTGGTAGGGGGAGAATCCTCTACTAACATCATATCTCAAGTTCAGTGCTGTCTGAATCTTAGGAAGTTTGCTTACCCAATTTGTGTCTCCATCAATTTCCATAGCAGTGACCATTTCCACAATGATCTTGTTGATTCTTTCTGTTTGTCCATCTGTTTCAGGGTGTGCTGCAGTGGATAATAGTTGGTGGATATTGTGGTCCTTGCACCATTCTTTGAAATGTTCAGATAGGAATAGAGTATCCCTGTCTGAGACAATTTCTTCTGGGTAACCAAAGACTGGAGCTATAAAATAGTCATAGTACTTTGTTAGCCATTTTGCAGTTATGTTTTCAGGCATAAGTACAGGAATGGTGTATTTGGATAACCTACAAACAATAGGCCAGATCTTCTTGAAGGTAGTTGGCTGTATTGTTGTAGTGTAGGAGTTTGGTGGATCAGTTGTGACTGTTGGTAGTGTGAGGAAGTCCATACTGATGCTCTTCCAACATTCTGTAGGTACTGGGAGTGAGTGAAGTTCTCCTTGGGGTTTTTGTGTGGAGAACTTACTTTTCTGGCATGTATTGCATGTCTCACAGTATTCCTTGATCATTGTTGACATTCCTTTCCAGAAGTAGTACTTTTGACAGTACTTGAGGGTTTTGAGGAATCCTGCATGAACAAGGGTATTGTGAGCATTTTCAATGATCCTTTCAATAAGGTCATAGTCCTCCATTCCTTCTTCTAAATCATTGATGTTTCTGGGCCATGTAGTGGGTAGAATCACAATGTCATTAGTTAGGGTTTTATCTGGGTTTGGCCAGATGTAGTAGTATCCATTTCTGTATGTGATAGAAGAGAATTTATTTGCAGCATATAGACTAGTAAATCTATTGTCATGCATTAGCTTCTGGTACTCAGCATGATGAAGGGTGTGAGTGGTAGAGGCTTCATCTTCTGCACATACATCAAGAAATACAAGAGGCAGGTTGGGTCCCATCCCTAACTCTGCCTTGGCCTTCAAGTAAAAGGTTTCAGTTCCACCTTCTACTTGTTTCCAGCTCTTTTTGTCACTCTCCCAGACAAGACTTTCCCAGCACCAGTATAGCCCATCCTTCTTTGCTTCAAGGGTATAGAGGGCTGGTGTTGAGGCCATGTCAGTTAGGTACCATTCTTGGAATGGTGCATAATCTGGGGAGCTTACAATTTGTATCATGAGCTTGTTGTGTTTCTCTTCTTCCTCATCAGTCCTAGACCTCACAAATTGATGCCCTTCAAAATCACAGTTTGGCACCCAGCAATCCAAGAAGTTGGTGATGTGCTTATGGTGTGGGTGGTCTTGATGGGTTCTCCACCAGTTCCAAGCTGGGTTTGGTTGAGGGCATATCACCATGTTTTGAGTGGGGGTGGTGTTTGTGGGTTTCCATCCCCATTTGTCAATCTTTCCATGCTGGTGGCAATCATCTGCATTGCATTGGAATTGGAAAGGTATTTTTTTATGCATGGGGTGGTCTTTGAGGGCTGAAATCCTTTTGAAAGGATTTTCCTGCTTTTCTCCTTGGTATTCTTCTACTGTGATAGTAGGAATGTTGGTTTTCAAGGGAGGAAGCATATTGAGCTTATTTCTAAGCTGGGAGGAGAAGGTGGTGTTGGTTGGGCTGGTGCCCATTGTTGCTGGTGGTGGTGGTGGCTGCTGGTTGGGCTGCACAGTGGTTGCCTTGCACCCAATTGTAGCATCACCTGGTGCCTTTGAAGCAGGCATCACTTTCTGGGCTGGAGAGTCCCAGGGAGGAGTTTGAGTGACATTGCTGTCCCTCAAAGATCTTTCTTGGGCTGCTGGGAGCCCAAAGTATGGAGTGGGGTCAATGTTGCCATTGGACCCAGTGGAGAGGGCAGGAGAGTTGGCTCTCCTGTTGGTGTTTCTGGCCCTAATGTCCCTGACATTTTGCCAATGTTGGAGGGTGGTGTCCTCCCACTCTCTGTTGAGAGCTTCCTCTCTGTTCCACTCCTGTTCCTCTTGGTTAATTGTGTCTTTGTTTGATGGATGGTTATTAGTGTTACTAACCATTTCATCCTCAGAGTTGATTTCTCCTTCCTCTAACTCATCCTCTGTGTAAACCTCCTCTTCCTCTACCTCTTCATTGTTCAGGGAGTAAATACTCTCCCTGTCACTTTCCTCATCCTCCTCCATCTCACTCTCCTCTTCCTGATCCTCCTCTTCCAACCATTGCTCCCATGTCTCAGGACCTTCTGGCCCTGGGGAGGCAAGGTTATTTGGGCACCCAGTTTGGTGCCAAAGGATGGCCTCAGGCCCATTGATGCTCAAGCAGTGGCAGTTGGTGCCACTGGGTCCTGCCTCTGTGGTTTGGTATTGAGACATTCTTGAAGCTCTTTTATTAGTAGGTATTTCCAGCTTAATAGTATTATTAGGCATGGTAAAACTTACTTTTGGTTGTTGTTTGTGGTTGGTGGTTGAGTGTGGGGGTTGGTTGACTTTGGTTGCTGCTGTAAAGATGTGTTGCTTGAAGGGGACTTGTTGGACTGTGATGTCTGAAATGTATTCTCAGAGTGGGTCATTGGAGCCCTCTTTATACAATCTGCTGAGTTGGTCTGCTATCTTATTAGACTCACCTTTAATGTGTTCTATAGTGAAGTCTAGTCTAGATAGAGTCTTTCTACTTCTTTCCCTTCTGCCCATTAGATTGTTATTACTCATAATGGTAAGCAATGCACTATGATCAGTCATGATTTTAAATTTGACCCCTGTTAATTCAGTGGCAAAGTATTCAGCCCCTGCCACAATTGCAAGGAGCTCCTGGTCTGTTGTGGAGTAATTTGCTTGTGCAGGGTTGAATTTCTTGCTGAAGTATTTTGCAGGTCTTGCCTGATTTAGTGTTGGTCCTTGTCCTATCCATCCTCCCACACCTAATCTGCTTGCATCACATACTAGGTATATGGTCTCATTTGAATTGTAATCAAGTGGTCTGAGGATTTCTGGTGAGTCAAGAAGTTTTTTAACTTGGTTAAATGACTCAGTGTGGAGTGGGGTCCATGACCAATCCTTTGTGGCCCCTGCTAGTTCAGAAAGTGGAGCGATGATGTCAGCTAATTTAGGAAGAAACTGACTCAAATAGATTACCATTCCATTGAATTCTTGGAGTTCCTTCCTGTTGCCAGGGATAGGTATCTTGTTAATAACCTTGACCTTGGCTGGATCCACTTCCAGACCCTTGTCAGTAAGTATGACTCCTAGGATCTGCATAGTCTTAGGATTGATTTGAGACTTGGATTTGTTGATGTAAAACTTGTTTTCTTTTAATATGTTGTGTAACTGTCTCAAGTCTTTCACATGTTGATTCCAAGTGTTGCTGTAGATAAAGATGTCATCTAAATAGATTGCTACTGATCTGCCTAGCATGGGTCTTAGAATATGACTCATGGTTTTTACCATAGTGGCAGGTGCATTGCAATCTCCTTGTTGCATGACTCTTGATCTGAATTGCCCCATGGGTACACTAAATGAGGTGTATTTTTCATGGTCAGGGTTTATTCTGATATTGTGGTAGCCATCAGTCAAGTCTATCTTGGATCTGTATTTGTGTGATGCTACTCTATTTTTTATCTCATCCTGGTTGGGAAGTGGTGTGTTGTCCTTAATAGTGTTCTTATTTCTTTCCACTAGGTCTAAGAGGAATCTAGGCTCATTTGGTTTGTCATGCTTTGGTACTGTAAACATGCAGCATGATGATAGGTCATTTGATTCCACAATTCTGCCAGATTTTAATTCTGAGTCAATCTTTTCATGTAAGGCTTGCATGAACTTGGCATTTTGTTTTATAGGTCTTGGCCTCCATGTGATTGATTCATCAGCAATATTAATGTTGTGATTAATATCTCTTAGTGGGGGTA
Organism: Peziza echinospora; assembly: GCA_024516245.1. Lineage (NCBI taxonomy): Eukaryota > Fungi > Ascomycota > Pezizomycetes > Pezizales > Pezizaceae > Peziza > Peziza echinospora. Next base: position 10,394 of record JAJLQT010000045.1, on the reverse strand, counting down.
ATTCTGTTGGTTTCTTATCTGGGTAGACCTCTGGGAATTCTGCTATAATATCAAATTCTGCTTCCACAGTTGTTGAGAATGAGTGGATCTCTCTCCTTTGGGCATTAATTGCATATCTTAATTTATGGATATGGTTAAATGCTTGGGTGATGTCCTCATTCAGCCTTGTTGGTAATGTTGTATATAGGCTGTGGTAAGTTGTTTGCAGTTGTAGGAGAATTTCAAACCAGTTTTCTACATTATCTGCATCTGCTAATGTCATAAGATTTATAACTGATATTGTAGATCTTAGTTGGTTGTGAATTTCATTCTTTGCCTGAATGTAATGTTCTCCACTTTCTACATAATCCTGTACTTTGTTATAGGCTCTATTGAACAGGCCTATAGTCTGTGTACTAGGATATGAGCTGTTGTGTAGGTTCATTACTTCAACCATCTGGGTATAATCTTGTGTCCAGTTGGGATAGAATTGTAGGTCATTTGTGATGATCTTCATGGCTAAAGTTTGAATTACTTCTCTCTCCTGATATGGTGTGAGATTTCCAGTATCTTCCAGGGTTGTTGCATAGGAAGTGATTTCCTGTCTTCTTTTCTTTGTTTCAGGTTCTCCTCCATTCCAGGGTTCAAGGATATATTGTTCCCCTGTCTTGCTTGTGACAGTGGTCAGATTTCTGCTGATATCAATGATAGCCTTGTTTGCCAATAGTGCAGGGTGTCCTAAGATGACATCCCAGTCACTGAGGTTGGCTGCCCAAAATATTCTTTCCTCCTTATGCCTGCCATAGTCAATAGTTACTTTTACAAAGTATTCACACTTACCCTTGCTTCCTTTAATTGCTGTGTTGATCACAACAGGTTTTGTGAGTTTGATAATGGGTATATTGAATAGAGTACAGAATTTAGTGCTTATTAGATCTGCACCTGTGGTCTGATGATCTATTAGTGTGACTGCATTATGGTTGTTGATTTTTGTCATTGTCATCATGTGGTCTGTGGCAATTAATCTAGGGTTGTACTTGCTGTTGGCATCCATGAGTAGTTTGTTTCCTTTGGTGACTGTTGGAACTTGTTTTACTTTTGTTGCATGGATATTGATTGTGCCTAGGGTATTATCATCCTCTTCCAGGATAATTGATAGTGCATTTGAGCTAATTTTTGGTGATTTACAATCAAAGCTCAGATGACCCATTTTTCCACAGTTATAGCACTTGATGTTTCTGTTGAGTTCTCCAAGTAATTTAGCCTTGAACTTACTAGGGTTCCAAGTAGGTTTATTTCCTGCATTGTTGGTTGTTGGTTTGGAATCAGGTTTTGGTGGTCTGATCTTTCTATATTCTTCCCTAGTATATGTTTTATGTTGAGGCTTGGTCCTGGTAATTTGTGTTATTTCTTGGATCCTTGCAGGTGGACTCATTCTTGATTTCCAATCATGTTTCCTGCTTTTATCCTTGTTGTGTTGGGTATGACTGGATGGTGTCATGTCGGCCTCATATTTTTCCAGGGTGGTGATGACTTCCTTCCAGGGGGTATCTACTGTAAATTGTGCTCCTGCAGCTTTAAGTAGGTCCTTATCTAATGCATTCCTGAATTTGTGATACTTGACATAGTGTGTGACAGCTTGTTTCTTGTCTTTATCCACTAGTTGGATTTGGATCCTATCAAGTTCCTTGGCAAATTCATGCACTGTCATCTTTCTTCCATTCTTGTATTGTGTAAAGTTGGGGTACAGTAATAAGATGACTAATACCTATATCACCAGGATATAAGTATTAGTAGCTGTCTTATGATCTGTAGATATATCTTATTCTGGAAATAACTTCAAGTCTCCAAAGAAACAGAAGTAATAGCAAGAATAATATAGGTAGTACTATGAGTATGGCTACTGGGAATGGTTGGGTTGATGATGTATCAATTGTATCTGCTGAATAGGTGCAATTGTAATACATGTAGTTGACTTCACTTATGATTTAATAGTGGAGAAGTGTATTAACCATTGTAAACTCTTAGTATTGTTGGTAACTCTGAAGTTGCTTGTCCCTTCTCTCTGGAGGGGGGAATGGGCTTCTTTTATAGAAAATCCCATGTCCTAATTAGGCTTAGTGCCTGTCCTATATAATCTATACTAATGTTGATTTGAAATCAAGAAGTTGATTTCAAATCATTTGTCATGCTTTGAAATCAAGAAGTTGATTTCAAATCATGATGTCATGATTGTGACTGCTAAATGATGTCATATTAGGTTTACTTGATGTATACCCTAATACTTGTTTCTTTGATTAATATCCTATTGATATTAATCCTATTGTTAATTATATAATACTATTGTTCTAGCTGAAATGTATCTAAGTACCTATTTCTTTGTATGGATAGAAGTTATATGTGAATATAATTTCCTATCCTTACATTCTCCCCTACTATCTTAATGATAGCTTTTAATTGTCTATTTCTCCCATTGTCATAATCCTTGCTTTTTCTGCATTAATTCTAAACATGGTCTTTGTTTTGCTAGAATTGCTATTTCCTTTTCTCTTCCTCATTGTCCTAGTCTTATTTCCTTTTGCCCAGAATTCCTTTAATACAGAGATGTCTATGTCTTCAGCATAGGTCCATGTATTATCTTTTTCTTCCCATCCTTTCCATTTGATGAGGTATTGAGGCCTGAGAGTCTTAGGTTCAGACCTAAACTCTACTGCCTCCTCAACCTCATATCTATTATCTTCCACAGCTGAGGGGTTGATGTGTGCTCTGCTGGGGAATTTGGTGTTATTGTTGGGTTTGTATCTTTTGAGGAGATTGGTGTGGAATACTGGGTGAATCTTTTTGAAGTTTGATTCTATATGTAGTTCATAATTATCAGTCTCAGGTTGGCATTTGATAATACTAAAGGGACCAATCCATTTGGGTCTGGTCTTACCTTTTTGTGGGAGATCTAGGTTCTTTGTTGATAGAAGTACTAGGTCTCCTGGTTTGTAGGTGTCTGCCTTTCTTCTGAGCTGATTTGCATAATGTGATTGTTGTTCCTTGGCCTTGGTGAGGTTTACCTTTGTTGTTTCCTTGATGGTTTCCTTAAGTGGTTTGAGATTGAGTGGTAGGCCCATCTCATCAATCTTTGGGTGGAAGCCAAATTGGGAGTCTTTTCCAAACATGATCTGGTAGGGGGAGAATCCTCTACTAACATCATATCTCAAGTTCAGTGCTGTCTGAATCTTAGGAAGTTTGCTTACCCAATTTGTGTCTCCATCAATTTCCATAGCAGTGACCATTTCCACAATGATCTTGTTGATTCTTTCTGTTTGTCCATCTGTTTCAGGGTGTGCTGCAGTGGATAATAGTTGGTGGATATTGTGGTCCTTGCACCATTCTTTGAAATGTTCAGATAGGAATAGAGTATCCCTGTCTGAGACAATTTCTTCTGGGTAACCAAAGACTGGAGCTATAAAATAGTCATAGTACTTTGTTAGCCATTTTGCAGTTATGTTTTCAGGCATAAGTACAGGAATGGTGTATTTGGATAACCTACAAACAATAGGCCAGATCTTCTTGAAGGTAGTTGGCTGTATTGTTGTAGTGTAGGAGTTTGGTGGATCAGTTGTGACTGTTGGTAGTGTGAGGAAGTCCATACTGATGCTCTTCCAACATTCTGTAGGTACTGGGAGTGAGTGAAGTTCTCCTTGGGGTTTTTGTGTGGAGAACTTACTTTTCTGGCATGTATTGCATGTCTCACAGTATTCCTTGATCATTGTTGACATTCCTTTCCAGAAGTAGTACTTTTGACAGTACTTGAGGGTTTTGAGGAATCCTGCATGAACAAGGGTATTGTGAGCATTTTCAATGATCCTTTCAATAAGGTCATAGTCCTCCATTCCTTCTTCTAAATCATTGATGTTTCTGGGCCATGTAGTGGGTAGAATCACAATGTCATTAGTTAGGGTTTTATCTGGGTTTGGCCAGATGTAGTAGTATCCATTTCTGTATGTGATAGAAGAGAATTTATTTGCAGCATATAGACTAGTAAATCTATTGTCATGCATTAGCTTCTGGTACTCAGCATGATGAAGGGTGTGAGTGGTAGAGGCTTCATCTTCTGCACATACATCAAGAAATACAAGAGGCAGGTTGGGTCCCATCCCTAACTCTGCCTTGGCCTTCAAGTAAAAGGTTTCAGTTCCACCTTCTACTTGTTTCCAGCTCTTTTTGTCACTCTCCCAGACAAGACTTTCCCAGCACCAGTATAGCCCATCCTTCTTTGCTTCAAGGGTATAGAGGGCTGGTGTTGAGGCCATGTCAGTTAGGTACCATTCTTGGAATGGTGCATAATCTGGGGAGCTTACAATTTGTATCATGAGCTTGTTGTGTTTCTCTTCTTCCTCATCAGTCCTAGACCTCACAAATTGATGCCCTTCAAAATCACAGTTTGGCACCCAGCAATCCAAGAAGTTGGTGATGTGCTTATGGTGTGGGTGGTCTTGATGGGTTCTCCACCAGTTCCAAGCTGGGTTTGGTTGAGGGCATATCACCATGTTTTGAGTGGGGGTGGTGTTTGTGGGTTTCCATCCCCATTTGTCAATCTTTCCATGCTGGTGGCAATCATCTGCATTGCATTGGAATTGGAAAGGTATTTTTTTATGCATGGGGTGGTCTTTGAGGGCTGAAATCCTTTTGAAAGGATTTTCCTGCTTTTCTCCTTGGTATTCTTCTACTGTGATAGTAGGAATGTTGGTTTTCAAGGGAGGAAGCATATTGAGCTTATTTCTAAGCTGGGAGGAGAAGGTGGTGTTGGTTGGGCTGGTGCCCATTGTTGCTGGTGGTGGTGGTGGCTGCTGGTTGGGCTGCACAGTGGTTGCCTTGCACCCAATTGTAGCATCACCTGGTGCCTTTGAAGCAGGCATCACTTTCTGGGCTGGAGAGTCCCAGGGAGGAGTTTGAGTGACATTGCTGTCCCTCAAAGATCTTTCTTGGGCTGCTGAGAGCCCAAAGTATGGAGTGGGGTCAATGTTGCCATTGGACCCAGTGGAGAGGGCAGGAGAGTTGGCTCTCCTGTTGGTGTTTCTGGCCCTAATGTCCCTGACATTTTGCCAATGTTGGAGGGTGGTGTCCTCCCACTCTCTGTTGAGAGCTTCCTCTCTGTTTTACTCCTGTTCCTCTTGGTTAATTGTGTCTTTGTTTGATGGATGGTTATTAGTGTTACTAACCATTTCATCCTCAGAGTTGATTTCTCCTTCCTCTAACTCATCCTCTGTATAAACCTCCTCTTCCTCCACCTCTTCATTGTTCAGGGAGTAAATACTCTCCCTGTCACTTTCCTCATCCTCCTCCATCTCACTCTCCTCTTCCTGATCCTCCTCTTCCAACCATTGCTCCCATGTCTCAGGACCTTCTGGCCCTGGGGAGGCAAGGTTATTTGGGCACCCAGTTTGGTGCCAAAGGATGGCCTCAGGCCCATTGATGCTCAAGCAGTGGCAGTTGGTGCCACTGGGTCCTGCCTCTGTGGTTTGGTATTGAGACATTCTTGAAGCTCTTTTATTAGTAGGTATTTCCAGCTTAATAGTATTATTAGGCATGGTAAAACTTACTTTTGGTTGTTGTTTGTGGTTGGTGGTTGAGTGTGGGGGTTGGTTGACTTTGGTTGCTGCTGTAAAGATGTGTTGCTTGAAGGGGACTTGTTGGTCTGTGATGTCTGAAATGTATTCTGAGAGTGGGTCATTGGAGCCCTCTTTATACAATCTGCTGAGTTGGTCTGCTATCTTATTAGACTCACCTTTAATGTGTTCTATAGTGAAGTCTAGTCTAGATAGAGTCTTTCTACTTCTTTCCCTTCTGCCCATTAGATTGTTATTACTCATAATGGTAAGCAATGCACTATGATCAGTCATGATTTTAAATTTGACCCCTGTTAATTCAGTGGCAAAGTATTCAGCCCCTGCCACAATTGCAAGGAGCTCCTGGTCTGTTGTGGAGTAATTTGCTTGTGCAGGGTTGAATTTCTTGCTGAAGTATTTTGCAGGTCTTGCCTGATTTAGTGTTGGTTTTTGTCCTATCCATCCTCCCACACCTAATCTGCTTGCATCACATACTAGGTATATGGTCTCATTTGAATTGTAATCAAGTGGTCTGAGGATTTCTGGTGAGTCGAGAAGTTTTTTAACTTGGTTAAATGACTCAGTGTGGAGTGGGGTCCATGACCAATCCTTTGTGGCCCCTGCTAGTTCAGAAAGTGGAGCCATGATGTCAGCTAATTTAGGAAGAAACTGACTCAAATAGATTACCATTCCATTGAATTCTTGGAGTTCCTTCCTGTTGCCAGGGATAGGTATCTTGTTAATAACCTTGACCTTGGCTGGATCCACTTCCAGACCCTTGTCAGTAAGTATGACTCCTAGGATCTGCATAGTCTTAGGATTGATTTGAGACTTGGATTTGTTGATGTAAAACTTGTTTTCTTTTAATATGTTGTGTAACTGTCTCAAGTCTTTCACATGTTGATTCCAAGTGTTGCTGTAGATAAAGATGTCATCTAAATAGATTGCTACTGATCTGCCTAGCATGGGTCTTAGAATATGACTCATGGTTTTTACCATAGTGGCAGGTGCATTGCAATCTCCTTGTTGCATGACTCTTGATCTGAATTGCCCCATGGGTACACTAAATGAGGTGTATTTTTCATGGTCAGGGTTTATTCTGATATTGTGGTAGCCATCAGTCAAGTCTATCTTGGATCTGTATTTGTGTGATGCTACTCTATTTCTTATCTCATCCTGGTTGGGAAGTGGTGTGTTGTCCTTAATAGTGTTCTTATTTCTTTCCACTAGGTCTAAGAGGAATCTAGGCTCATTTGGTTTGTCATGCTTTGGTACTGTAAACATGCAGCATGATGATGGGTCATTTGATTCCACAATTCTGCCAGATTTTAATTCTGAGTCAATCTTTTCATGTAAGGCTTGCATGAACTTGGCATTTTGTTTTATTGGTCTTGGCCTCCATGTGATTGATTCATCAGCAATATTAATGTTGTGATTAATATCTCTTAGTGGGGGTAATTCTGTTGTTTTCTTATCTGGGTAGACCTCTGGGAATTCTGCTATAATATCAAATTCTGCTTCCACAGTTGTTGAGAATGAGTGGATCTCTCTCCTTTGGGCATTAATTGCATATCTTAATTTATGGATATGGTTAAATGCTTGGGTGATGTCCTCATTCAGCCTTGTTGGTAATGTTGTATATAGGCTGTGGTAAGTTGTTTGCAGTTGTAGGAGAATTTCAAACCAGTTTTCTACATTATCTGCATCTGCTAATGTCATAAGATTTATAACTGATATTGTAGATCTTAGTTGGTTGTGAATTTCATTCTTTGCCTGAATGTAATGTTCTCCACTTTCTACATAATCCTGTACTTTGTTATAGGCTCTATTGAACAGGCCTATAGTCTGTGTACTAGGATATGAGCTGTTGTGTAGGTTCATTACTTCAACCATCTGGGTATAATCTTGTGTCCAGTTGGGATAGAATTGTAGGTCATTTGTGATGATCTTCATGGCTAAAGTTTGAATTACTTCTCTCTCCTGATATGGTGTGAGATTTCCAGTATCTTCCAGGGTTGTTGCATAGGAAGTGATTTCCTGTCTTCTTTTCTTTGTTTCAGGTTCTCCTCCATTCCAGGGTTCAAGGATATATTGTTCCCCTGTCTTGCTTGTGACAGTGGTCAGATTTCTGCTGATATCAATGATAGCCTTGTTTGCCAATAGTGCAGGGTGTCCTAAGATGACATCCCAGTCACTGAGGTTGGCTGCCCAAAATGTTCTTTCTTCCTTATGTCTGCCATAATCAATGGTTACTTTTACAAAGTATTCACACTTACCCTTGCTTCCTTTAATTGCTGTGTTGATCACAACAGGTTTTGTAAGTTTGATCATGGGTATATTGAATAGAGTACAGAATTTAGTGCTTATTAGATCTGCACCTGTGGTCTGATGATCTATTAGTGTGACTGCATTATGGTTGTTGATCTTTGTCATTGTCATCATGTGGTCTGTGGCTTTTAATCTAGGGTTGTACTTGCTGTTGGCATCCATGAGTAATTTGTTTCCTTTAGTAACTGTTGGAACTTGTTTTACTTTTGTTGCATGGATGTTGATTGTGCCTAGGGTGTTGTCATCCTCTTCCAGGATGATTGATAGTGCATTTGAGCTAATTTTTGGTGATTTGCAATCAAAGCTCAGATGACCCATTTTTCCACAGTTATAGCACTTGATGTTTCTGTTGAGTTCTCCAGGTAATTTAGCTTTGAACTTACTAGGGTTCCAAGCAGGTTTATTTCCTGCATTGTTGGATGTTGGTTTGGAATCAGGTTTTGGTGGCCTGATCTTTCTGTATTCTTCCCTGGTATATGTTTTATGTTGAGGCTTAGTCCTGGTGATTTGTGTTACTTCTTGGATCCTTGCAGGTGGAGTCATTCTTGATTTCCAATCATGTTTCCTGCTTTTATCCTTGTTGTTTTGGGTGTGGCTGGATGGTGTCATGTTGGCCTCATATTTTTCCAGGGTGGTGATGACTTCCTTCCAGGGGGTGTCTACTGTAAATTGTGCTCCTGCAGCTTTAAGTAGATCCTTGTCTAATGCATTTCTGAATTTGTGATACTTGACATAGTGTGTGACAGCTTGTTTCTTGTCTTTATCCACTAGTTGGATTTGGATCCTATCAAGTTCCTTGGCAAATTCATGTACTGTCATCTTTCTTCCATTTTTGTATTGTGAGCATTTTTCCCATTCTTTCCATAGTTCATCCTTGCTGGTACTAGGGATAAGGTGTGCTCTGATTTCTATAAAGACTTGGAAGATGTCCAGGTTTTTGGATTTTGTTTTTGCAACATATTCATCCAGTACTGTTTTTGGTCCTCCTTCAACATAAAAGTCAATATTATCCACTGCCTCTTGTCCTTTGAGGCTTATTCCATTCAGTTTCAGATACTTCTGTAAGTAGATACACCATTCATCATATTTTGGTGCACTCTTCCATTTTGCATCATCTCCTAATTTCTGTGGAATTTGTACTTTGATTTTTGAAGGTTTCTTTGGGACTCTTGCTCTGTTGGACATTTTGCCTGTTATTGATTCCCATTCCTTTTGGGCAGGTGTCCTTCCCCTTTCTTCCTTTGCTTCTCTTTCTTCTCTCATCTTCTTTATTTTCTTGTTTCTGGTGTGTGATGAGCTTGATGAGTTGCCAGAGGATGATGACTCATCACTTGATGAGTCTGAGCTGGAATCTGAAGAGGGTGGTTCAGGAGGGCTATTGCTGGGTAGTCCTCCAATTTCTGAGTCTGACTCATCCTCAGAAGAGGAGATGGTGATTCCTCTGTCTACTGACTGTCCATCTCCTTTCCTTTTGGCTCCAAATAGGTCTCTTCCTGGAGTTTGAAGTTGTTCACTTGCTTCCTTATCCTGTTGCTGCTTTTTCTTTTTCTTATGTTCTTCCTTCTTTCTTGGGGTTGCAGCAAAGCTAACTTTTGGTTCTTCTGGGATAGGAATATCTTCTGTTGTTTCTGGACTTATTCTTCTATATTCATAAGTCATTAGGTTGTACCAGTTGGTGAATATCCAAGGTAATTCTCCATTTTCATTTGCTGTGAATATTGGTGTGTATGGGGATATTTTGTCTAGAAGGTCTAACTCTTCCATTGTTTCTTCTAGCATCAAGAAGGTGATATTCTTGGTCATCTCTTCTTGGCTTAGTGTTGTATCTTCTGGTGGGAGTTCATATTTTGAATTCTTGGCTATATCTACTGCATCTGCAGTTATTCCCCATTCATTGAGGGAATATTTGGCCACTATATTCTGGAAGACTGCTGCTTCTCTTGAGGTGAATCCATCTGCTTGTGCCACTCTTTTACTTTCTAGTATTCTGTTGGCTAACATTTGTTTGTATAGGCCTATTTTCTCTTTAACTACTAAGTTGAATACTAAATCTGGTGTGGTAAGTATTTGGTTTATTGTGGATACATAAATTGGTCCTGCTGTTGTAGTTGATGATGATGGTTCTGGTGTTAACTCAACTTGTCTTTTTTCAGTTGTCCAAGTAACTACTGTTGGAATTTCTTCCAGAGGGGGTGTCTTTCTTAAAGGCTTCTTTCCTTTTTGACTTGGTCTTGGTTTCCTTTTTGGTGTTGATAATTTTTGCAGTAAGGATCCCCCTCTACTTCTAGTTCGTGGTGGTGTAGAAGTCATGATTGCTAATTGTTTGTTGTATCCTTTGTATACAGATGACTTTCAGGTCCTTGTATGGTGCTAGTGCTAGTTCTCAGGCTAGGGCTAGGTATCCTAGGAGGGATAGGTGTAGGTTGTATAAGAAGAAGGAGAAACAGGTATTGTTTTGGTATTCTCCTAATGATTTGTTTGGATTTC